>JAGFZM010000007.1:2285451-2454264 GCA_017657215.1 Limnothrissa miodon | reverse complement strand
TGTGTGTGTGTGTGTGTGTGTGTGTGTGTGTGTGTGTGTGTGTGGTACAGGTGAGGCTGCTGCTGCCATACCGGAGCTGTGCAGTGGGAGGAGAGCTGGAGCCTGAGTGGAGAGGGTCAGTGCCCAACGCAGCACAAGCAATGGTGAGTTTCTCTGTCTCCTTTTCACACATACACACACACACACACACACACACACACACTGAATGGTGCAGGCATAAAAATGTCACAAAGACCTATCATTACTGGTAAGTTGCTTGCACAAACTCGCATGGATAGCCAACATGCACTTAACTTGCACATTGACACACTGCCAAGCAGTGACGTTGTGACTTGTTGTAGTTGTAAGTGTGAACAGAACCCTTTCCGCCATGGAGCTGCAAACCCAGTGACCCTTTGGAGGCGTCCTTGAGCGATCGCAGCTCCATGTTGACGCACCTGAATGTCCCGTGGCTGGAGGCTGCCTGTGACTGGGGGCCCGAAATGGGAAAACTCTCTGCGCAAACAGAAGGCTTGCAAAAAGGGGAAAAAAAGCCATCCGCCGCCAGATCAGCCGCTCCGACACCACGGAGAAACTCTATGTTGTAAATAGTCTGGTTGCGCTGAATCACGAGGCTGGCGCGCGTTCAGCGGAGGTGCCGCCTCAGCACTGGGTCTCATTGACACTTGTGGTGAGACCCAAGGCGGCCTCTTGAGCCTCTGCTCACATGGGTATCCCACCTTGTTAAATAGGGAGACCTGGGTTCTGTACTCTTATGTGAACGATCAACTTATTCCTTACTGTGGGTGAGGATGAGGTGTACTCGGAGCTTTTGTGTGTGTGTGTGTGTGTACAGTCAGGCCTATAAGCTGTGGCATGATGAGCCTCAGGTACTGTTGTTTTATTGACATTGTGTTGTTTTCCTCTTGTTTTCTCAAGAACATCTACTCAGGTTTCCGCTTGGGTGTTCCCCAATGTTTACTTGATGACTTTTTAGACATCAGCATTCTCTCTCTCTCTCTCTCTCTCTCTCTCTCTCTCTCTCTCAACCTTCATTTTACTTTCTCCCCCCCACCCCCCTTTCTCTCTGTGCCACTCTCCTGGGTCTGCTGGAGTTGCCCTTTTATTGCCTTCTTCCTGCCTTTCCGAGATGTTATCTGCTGTGAAAGCACCATCAGTGAGAGGGGGTGCAGAGAGCAGTGGGTGTTTGAAAGCCTTGATGTTGCGGGCCTGGCGCAGTGCCAGGTTCTATCCTGTGCAACATGTATGTGTGCTGTGGGACCTCACGTCTCATCAAGGCAAAAGGGCCTCTGACTAGATTAAAGGCCAAATCTGGTCACTAGACAAAGAAGGTGGCAGGTGGCATTTTTTTATTGCAGCGTGGCATTTTTGAAAATGACTGTTTTGGTTCAACTTGTACCCTGTCATGTCAGCGCTGAGGCACTTGTAATGGAACTGATGTCTAAAAGAGCACACACTGCTTTTGACAAAAGATTCTGAGCTTGTTTCCCTGTCACTTTGTGACTCTGTGCCACCACTACCATATGTAATGTTATTGATTGTCCTCCACTATTGCCATCTAGTGACCAAAAGCGGAAAGGCTTCTGTAAGCACCCAGCTTCTGATGGGCTTCAAGCTGAGGTAGTGATTGAAAAGAAATGTGCTAGGACTCTGTATCCCTTCAATGTGGCGCCTGCACCAGTTTTTTGAGGTAGAGGCACTTTTTTAATTTTATTTTTTTTCCATTGCAAAGATTTGTTGAGAGATGCCCATGTTGAGGTCCACTCACTGTGCTTGTTAAATGCTTTGGAGAGGTCCATAAACAATGAGCCCTCTGTGCTTGCACCGCCCTTGCACATTCATGGGTTGGCGCTTAAGGGTAGTAATGATTGCTAACTCTTACTGGGCTGTGTGACGTTCTCCTCAGAACTTCCATTAAAGAAGTTCTTTTTTTTTTATATTGAACACTTGAGGACTCAAGAAGGCAATTAAATGGTGGGGCATTTGGATGTGAAGAAGATCTTAATGCCAAAACATTTTCAAAGGAAAACATGGCATTTTTTTAAGTGAATGGTAGATCTTGGAAAAAGTGTGTGTGCTTCCTTTGTGTTACATTTTTGATTAAACAAATGAATGCTGTGAACCTGCTGCCCTCAAAGCTTTGTTGTCTCATTGGCAAGGCAAAGGGTTAAGGTTATGTGACCAATGAAAAGGCCCAGTCATTTAGTTTAATTAGATTAAAACTATTCAGCCCCTGGAGTCCCATGCCGTGGAATATGGATGAGTGGTATTTGATGTGCTCGCCCTCCCCAGCGACTTGTGTGATAAGACTGTGTGGGCATGGGCCTTATTGTATGCCAGCCCCTAATTGTTTCTGGGGCCCTTGGCACCCACAATGTGCCCAGCCAAGCGCTGCCGATGTGCATCCGTGCCCATCCTGTCTTTTGCTGGATGCCACCTTTTGATGAGCGAGTTCAGGAGTCCTTTTCAGGCAGTCTGTCATGGTCGCACTCTGAAAGGCTAAAAGTCATAAGCATCAGGCTGTGTATGAAATGAGAGATTTCCGTTCTGCTCTGCATGGCATATGTAACGAAGATCACATATCTATAGTTAACCCCTTCTAGTCATCCATACACGTTCTGTATGTGGAGGACTTTAATTAAAATTTCTACATGATAAAGGTTCTAGTATACAGGTAGGGGATTTAACACACATGTTTTTTCTAGTGTCTTTCTATCCTCAGGTAACACAAGTGCTTTAATCTGACCCTTTGAAGTAACATCCAATCTCTCATTTTCCTAAGCGGACATGCCTTTGTGCCGCCACAAAAAAAAAACCCGTATTGAATTCGGCTCGCCTGCTTGCTCTCTTGTCAGTCGGGTTCTGTTGTGTGGAAAAAGGGGAGGGTGAGGTCATTTTCCGTGGCTCTTGTCCATTTACACACACACACACACACACACACACACGTACGTACACAAACACACGTACACACACACACGTACACAAACACAAAACATCACACCCATAGGCACATGCAAACACATCCATAGTGGTGAAAATAAATATTGAACATGTCAAAAAATTTTTTTTTTTTTTTTTAACAAGGGTATTTCCAGTTGAACTACTGACATCAAATTAGATGCTGGGATTAACACTCAAAAACATATACATGTAAACAGAATTCCGAAGTCCACCAAAAATGTTTTGTGTAATAAAGTGAAAATCCAAATGCCATCCTTAGTAATCCAAGAAAAATCAGTAAACGTACCTCAATAAAGACAACACTCTATGAGTACACTGCCTAATAATATCTGCCAGGCAAATACATTTTGGTGAGCCACAAGATGGGTAACTCTACAATAACCTGTCAAGGAAAAGAACTTTTCCAAGACATCAGCAATTGAATGGTTGCAAATGCATATGAATTAAATTGTCCACAGATGACCCCTGATCCACCTATTAAGCATCATTGGGGTTGTTACTTTCATGTGGGAGGAGTATCGCTCAACCATCAAATGGGCACTATGGCGTTTCTTTGTGTTCTATTCAGAGAGTCAGAGTTAGATTGTAGATCGAGAGTCAAGGACCACTCACTAACAGCTCAATGAAGTAACATCATTTCATGGTTTTGGTAACATTTAGTTACATTTTTGGTAACATTATTTCAGTTTTAATAAGATTTAGTTTCATTTTTGGTAACATTATTTCATGGGTTTAGTAACATTTAGTTACATTTTTTAGTAACATTATTTAATGGGTTTGTAGTTCAGATTTTTTTTGTGTCTGTGCATTTCTTGGAGTGTTATCATGTCTGATAATGTCAATAATCCAATGACATACCTGTACTGAAAAAATGTTGATGCATTTAATACTGAAATGCTGATGTATTTAATACACACACACACACACACACTCAGTGCTATGATGGAGCTTTGGTGCTGCAGTGAAGTGACCTGCTGCTGCAGGTGAACATGGACCTTTGTAAGACTGAGGCACATGATGTCATCTGGTTATGCAAGAGGTACCTAACCTGTGAGACAGACAGAGAGGGAGTGACTGACTGAGTGCGTGTACTTTTTTTTTTTTTTTTTTCCTGAAACAAGCTGCTTTGTTAGTCTTCCACTTACGGTCCGGGTCAAATTTCAGCCAAACGTGGGTCATTTCAGGTTGCAGGTGAAGCTGCCCACGCTCAGCTTGATATCCCATTGGAACTGATTTGAGACTAAAAATGAAGGTAGGTAGGGCTGAAAGAAACATATACTCCACATGGTCTTTACACATTTATTTCTTTATTTTTTATTTATTGAGCAAAGTGTGAAGTTGCACCATACTGGTATTCAGCTGAGTGAGTAATGCAGATTTGGAGTTGTTAGGTTTGGGGATTTAGCAGGATTACAGATACGTACACACCTTTTTGGCCCTATTTGTTGCAAACATTTGTCATTTGCCTGTACTTTTTTGTGTGGGCTTAGCTGTATTTGAGGCGTGAAAAAGTTATTTTAGTGCTGGTGCACAATTTTATTTTTCATGGTCGAGCTCTCTTTATTTTACATGCTCTTCTAATAAGGTTAGCTTGAGTTTGAGGATGAAAATGAGTGTTTCATCATGTTTTGACTTTTGGTGTTCTCTTTGCTGCACCACTGCATGGCCTCAATGTTCTCTGATTTAAATGAGTGCCTCGGTCTGTAGTGTACGGTTAATGATTTGCTTGTGTGTGTGTGTGCGCGCTAGGGCACGCTCATGCGCACTTGAGTTCTGTGTGCCTCACCGTGTGCTTTTCCAAGTCAGTGGTTAAGTGATAAACCTGGCTAAGTTAACCTAAAGAAAGTGGTAAACCGGCTAGTGGACCAACCTGCTGAGTTAAAACTGAGGACTCCAGGCTCTTCTCTTATCAGTTTTACCACTACCTCTGGCTTAGCTAATGCAGGTTTTCGACTTAACCACCTCCTTGGAATACCTCCTTGACTTGCAAGTTCAACTTCAGCGGCCTACGCGTCTCAGATCAACATTTTCTCTAACCTACAAGGGCAGATCTGTAGCTGTTGCACTGTGCAGAAGGGATGGTGTTGTGTTCATGTTGGGGGGAGGCTATAATGAGACCGTGGAGCAGGCTATCCGTTACAGCCTTGGCACAGGGACCATGATATGATTCATATGAGGGTATCAGTCTGAGCTATTGCGTGCGTGGCACACACACACACACACACACACACGCACACACACACACGCACGCACACACACGCATTCATGCACACGCATTCATGCATACATACCCAGGCACAGATGCATGTACAGCAGACGTCGTGTGCGTGAGCCACGTGCAACTCATGGGGTGCCGGTGTAGCCCTCCCCTCTCCTCACATTTGTGTGTGTGTGTGTGTGTGTGTTTGGGGGGGGGGGTCTACAGGGGTATCTCAGGAGAGAGCAGTAAGAGCAATAGCATGGGTACAGTAGAATGGAAGGCTGCCCTCATTTCTCAAAATAACAAAGCAACCATAGGAAGCCATATTCGTGGCACAGACTAGTGAGCCGAGTGACTGAGTGAATGACTCACTCACAGCGGCTTCTGTGTCTTCAGTCCCTCTCTCGACTCTACTCGCATCTCCATGATCATGTGTTCCCTCTTCTTTTTCATTTCCTCATGTGCACACACACGCAGCACACATGGCGGAATACCCTGACAGAGGTTTGAAGTCTGAATCGCATTGGTTGAAAGTGTCTGCTAAATGGCATTAAAAAAAAAAAAAACCAATAAATCACTGCTACGTTTGTCTCATATTAATAGTGAACTGGCAGTTCAAACCAAAAGCATAGCTGGCACAGCCGTATGACACGGGTTTAATCATTTTAACAATTTTCAACCAGTGAAGCGGCATTAAATTACCTAAAAGACTCCCCAGAAAAAAAAAAGAAATTACTTGAAAGGAGTGTGAGTGTGTGTGTGTGTGTGTGTGTGTGGCGCACAAAGCTGGTCCTAAGGAGCCACGGTTTGGCTACTGTGCACTGTGGGCACGATCTCTCTCCCTGTCACTCTCTAGAGTAGTGTTGTGCTGCGCTTCCATGCTTTTATCTCTCATACCCAACCCCCCACCCGTGTACACACACACACACAACCCCCCACCCATACACACACCCCCCCCCCCCCCCCCCCCTTCTCTCTTCCCCCCGTCACGACTCAGGCTCCCACAAGTTATGCTTCACATGCCACGGGCTACTTCAGCTCTATCCTCGCCCTCCCCTCCATCCAGCTAGGCGAGCTATTTCCTGAAGGTGTGACAAACCAAAAAGAGCGTGCGTTCTGTCTGGATTTCCCACACAACACACTGCCGCGCTGTTTGGAAAGATTTTTTTGGTGCTACGTGGTGCATCCTCAGCATGAGTGTGATATTGAATGCGTATGCATGCAGTTCGTGACTGTGTTGTGTGCTTATGGAGAGTGCATCTGACCATCTGGATGCATGCCGAGACTCATTAAACCGGCCATCGTTGTGTTATCCCGCTCGGCTGCCTGGAGAGCTTGCTCTTGCATGTCACGTTGGACATGCTGTGTGTGGGTTTGGGGATCGTGTGTGTGTGTGACGTGTGTGTATACACACACACACACACACACACACAAAGAGAGAGGTAGAGAGATTGTGTGTGTATTTGGGCAGGGGGGGAATTCTTACTGCATCAGACCTGTCTAGATGCGCTTGACTGACAGAAAGGGATGATGGGTAGCGCTGAGCTTATTCCAGTCGGTGGGATATGTACTGCTGCATTTGGGAGATTGGGTGCGAGAAATAAAGAGCACCTCACCCCACTGCAGCTCAGCCTGTTTTTGAGTCACAGCAGCAAGTAGACAGAGCGGGAGAGGGGGGGGGGGGGGAGAGAGAGAGGGGGGGGGGGGGGGGGAGGGAGAGGGATACAGCGAGGGAGGGGCTGTGTGAGTCGTGCTGCTGGATTATGCTGTGTCATTGGTGCACGCCGCATAGACATCCTAAATATGGGTACACGCACACACCGACCACACGTAAATACATACACTCGGTTTCCATCTCCTTAGTGTCTTCAACCCCTGGACGCCTAAAACCAGAAGCACTGTGAAAGGCATGTGGCGGTTGAATTGATGGGGGAGGGGAAATGATGACCCTTGATGACGATGTGTGAGGGATCGCTAGCACAGGTGGTGGTGGTGGGTGGGGGGTTGTTATATAGAATTGTCAGTGCTTATCAATCATGTTGATTCTTTTTCTGATTGTGTGTTTGCTTGGTGGCAACAGGAACAGCTGCTCCACATAGCATATATTTTTTTGTTTGTTTTTTTTTTTTTTGCCCCAACATCATCCTGTAGCCCTGTCTGTCTGTCTCTTCCCGTCTCCTTGTCTGTGCAGCCTCTTGCTGCTTGCTGAGGTAGCAGCCTGGTTCTGTGGAGATGTCGGTGAAGGGTGAACTGAAAACACAGGAGGAGGAGGAGGAGGGAGGTTGGCAAGTGGAGGGGGGGATGGAGAGAGCGAAAGAGGGGTAGAGAGATGGAGAAAAGCGAGAGCGACAGCCTGCACGTGAGGAGGGTGTGGAGAGGGTAGGGGAGGGGTTCTCTGTGAGGGTGGAGCTTAGCATCAGGCAGCAGCCTGCCGCTGTCTCTCGTGCTCGCGCTCTCTCTTTCTCTCTTGCTCGCTTTCCCTTTCTCTCTCTCTCTCTCTCTCTCTCTCTCTCTCCTCCCCTCTCTCTCTCGCTTTCTCACTCTCGTTTTCTCTCTCCCCATCTTTGTCCTTCTGTTCAGCAAAACCGGTACACCTGCAGTCTGTCATTTTTTCCCCCTTGTTTTCTTCCATTTCTTTTTTCTCTCTTCTCCTATCTTTGGTCCTCTCCTTCCAGTGATCTCTTTGTCAGGGATCGAGAGGCTCCTGTTTTTTGTTTTTTTTTTCTTCTTTCAAAATTGTAGTTCATTCCTCCTTCACCTTCAGTCTGGAGTGTGTTTTTTTTCTATTAGACTTTTCTCTCCATCTGCCGACTGCGCTCACGTTTTTTTTATCTATCTGTGTTTTTTTTTTTTGTTTTTTTTTTTAGGAGGCGGGGGGAGTAGAAGGTGTAGCTTGGAGCTTCAGGGAGTTATTGGGACGTTTGCGCTCTTAGCCTGCGTGCGCATGTATGTGTGTTCGTTTCTGTTTGCTGGCAAAGGGGAAACTACCAAGGTTGTGTGTGTGTGTGTGTGAGAGTAAGTAAGTCAGTGTGTGTGTGTGCGTGAGCGTGGTAATGATGGTTGTACCGGTCACCGGTGCTGCCGCTGTTGCTGCTCAGGCACTTGAGCCCTGCCTCCTCCCCTCACCATGAGCCTGACTGTCCGTGTCTCCTGCTCCATGCTCAACTGCTTCGTAAGTGCCTGCCTTATTTCCTCTGCGTCTTTGTGTGTTTCTGTGTGTGTGTGTGTGTGTGTGTGTGTGTGTGTTTGTGTATGGGGGAGAGCACATGCAGCTGTGTACGAATGGTGAGCGGGAGCGTGCCGGCGACAGCACTAGAGCGGTTGGGGGGACCCAACACGTGAGCGCTCTCTCCTGCAGCTGTTGTTTCAGAGCCATGTTCCATGCGGTCGGGTGGGGAGGGGGGTGGGGGGGGAGTTGCATCTAGCACCTAGCCTAGCTTAGCAGAGACAGGTAGCAGATCAGCATTTCCTGAAACCCAGTCACGGAAGTACTGGGTTGGGTTGAATTGAGACTTCCATATGGGAATAGAGAACAAGAGAGACAGAAAGGAGGAATAATTGTATCTAGTTCACCTTCTTTCTCACTCGCGTGCTCCCCCTCTCTCTACGTCTGTCTGTCCTCTCGCTGTGCGTGACGTATACGTGTTTCTCGGCGCCCTCTACCCTGGCAGTAGTGGTGAGGTGGCAGACTGGCATGACTCCGGTGGCAGTAGTGGCAACGCCTGCGCTGTATGGGATATATAGGATTATGTAAGCATGCGCGCTCACAACAAAAAAATAAATAAATAAAGGGGGTGGGGGGACACCGGCTGCAGTTCACTGCCTAAGAGGGTATACGAGGTTCAGTACAGCATGTTCCCTAGACAGAGATGAATCGCTCGCGCTGCAGCTTTTTTTTTTTGTTAATAACTGCGACCCCGACCTCATCTCCATTCAGTTGCTGCAGCAGGCCAAGTGGTTGAAGGTGTTCGGGGGGGTTGCATGCATGCTAAAACCAGAGGGGGATTGGCTCTAATAAATTCTGCCCTTCACGGGGATAGTCCACAGCAACAGCTGAGGCTCCTGCATTTGACCCCTTGAATTTTAAGCTGAGTGTCTTTCACCTTTACGCCCAGTCCTCCTAAAATACAAGACAGACATAGATTGGTTAATTGATTGGCTGATTGATTGGGGTGAGTGGGCGTTCATTTGATCAACTAGACGGGTTGTTTAGTTGAACTGGCCCCTGTGGTCACTTACCGTAATAATAAATAAACAAAATAAAAAACAAAACACTAGCATACTCTAAATAGCAATTTATTTTATATAGGGTTATTTTATATAAAATAACAATATGCCTGCTTTCTGCCTTTTCTACCCTGCTTCTGCTTGTACAGGGACAGAGTCTTTAGCTTATATAGAGGCTGGCACAAAAGCACATGGCAACTGGATTGTTGTTGCTTTAGCAGAAAGTTACTTGGTAGTTTCCGACTGCTGCTGCTGCTACTGTACATGTATGTGTGCATCTCTTAGTCCAAGACGCAGCCTACTGTTGCCGAGTATTTAATTGATTTTTATCTAAAAATGGGAACCACATTCGGGCCGAGATGACCTTTTGTGGGTTTTATTTGTTTAAATCTCCACCGCTCTGCTCCGTCACTGTTTTTTTTTTTTTGTTGTTGTTGTTGTTTCCCCTCTGTCCCCTCTTTCATCTCATAATAGCTCGCTGACTCCTTTTAATGCTGTGAGCCAAATAGAGCCATAAAATGCATGATTGAATTGAGGCCATTTTTTTTGTCCACCACTCATCTAATAGTCCTAAGCCTCCCTTACTAGATTCACTTAAGTGAATCAGAAGAGAAATGGGAGCTCCATTTGTGTGTGTGTGTGTGTGTGCGCACTCAATTACGCTTGCACAGCAACGTGTTGTCCATCGCTGTGCCTTGGCCACGCTGGCACCTCAGATGGCTCATGCGAGGTGGCACTGTGCCCACTGCATCCGAGGGCGAGACCTATTAAAGTTGGCTCGCAGATGGGCCGTCATGACAGGACACCATCCGCACCATGAAGTGGCAGGAGGCTCTGCCATAGTGCACTCATCTGCCTCTCTCCTCATGTGGTTGTGAATGGGCAACCATTAGAGCATCCTCACCAAAGTCATATAGATTTTTATAGGGTTGCTTCTGAAAAAAAAAATTGTTGTTGTTTTCCAAGAATTGCAACCATGACTCAGTGGCCATTATTTTTAACAAATTCCAATGCCTATTTGAGTTTAGCTACAGAAGTAATCTAGCCCTAAATCTGTTATATCAAAGTGGATATCAATATAGGTAGTCATACTAGTCATACAGGTAGTCATACAGAAAAACATAAGGATAGCCTAACCAGGGGTTATTTGTGAGGATAAATTAGGCCTAGAAGAGCAACAGACTAGTGACCTCAGACAATAAGGCAGAACACTCATTGTCTTTGAGGCACAAGATGGCCCATAGACAAACTTATAGACAAAGAAGACCCCCTACCCACACACCCTAAATGCTGTAATCATGTCGTTCCATCTGGTTATCTATTTAATTTTTCTTATCCACTTTTTTGCACTTTTGGAATATGTAGCATTCAGAATACATCAGACAAAAATAGAAGATTCCTCATTCCACAAAAGTTGCAGGCACTGATTTGGCAGGGTTATCTGTATACCTTGGATAACAATTCTAAAATCTAAACCAACTTCTCCAATGACCCATGGCAGCCTTCCATTCCAGGTGTCCAGGAGCATTTGTCATTACTGGCATCCCATTTTGTAGTGGTGTGATTGGTAGGTGGTGCAACGAACCATTAATGAAACCTGAAACCCAAAACAAAAACATGACCTGGGGATGGCAATGTTGATTTCAGGGGTGGATTTAAAGCCTTCACTGTTCTTGCCAGTAAATATAATAATTGGATCTAATGTGATTCTTTCAATAATTTGTGGAATAATATAATGTATAATTTCATTAACCCATGATGCATCAAGAGGCTTTTTAAAACGTTATTGATTTTTTTTTTTTAGTCTAGAGTCAGATTCTGGAGGCACTGATGAAATGGACCTTCTTGGTTTGTCTGTCTGTCACATGGTGCCTTAACAATGAACCTCTCATCTACCACCATTGCCTCAACTCCCGGTACACCTCAAGAATGGCAATGCCGGCCAATGAAATATTCATGGGCTGAGCAAAAGGGGTAGAAGCCAGAGTATGTGCTCTTCTGCCTTGGCTCTCCAGACGAGCGGTCACATAGAAAATGTACACTGTCCCATAGGATCCCCCCTGCGTTCACTGGTCTCAGCTCTGTCTCAGGCACTCCCAGCATGACTCTGTTCTTTTCACTTTTCCTTTGTTTTATTTACTTACTCCATTCCTGTCAGTTCAGCCTGGAATCACCTGCCTACTGTGCGCTGCTCTGCTATCTCAGGTTTGGTTGTGCATGTTGAGGGATCCCCGTATCACTGGCCAGTGGGGGTGGCTAGGAGCACTGATGCTGAAATGAAGTGATCGTTTGAAATTCACTCAAATTTCATAAGATAAAATTGCATTTTTATTGTATAAATAAAAATGCAATTTTTATTTATACAATAAATAAAAATATACAATATGTGTATCATTAGGATATACATATTGTATGTAGCTGTTCTCTTTAAATAAGCCCTGCCATCTATGTGGCATTTCAAATTGTTCTCTGAAGTCCCCAAATATTGTATGTACATTTAGTTGAACAGAAAATAGTCCTTACTCTAACTACATGCAACCTGTTCAAATAACCTAAAATCATGTGCCTTATTTCACCTATGAAAATGAGCTGTGCTGTAGCATTGCATTGCAAGGCTATTTCAGCGAATATTTACATCAGTTTGTAAGAAATTACAAGAAAATATACAAAAAATGCTATACAAAAAACAAACAAGATGGTAAGGAATGAGAAACAAAGATGTTGGAATCATGTTGGGAAAAAAACAAGGGTACTATTACAACCAGATGTTGCCAAAAGAGGCCAAAAATTGACAGTCGTGTGAAATGTGCTAGATACAGAAATAAGAATGGACTCAAATTTCACTGCCGAAATTTGTCTTTAATCTTTGGCGCTGATCAAATATAGGAGAGCAAGGACTAGGTGGTAAATAGGGGCCCTCAAAGCTCTGGGTTTGGAGCTCCTATTTAATAGTTACCAAGTTTTCAATATTATCTTATTTCCTTTCACTGGATATTGCTGACAGTTACATTTTTAGATGCCTCAAACTCATCTATCTTGTTAAAAAAAAAAATGTTTTGTGGCAAGGCACCTTTAAATTCTGATGCATTTATGGGGGGAATTGTCTGTGTCTTGTTTGAGAGCATTTATCTGGTGGCTGTCAAGATCACTGCTATATATTCATGCCGCTACAGACACAGTTTGCCTTGGACCCTTTTGAGTACAATCAAGATCTAATCTGAAGGAGCTCTATAATCCAGAATACAGATCTCATTAGATTTAGTGAATTTCATTCTCCTCAGAAAGACAGAAACACATTATGTATCCTGGGAGAGGAGAAATGAGAAAGTGGTGGAATCCCTGTTCCACTCCACAGAAGAAAAAGTCCAAAGCTGTGTCCATGGCAACTACACTCGCTTATTCATGGTGGCGTCGTCTGTGTGCATGTGTGTGTGAATGTGCCTTTCTCTGACGGCTGCAGTGAATACTATGGCCAGTCCCATCTCTTGTTGTTGCTGTTTGGAATTCAACACAGCTCCTCACTCCTCCTTTTCTCCTTTCTCTCTCCCTCTTTCTTTCCCTTTTTCTCCCTCTCTCTCTCTCTTCCTTTTTTCTCTTTTGCTCTCTCTTCAAACAACTTTCTTTTATTTCATTGCTCCCACGGTCTACACGTCCATTAATCCCTGAAAGAAAATCTGACTTGTGCTATTCAAAGAAGAAAAAAAAAGATTTTAAAAAGTGGTGTCTGGTTTTTATAAATAAGTTTCAGGTTAAATAAATGACCTCTCCCTTCCTCCAAACATGGCTCCCCAAACCCAGCTTGTGTGAGGCTGTGACTTCACAAATAGGTCCAATTCGACTACATTAGGCCACAGAAAAATTGCAGGGACACAAAATCTAATCCTTCCCTTGTTTGGAGGAGAACAATGCAATTAAATGATTTGGTGGGAATTCAAAGGATGTATGTGAGAGGAAATATAAGACCGCAGAGAGAGGAGGAGAGAGAGAGAGAGAAAGGGAGGGCGGAATGGGTGGGGTAGGGGGAGGTGTAGCACATCAGGAGTGACGAAGCAAAAATGTCCAGCACAAAGTGTTCCCTGACTCCACGTTTGGCTGTGGGACATTTTTTTTTCTTTCCTCCACACCCCCACGGCTCCTTTGACGAGGATTGGGGGATTTTAAAGAACCGTCTTTAATGTAGAACAACAGATGAGATGAGGAGCTGGCACAGAACGCACCTCTCACTACACCAGCCACCAAGCCACTGCCTTGCCATCCCAGACAAGATGGAGAGCAATTTTGTGTGCAGGCTTTAGTATATGACTTCTCTGTCTTGGGGCACTGATATTTTAAGTGTGTGTGCATTCTAAGCATGTGATGCCTAAGAATAGGCTAATATTTGAAACTTATATGTCTGCAGTCTGTGTCCTTCCCATTTATAGATTTACTTCTCCCTTCTCTCTAAGACTTTATTCTGCACAAGATAACTTCCTCGCAGACTAATGCTGGGCTCAAACTACAGGATTCTCGGGCCGATTCTCGGCTGGAACCCCCCCGTACGACAATCGGGGGAACGTTCAGTCCCCAGGCGGATCGTAAGCGATTGTCGGCCCAGTTTCCTTTGTCGTGTGCGACGTTCTAAGATAGAATTTTCGGGGTTTCAAGACTGACCGATCGGGAATCGTAGATATCAAACATGTTTGATATTTACGACTGGAAATGGAATGTTGGGCGTTCCAATCGTGTAGTGTGTGTGTGTTTACGACTGTAGACAAGATTGTTGGTTGTGATTCTCTTTATGTGTGCGGCACAACCCGACGTCAAAATCGTAAAAGATTTTTAAATCGTGTAGTTTGAGCCCAGCATAAGTGGTGTATAGCCAATATGACTATATTGTTTGCAAACTAAGAAAGGTGCTGACATACTAACCTCATATTTATTAGCCAGTTGCTTTCTGTTTGATGCTATACAAAATGCCAATAACTCTAACTAACCCTAACCCTAACCCTAACCCTAACCCGTTTCCAATAAAAGTTTCTGTGTAATTCAAAAACCTCTGTCAAATCAGTCTCTGTATGCATTCCCAAATACGCTGTCCTCAAGTCCTCAATTATACAAGAAGCTCCCAGAGCAGCTATCACTTTAAGGAATACACTGCCAGTATACTAGCTTTCAATTAGTGAAATAAGCCAAGTAGAGAAAGCTAAAACACTAGCTAACGTGAGCTCCTTTGGGAATATGTTGCCTGGTACCTATCCCCAGCGCTCCACTCTCTCCATCTCCTCGCTATTTTAAAGCGCTTTGCCCTCATCTCTCAGCACCAGTGCTTAATCCAGCTCTGCACTGTTTCTGCAGTCTGACTTCACTGCTCTGGTCAGGCCAAACTATTTTGGGTCTTTCAGGAATGATTTTTGGAGTGGCTGAGTTGTGTTTTTTTTTTTTTTGTCATCCCTGCACACACACACACAGAGAATGACGCACTTTTGAAGTTCTGAAGCCATTTGATGGTGCCAGCCATCCTTCCGGAGAAGGTGCTCTGTTGAGCAAAGCCCTTCCTGCAGAGTCAGTCATGGAGTCATTGAAGGAGAGAGCTATGACCTATGAGAGGAAGACTGCACAGAGTCGGAGAGTAATCAGGAAGATTTGTGGCGTGTGCGGCATGGTCCTATAAGGAGATAGACCTGTGCATGCACTAAATCAACCAATCTGTGAGATTTATGTGCTCTTTTTTTTTTCTCTTTCTCTCTCTCTCTCACACTCTCAGTGTAGTAACTCATCGCTCTGTGATCTTGGTTGGCTAGGTCTCTCTGAAGAATAAAATGAGATTGGTGTAGTCGGCAGGTGGTGGTAACCTACTGTAAGCCCCTCCCAATCAACCTCCCCCTCTCCCTTTCTGTGTTCTTCCACTGACCAGGTCAAGGCTGGAAGCAAACATATTACTGAGTCCACCATTTCACGCTCCCTGAAGTCCAGCATTTCACCATGGGAGGCCAATGAACGATGGCCGATGGCCTGTCATCAATCCAGTGCTCAAGCACACCCAACTCTACATCACTTTCCTATCTTGTCTGGCTCTGCAGTGCAGTGTTTCTGCAGGGGGCCGCCTTCCAGCAGGCAGTTTGAATATTTAATACACCTCCAACAACAGCAACTGCAGACAAAAAAAAAACTCCTGGTATGTTTAAGTGTTCATGTCAGGCTCTCCAGGGAGCAAGGAAATGGAGGCAGACGTTAAGATCACAAGTTGAAACACGAGAGTCCTTCTGAATGGAAGGGAATCCAGCAGAACACTCCCTTATATCATTTGTGCTGTATAGTTGGCAGCCTAGAGCTTAATTGGGCTTTTTTCGATGTTGAAATGTCAAGTAGACGAGCCAACTCTGCAGCTAGAGAGAGACGGAAGGAGTGTGAAGGAGAAAAGTGTACAGGGGGAGAATATACAGTTCGATAGGAGCGACCTCCCTTTGCCCTGTCAGATATGCACTGCACTTTCTCAATTTCCTCAATTGCATGTCAGCTTTCATGGCCTTGACATGTGCTCAGGTCTTCTGTCATCTCCAGCTACTGTGTGTGTGTGTGTGTGTGTCAACCCAAAAACATCCACACCCAGTTAGTACCGCACCCATATTTGGGCTATTCATCAGATGTTTGCACACCAAGCTTTCTTAGTCAAACGGTGCTGCCTCACCCTGTAGTTTTCTCCCACACCTGAGGCAAGGAACATACACAGACACACACACACACACACACACACACACACACACATATATATATATATATATACACACACACACACACACACAGCAGTGTGTTTGATTTTGCTGACCCACTTAAGGACAGGGTGGGTTGGAGGCTTGTGGTGTTCTGCATTGACAGAGCTGAATTTCACTGATGGAATTTGCTTCCAAAACCCATAGATCTTCCTACATAATCAAAATTCCACTAGTAATCCTCCTATAGAGTATTTAGTTCTGTCTTTACATCTTTTCCACTTTGTCTCTACACCTCAACCAGTCACATCTGGTTTTCAGTTTTTGACCTTGATCTAAGAGTAGGAACAACCAAGAACCTAGAACATTAGTTGAATACTAACAGGAATTATGTTTTAGGAATGGCAAACAAGGTTTAATGCCAAAAAGAAATGCTACGCATGGCTAACTCCTGTCTTGAAATGTGGTTAAATTTTTACAGGGTATTTAGATTTATTCTCTGCATATTCTGCCAAAATGGCAGACTCCTAAAAATGCTTCTCCTGAAATTGCAAAACATTGTTGCTATGCGATGGAGTCCTGAGACAGAAACACAGTCACTGGCTGTGGCTATCAGTGCAGTGCATACTTCACTCCTGTTATCCCTTTGGCAAGGCTGCATCTCGCTCTTTTTTTATTTTATTTTATTTTATTTTTTTCTTTCCCCAGGAACAAGCACTGCTTCCATCGCCAGTCTCTCAGACGCTGTCTGCCAGACAAGCCACATTCCCGCCATCCCATCTCCTGTGTGTCGTCAGGTTGTTATCTGAATGACAGGTGTTGGCACCCCTTTGTCCACACTGTCTGTCATTCCTCTTAGGCAGCTTGAGTTCCCAGCCTATACGAAGAACCGTGGCGATCTCAATGCCTTTTCTACTCCAGGCATTTACAACGGATATTTAGGGAGACTGGGAATATGTAAGAACACAGAGCCTCTGTCTAAAGTTTGGAGGTTCAGGTCTTGAGGGGATTAAGCGTTTGGGATTCATCGATTATCTTGCTGCTTGCTCACAAGTGGAAGACAAGTTGATTATTTGTGTCACTACAACTTGCCACTTTGTAACCTTATCACTGGACTCATGCCGTATTTCCCCTTACCGACTAGACTAAAATAGTTGGCATGCTGCTTGCACAGGAGTTGGTGCTCAGGCAGCCTGTATAGTCTGAAGAAGCACACTGGGTTGGGTCACATTGGTTTGGTTGTGCCTGTCTGATTGGGCCCCCAATCTGTCTGCATCGAGACAGTGATGAATGCAAGGTAGGGCCACCTGCTGCAGAGAGGAGGGGGTGGAGCAGATGAGCAGAAGGCATAGAAGAAGCAGCAGTGGCTGGTTTTTCAATGGAATTTTTTTTTAGGATCTGTTGAGAGACGTGAAGAAACTGCATCATGCAGTGTGTGTGTTGGGGTCGGGGTCTGTCTGTCTGCCTGACCAACACAGTCGATCTGTCTTCATGCATGCATTCCATCAGTGTGTATGCAAAACCCTAATCGGCAAGCCCACGTACAGGCCTAAACTACAATAATAAGCAGTATGGGGGGCTTTGAGAAGCCGCAGTAATTGGCACCCACATTCACAGAGATGCAGGGACGTCTATCTGCTAGGTCACCCTGTGCCCTGCTGTCTCTCACTCATTGCCACCTGGCTGCCACTGTGAAAGAGCCCTCTGCCTTTCTGCTCTTTCAGGCAACACTGAACCACCCCACCAAATCTTTGTCTTTGTCCACCCATCAAACCGACTCCAGTTGAAGAGATTTACGCTTGCAGCTTTATTGAGATAAATTGTGTCTGGCGGCGATGATTCATAGTAAGCTTCTGAAAATTTTGTCTGCAGATAACTTCAGACTCGGTTTACTTCAACCTTCAGACAAAGGGTGTATAAAAAATACAGTCTGTCTACTTTCTCCATGATTTGGGAAAAAAAGAGCAAAATTGGTTAAAAAATGTTGAGTTGTTCAGGGTCAATCAAACCTTGTGTATCATTGACTGCTGTTTTTGGGCTAATTTCCTGTGCTAATTTGGTACTGAAGCCTTCTCTGTCCCTGTCCCGACTTCCCTCAGTGTCAGACAATGTGTGTAGAGTCCCGATGAGTGGCGAGTCAGAACAAACATCTGTTGCTGCTGGCTCATTGAGCCACTCCAGCTGGGTTCTGGGTCGGTCGATCTTAGTCTAGATGGCTGGATGAAAGGCCTCGCATGTTGGGCATGTTAACCCCTCAGCAAGCAGCTGTCCGGTTCCACATGGCAGGACTCAGCATTTGTGTGGCCAAATCTCCTTACATGTCTGGCTATAGAAAAGAAGAGGTAGAGCTCTCCCCCAATGTGGTAAAATAATTTTGGGAGGTACCCCTAAAGTAAGTCATCTCTAGTAATGGCATGGGTAAGGTGGTACATCTTTGCAGCACCACCAGTGCTTTCGACATCTTAGGGATTTCAAAAACCTTTTTTAGAGGTAGAATGCAGGTGTGTTTGGCCTGTTGTGTTTATGTTCCTGATTGTGTTTTTTTGCGTGCATCCTGTGTCTTTGTGCATTCCAGCAGGCTGTCTGACAGCGGTGTTGCCCTTTGGCCTGTGTTGGCAGCTCCTGATTGCGATTGAGCAATGGTGTCCACAGAATGCTGGATCAGCTACTCCCCACCCCATTGGTCTTTAGGTTTGACGTGTGTGGTGTCTGCGAACAATGTAGCTGGTCTCTCAACCAACCAAACTTTGTTTTTCTAGCCGACTTTCTCAGCTTAAAATAGGCTCTGTTATTGGATTGGATTGGAATGGAACAGTCAGGAGTTCTAGTCATTTGCAAATTTACCCACTTTGTTTTTGTAAATTTTTCTTCAAATTGAAATATATGAATTAGAAAGCGATGTAATATGTTTCTAGACATCTCTATTTCTCATAGAGCTCCTCTCTGCATTTATTTGGACTGCAATCGTTATCTGATAGATGATTAATCTGTGTGTGTGTGTGTGCATGCACGCTTGTGCTTGTGCTTGATTGCCTGTGTGTGTGTGTGTGTGTGTGTGTGTGTGTGTGTGTGTTTGCTTGCCTCACATTTGATCTGAGCGGTAGCTTTCATCCAGCACTGACCCTCCTGGCACCCTCTACCCCAGTGGGAATGACTTGTCTTCTGCTCAGCCTGTAGACACACAGATTTGCACTCACAGAACCTTGGACCCACAGCCCACCCCCCACCTTTAATTTTTGTGGATTGCATAGATCCATCCTAGCCTGAAAAAAGAGACAGTGTTTAAATTATTTATGAGGGTGACACGCTGCGGCATATTTGGAATTTCAAATAGATAAATCGCTTTGGGTTTTGAAGTTACAGCACTGGCAGCGATTAAAATTAATCAATGAAGACTATATTTTTAATAGCTTAATTGTGTAAAAATAGGAAACAAAAGGGATTTTTTTTTAAATTGTCAATGCTCTGCTATCTTGCCTGGACGTACTCTGTCCTTGTGCCCCCATGTGCCTAGCTTTGATGCCAAGGTGGGGGCCTTCACCCTTTCTTCAAAAGCAGCTAGAGGGTTGCACAAGCCCCTCCTGCCAGTGAATTTTTAATCTGCTGCCATGCTTGTGAACACGTCCACCTGCGAGGGCAGAGCACCACTGACTCCATAGCCGTGACATTGAGCAGCAGCACAGATGGCGTGAAGGTTTCTACAAAAGCCGTCCAGTGTAGATTTGGGTTATGACTGCCTCCAGATGCACGCGTGGGTGTCTGAGTCTGTGTGTGTCTGTGTCTTTGTGTGTGTGTTTGACTGAATGAGGGACTGAGTGAGAGAAAGGAAGGGAAACTCAAGAGCCTCTCTGGGAAGAATTAAGATGTGGCATCTGTGTGTGAGTGTGCCACAAGGTGTGTGTGCGCGCGCGTGTGTGTGTGTTTCATTTGGTTCGAGTGACTGCAGCTGTTAGCTTTGCCTTCATAACGAAACGGGACATTCTCCCATTTGATGTCTAACTCATCCAAACAAAGAACAAATGCTCAAAGCTGGAGCTGGATTGCAACCCCGTTCATTTCATGCAGTCCACTGCTGTGCACAGCCATAGAGTGAGCCAGTCTTAAGTGCTGGAGGCTGGCTGGCCTGGTGGCTGCAGGCCCTGGTTAAATATTTATCCAAATAAGAATGGCAATCCGACAACTTCTGAGCAACTCTGTGTGCTCAGTTGTTCAAATATCCTGTTGTGGAAGTGTTGGTATGTGTTATGGTCATCTGAAAAGGTGTTGGCTAGCTATGAATGTGTTTTTGTATTTTCAATAAATGCGTAAGTGTGGTTTAATGTCTGTGAGCTTGTCTGCTGTAGATGTCTGTCTACTTCTCTGTCAGTCTACTTGATGTCAGTCTAACAGTCTGTCTTCCTGTTCTCTGACAGGGTGAGGAGGGCCCCCCCAGTCTGGAGTACATTCAGGCCAAGGATCTGTTCCCCCAGAAGGACCTGGTGAAGGAGGAGGACAGCCTCCAGGTCAGAACCCAATACACAAGCTAATGCACAAGCTACCACAGCCTGTCATGAAGCATACCTCTCTGCACATGTTATACATGGATACCAAAAGAGAGACATGGAATGTATACAGTGTGATAGGTTCCAGACTTTATGTTTACATTAATTCCTATATGCTGCAAAATGAGAAAGACATGACACCAGTGCTACATAAAGTATGTGTAATACTCAAACAAATGCACTTCTGTGTTTATTTGTTTGGCTCTAAAACACTGGGTCTTCTCCATGGTGTTTACGCTTATTAGTGCTCAAAAGAACAGCGTTAGTCAATGAGTATAGTTTTGAGGGCAACACAAAAATTGGCAGAATCGTGGAAGACCTACAGGACAATAATGAGGGCAGTGTAAATAATTTTATGCAGCAGGGACTGGAAGTGTTGGGTTTCAGAATCAAAAAATGGGAAGAGAGTGGCGGACTACCGTCATGAATCACTCTTTCATGTGTTTAAAATTACATATTTCTTTGAATTGGCACCAACAATAACAGCCTTATCAACACATTGCTTCATGAGCACAGAAAGGAGGGGTGTACCAATCCAATCAACGTCCTTTCACCAGAATCACAGATTACAGTCTTAAGTGGTTTGCAAGAAGTGAACCGGAGCCAAGGATTGTTTCTTCCAGAGAAGCTGCCACAGTGGTCACACCTCTCCCACACAGCAATCTCAGGAGCCATCACAGACGTTGCAAGCCGTTCTTGCAAGCAGTCAGCCCTTCACCGGTCAAAGACTTTAGCCAATTAGACTGGGTGTAGATTAGGTCAGCCAGTCATAGAAAAGGAACCACGCACTCGGAACCGGGCCAGACAATGATCTCATCGTTAAGCCACTGTAAATCAGGGCTGTTGCGAGACGGGGGGATCAGAAGTGCTTGACTGGTGTGTGGCTGTCTGCATGGTCATGGCCCAAATTGGAAACTCTCTCTCTCTCTCTCTCTCTCTCTCTCTCTCTCTCTCTCTCTCTCTCTTACTCTCTCTCTCTCTCTCTGTCTTACTCTATCTTTTTTCTTTTTCTTTCTTTCTTTCTTTCTTTCTTTCTCTCTCTCTCTCAGTCTCTGCCTCTCTCTCTCTCTTTCTGGGAATTAAGTATGTTAATAGACACATAATGCTGCAGGCGTTTACGATCAGGTTGGTGCATGCACACAGTGCAAAACCTGGCTAAAAATGGAGATTGCTACGCACACTGAGCCGCCCACAGAGCTCTAAATCAATGTGATCAGAAGCACACCGAAAAAAAAGTATTTAATTGAAATCGTTTCCACAAAGCCTATTAAATAGAGGACAGCGAGCCATCAGTCTAATGCCCTAATACGGCAGAACATGCTGTGAAGAAAAGAGATAAAGTATCACTCAGCAGCAGCACATGGCCAACAGGGGGAAAAGCACTCCATTTCTGTCTGTGGAACGAGGACATTGGCGGTGGCAGTATTTCGCATGTAACAGCTTTGGCCTTGTCAACACGCATGCACGCACACTAGCACACACACACACACACACACACAAACACGTTTTGACTGGTAATTTAGATGAGACGTACAAAGTAGAGACAGCTCAGAGGTTTTTGTTTGTCACTGACTGAATCTTTATCTGGGTACTGCGTCAACTTTAGGCCTCTAGTTGAATGTTTCCATTAGATGTGTGGACTACAAGAACACACACATACACACACGCCACCATCTGATGTTACAGAGTAGGTATCTTTAAGCAGACCAGGCTTACTTTCTTTTGATCTGTTGAAGTGTTTTCAGATTTCTTTGGCTGATATGGTTGCCTAGCTGCTGGAGCAAGCAGAACATTGCCTGAGGTTAAGAAGTCTTCCTTAAGCAAAAGCAGCAGTTGGATTAACTATGGTTCTATGTCTTAACTTCAGTAACTGTGGCTTCTTAGGTTGTGGTCTGATGATCAGGAGCTGGGAAATTTCTCATTTCACACCATGAAACCAGTAATGAAACAACATGCCTATCTTAGCTTTGATTCTGAAGAATCCTGTATTAGAACACTTAAACTGTGTTCTAAAATGGTGGAAGAGTATAATCTATTACATAGCTATACTTTGGTCTCTGACACATCTGTCATTAGTTGTATATGACATGTTGGCCTCTGTGTCAGCTAAGCAATAACTATGATGATTCCTCAGGTGCAGGGCTGTGGCTGCATCTTGATGGGACACACCAGTGGTTTGGGGCCTGTCTGACTGTCTGAGAGGGCAGGGTGTGTATGTACAGCACATGCGTGTTTGTATTGCAGCGCTTCAGGTGCCTCATTAGAGGTGGCTGGAAACTGGGACACGGAGACAGCACTAATGCGTGCTCTCCAGACTGCTCTAAAATGTGTTGCCATCTTGGAGCCTGTTTAAGCCCTGCTAAAAATCTAATTTCACATTGGCGGTTTTCCCACCACGTTTTTCGTCTTGGGTTGCTTTTTCTTTAACTTCCCTGGCCACCACCACCATGACAACAACAACAAAAGTAACAGCAGCCCTTATTACTGGGTAGATTTTGGTCCCTAAATACATGATCTGACGGATTTCCACAGGCGTCTAGTACATGGATAGACTTGTTGGGAGTCACTTGTTTGGCAGGGTCCCAAGACCCATACCCAAATAGCCGTTCTATATATTTTCTGGTTTGTTGTTTGTATTCAATTCTTTATAGTGTCATGCTACAGTTCCTGACCTTTTTTAGCTCATTTTTCAGGCTTTTGAAGCTTTCAGGCTTCTCTCAATGATTACAGAACTGTTTAGTGTTGCGCACTATGGAACACATAAAATCTGCTCTCTATAGAAGATAGATTTCTACTCTGCATCCGGTTGGCATTAAGCTTAACATTGATTCCAGGCTGAAGGCCAGCAGTAAAAGACAGACATTTTTTCCTTGGACATTGTGCTATTCCTACTTGTCTTCACTCCTCTGCCCATGTGTCTTGCCGGCTGCCATCAAGAGAAGCTGCCCAAGGTCATGTGCCTTGTCAAGACCCCCCCCCCCCTCTCTCTCTCTCTCCCTCTCCACTTTCTCATCCTCATCTCTCTGTCATTTCTACTTCTCTCCCTCATAGTGTTCGTCACTGTGTGCGGCTGTTATGTCATGTGGTGTCATCCACACGGCCAGCAGTTGTACAGAGGGAGAAAACGTGACCATATCCTCTGCCACTCTTGCATAGGCAGTGTGACTCATGCTCGATTTCAGTTCAAAGACACCGGGGCGCGCACACACACACAGTTTTGGAGACAGACATACAAACAGAGCTCAGCATGGTCACTCAGACACTCTGATGATTAGCAGCCTGGTCCAGCTGTCTGTCTAAGCCCCAGTCCCAGGTAAACACACTCCTGTCAAACTACAATGAGGAGCACAGCGATAAGGGGAACCAGCTTGACATATTTACATTTACATTTATGCATTTAGCAGACACTTTTATCCAAAGCGACTTACAAAAAGAGGATAACAATCAAGCTACATAGCAGAAACCTTAAAGAGCATAGTGCTAGGGAATAGTGCTTCAGTTCAAATTAGTGCTAGGATAGAAGATGTTCTCTGAATAGCTGGGTCTTTTAAGAGCTTTTTGAAGGCCTCCAGAGATATACAATCGAAAGTGTTTAAATGACGTGAGGTTTAAAAATACAAATGTTTCAGGCACTTATCCGTATGGTTCCTGATCCCTTGTGCCTCGATTGTGACCGGTCTTAGGTAGGGTTAAAGTGATGCCATTGTTCTATATTGCAGGTCTCAGACAATTTATACCTCCCTTAGGGGTTATTCTGTTTTCTCCTTTCGTGGCCACGTGCTCATCAGCCTCATGTGGGGTGCGAGTCGTGCGCCAGCACCTCCCCTGTCCCTTTTGCACAACAGAGCCACATCCTGCTGCCATTTTTAATATGTCTACTTCCAGCCGGATATTAGATGCTAATGAAGCGAGTTGACTTGATGGATTGGAAGGGGAAGTTGTTCTTTGGTTTGCTCTCTCTTTGACCTTTGACCATCACCCCTGGTTGTACCTTTTCCCCCTGGCTCATGTGGGGCTGGATTTACATAGCCAGGATGGAATGGAAGCTTGTTCAGTGTGGCTGTCACTCTTTTTCTCTAGGTAGATGGGTGATAGGGGAGAAGGATGCTCTCCTACTTGAAAGTAAGTTCATATACACAAGTACGTGCCCATCGCTGTCTCTAATATCATGTACATTTAAGATTCTTCCTCCTGTGCAGGGTCCTTTTTAATCTTTTTCAGAAACACACACACATACACACACACACACACACACACAGTCTTTGCATTGCTAAATGGCCATATTGAAGGCTTGTTTGATGGATGAGCTGCAGGGTAGATGGAGAAGATGCCGGGTCTGTAGTTTTTGTATCCATCCTGGCACACTGATGAGGGGCTAAATCATGGAGCTGATGATGATGCTAATAAAACTTGAGCTTTTAATCCCAAAATGGAGGCAAGGAGCTGAGAGCCAGAGGAGCGCCTGAGCTGGTCGTGCGTTGGCGTTGTTTGGCAGAAGCCCATATCGATCGGCGATGCCCGCTCTCTGGACCCCTCCTGGCGCTCCAGCGGCTGTCTTATTTCCTCCCGTTGGCTCAGAGTGGTCCGGCTAATGATGGAAATGGCGTGGGTGGATTGGTGGGCAGAGTAGTCATGGCGCCTTTTAGTCATTTGTCATTCCTTCCCAGAACTCCCTGGTGTTCTTGACCTTTTTGTGTTTGTTTCCTTCCACCCTGCACGTGTTCTAGTTCTTTCCCACTCAGGGGCCAGTTTGGGCTACCCAAAGCGAATAGATTCACTCAGCAGGTCTTGGTAGGACCAATCACAATGCTCCATTGGTCGTTGGGCGGCAGGGCTGTAACAGTGTAAAACGACTATTAGCCAAGGAACAGCTTTTGAATTGGCTTTGGCAAAGACTTTAGAATAATTTGACTTGGGTACAAAAAGACATTAAAGTAGTTTGTTTAAATTATATATTAGCTGTTTTGTCAAGGGTGCTCTAATTGGTGAAATTGCTACTCCGCAAACCTATTTGACAGACAACCACTGATTCTGCCTGTAGAATTGTGCCCAGTGTAGCTGTTGTGATCGCATTTTGTGTTCTATTTTTATAAGCTGGCTAATGAAATTGGTCATCTGTTTTTGAATAATCAACAAAAGTTTCCTTGCAAATCATTAAGCTAAACTTAGTTTAAAAAAAACTAAACTAACCTAAACAAGTGGAAAAACTGGAAAATTATCAAAAAACACAAGACAGTTTGGGAACAGTCTCAAAAGATACTGTTTGTCTTTCCTTGTAAAACATGCCAGCTTGTCTAGGTCTTGAGTCCTTTTCATTATTCACCCCAAGCCATAATATTACTAATAACCATCACCATAAATCCCTGACGGAGCCCTTGAAGGTATTTCATCCTGAGTGCAATCAAATGTATTTAACGTTAATTGGGTTTTGAAGACTGGCTACATGGTATGTGGACGTCTTTGTTTTAATGGCTTTATTGCATGTGGAATATTAGTTGTTAGGAACCATACTCACTCCCATTTTGCAGATGATGTTTCCCCCTTTTTGACACACAAACACACACATTCGCACACCTCATGTTTTGTTTTCTGTTGTCTTGATCCCTTCTTGCTCCTAAAAATACACAAGAGATGTGTCTGATGCTGTACAGTTTGAGTTAAATAAAAAAGTGCTCTCAATCTCTGCTAATTATCGTTGCACTCGTTTGTCCCAAATCCATTTTATTTTGAGTTGCCCCAGAGAAGGCAGCTTTGTAAATTAAGTTAATGGACAGCTGCAAACATCCCCATCAGAGCCTGTCATGTTGTCTCCAGCTCCACACTCTCTCTTTCATTCACTCACTCACCCAGACTCCTAGTTAGACATCCATGCACTGCAGACAGACAGTTTAGGTTTCAGCTTTAGAGAACCATTATTCAGAGTGCCATGTGATTAGCATTTTTTGTAGTTTTCAGTGTTTGTATGCTGTGATCCTGAAGGGCTTGCAAAGAACTTGATGAAACAAGGCTGAGGGATTTGTCTGGAAGGGTTGGGCTGAAACCTTTTTAAAGGTTGTTCTATGGGGTGGAGCAGGATTTTAGCAGTGTTTAATAGGTTACCCCTGTGCCCTGTAGCTAACATTAATACACCATTGTTTGTTATACCCTGGAAAAAGCCTACCCGATTTTGTCAGGTTCAGGCGTCTCCTCACATATTCACATACAGGCACACCAACATATAACATGTGCATCTTTCATCTAACCTCTTTAACTCACGATACTGGCTCAGTTTGGTTACATTTTCACTTTATTTGTTAATTAATTAATTTCTTAATTAGTTTTAATAAGCAAATCCTTGGTTGAATATACCAAATGGAGTAAACAGACCCGGTCCACTTCTCTATTTAATTGAATCTCCAGTCTTGTTTGAGCACCTCCCTGCAGCACGCTCTGATTAGGCAATGATGAAGCTGTCACTCAGCACTCCTCTCCTCAAGTCTGAGGAGGACGGCAGGGTTAATGACTTCTAGCTCTGAGCAGTGGAATTCTCTCATTCTGGCTATTCCCAGGCGGCCGGTGTCCGCCTATGTGTTGTTTAAGGTTTGAAGTGACAGGCCCAGGCTGCAAAAACATGAGTGAGTGTGTGTGTGTGTGAGCCCACACACACCAGGCCTGGAGGCCAGGCTCACTGTGCCTACGTGGCTTCAGGGCACCAGGTGGGTAGCTGCACTAACGTCCCCCTGGCTCAGAGGCATCTGTGAATGAAAGCCAATAGAGTTTTTTTAAAAAGCCCCCAAAGTCATTGGGCATGATTCACTTTGGATGCTTAGGAAAAGCAAGAGAAGCAAACGGCACATCTTAACATGCCGTGGAGAAACACAAAAACGTTTCCTCTGACACAACCCTTAAAGGCCTACTATGCAACATTTTTCATTTAATTAATCCATTTCATACTGTTTAGGATGCTAATATGAGTCATTACACGGCGAACAAACGGTGTAGAACGCGCCACCGTGGCCTATAGCGGAAGATACAGCACAGGACCGCCTCCAATAGAATGCAGTGCAATACAATGCAATACAGCGGTCTTTAGAGGGAGCTTGTGAGGGAGAAAAACAGAACGTTGCTTAGCCCTTCTTTAATTATGCAAACAGTGTAATAAAACGTCCATGCCTTCTTTGTCCAGTCGTTTTTATATGTCAAAACAACTTGTATAACTTTTTTTAATTTTTTTGTTTTGTTTACTTTCAGGTTCCCTTCCCAGTCCTTCAGGGGGAGGCAGTGGAGTATCTTGGCCGTGCTGATGACGCCATCATAGCCATCTCAAACTACAGGCTGCACATCAAATTCAAAGACTCCATAATCAATGTAAGCAACCAAGCATTTACCTACGGTGTGGGTGTTACTACTCTGCCACTTATTATGGCTTCCCAAAGAAGGACAATTTTACTAAAAAAGACCAAATGAAGGCAAACTGTATAATGCCTTCATGGTCTTGCATGCTGATAGTAGCTTCATGGGGAGAAATGGGTTTCCGCTAGTCTTACCCAACACCGCAGGCCAAATATGAGGGTTCATGTACAAGCGCACATTTCTCATGGACGTCGCAGCTGACGGGTTTAGCACTTGCTCCTGGTGTGTGTGTCTGAGTGAGTGGCTTGTCGACGACCAGGAGGGGAGCTTTTATGTTCTCTCGCACACACACACATACACAGACACACACACGCTACAGTAGTGTGCAGAACACTGGTCAGAAGAGGCCCCCCGGAGTGTCTTCCTGTGTCTGATCACACATACCCCCACCCCCTCAAAACCACACGCCCACACACTAGGGTTCACTCCATGGCTACTGTGACAGGAGTCATCTGTGCTGAAGAGTTTTCCACTGTGCTCAGAGCTGGGGCCTGTCATACACTAGAAGGGATATCCAACACACACACACACACACACACACACACGCACGCACGCATGTATAAAACCAGGGCTTTCATTCAAACAGAATTTCAGGGCTGGCTACTCAGGGGGGCGGTGGAGTTTCAGTCAAATCGCGTCTTAACCGAATTACTTCTTCCCAGCATCTTAAATTGTATTTCATCCTTTGCTTCCAGTGACGCAGATAGGAAATCTATACAATGCGGAGCGGCCTTCTAATTGCGCCAGCCGTAGAGTAGTTGAGCTAAATATATCGATGTGACGCCAGCGGTCCGCAGCCACTTCTGCAGAGTGAGGCTGACCAGGGCACTTCAGGCAGCATGACCACAGCAGTGTGGCATCAGTGCAGATGCTGTGCTGTGGGGTGGGGGTGGGGGGGTGGTTGTGTCCAGAGTTCACTGCTGGGCACTGGCATCCCCAGAGGCACAAGTGTCCCCCTGCCACCTCAAAGCACTGGACTGACCAGGCCAGAGCACTCACAGACAGATGAACTGTGTGTGTGTGTGTGTGTGTGTCCCTGCCCCTGCCAAAAGCCCTCTCCACATGGAGTAGGCCTACTCCTCTTGCTTTTCCATTCCTCTACAGCCTCTGTCGCTTTGGTCACATTTCAGCCTCCCTCCCAGTCTTCTGTTGTTCTGTGGTTGTGTTTGACATTCCCTGGCCTGCCCTCCTCACAACACTTAACATGCTGGTGCCTTGCCACTTTTTCATCTCTTTTGGACTTGGATGCGGAGTCTGTACAGTTTCACTTTATTTTCCTTTTTGTCCTCCACACAGTTGTTTTTTCCCCTCTTCACCTTCAAGTCATCTCTCCATTCCCTTTTTGCTTTTTCTCCCTTCTTTTGTCCCTGTCCTTTCTTTCTGCGCTATCTGTGTGTGTGTGTGTGTGTCCTTGGTGTCTCTGTGTTGTAGATGTACCCAGGTGTGGACAATGAGATTTCTGTGAGTACTCTACACACACCCCCCTCCCCCCGTCTCCCCGTCCTCTCCTCCACTCTCCCCCTCACATTCGCATCCGTCCCCCACCCTCCTATCCTTTCTTTTTCCACAAGCCTTCTGATTAAAGGGCACCGACTCTTCTCTGTGTGTGAGCTAATCATTTAGCCCATTTCAGTGTTTAGCCTGCTTGGCTCTGCCTGTAATAGAGATCTGTCGCTCCACTCCATCTAGGCACAGCCTCTCTGGAAATTGCATTTTGTGGTGTTGAGAGGGGTTTGTGTGATTTTTGTGGATACTGTTATGCAATGTTACATGCTATGTTATTGCACTGTAGTTAGGGTGTGTGTGTGTGTGTGTGTGTGTGTGTGTGTGTGTGTGAGAGATAGAGATAGAGAGAGAGAGAGAGAGAGAGAGAGAGAGAGAGAGAGAGAGAGTGTGACTGAGTCAATTAACAGCTCTGGCACTATTGTTTTGTGTGTATAATGTTTTTGGTGTTTGAGGTGGGAGGAGGTGTGGTGTTGTCCTCCTAACCCTTTTGCAGTGACTTGTTAAACCTGACTTGTTATGAAGTTTATAAATTGTCTTGGTCTGTTTTTAACACTTCAGTGTTTTTGTAATTGTTGTTTTTATTTATTTATTTGTTTGTTTGTTTGTCTGCTCATCTGATTAGTATTTTTAAATGTGTCCCTCAGGTGCCTCTGCGGCTGATTGAGAGTGTGGAGAGCAGAGACATGTTCCAGCTGCACATCATCTGCAAAGACTCCAAAGTTGTTAGGTAGCCGATCTAAACACTACACACACACACACACACACACACACACACACACACACACACACTCACATGATCTCATTCTGTCTGGTTTTAATTTTTTCCCTCACTTTCCCTTACATTCACTCACTAACACTTTCTTGAATCACTTACACTTACTCACTCACACACACACACACACACACACACACACACGCATAAACACACACACAGATTCATTTCAATCAGAATATTGGATGCATAAATATTTTCCACTTCATCTCTTTCTACAAAGTTAACGTCCTGTCCGACCAATAAGTGAAGTGAAATGCTTCCGACAAAAAAAAAAAAACTGAATCCTCACGTTCTTGGTAAAGCTGGTTGTCCCACCCACACGGCACTCTGCCTCTGTGATGGCCACCTGCCTTCAACAGGCTGGGCGCGGCTCACAGGGGTTTGCCAGTAGCACTCAGAGGCACACAGCCGCCGGTGACAACACAGCTGAAAACCAGCCACCTTTCCACTACGCCGCAGAAAGGCACCATTGTTGTCGGCTCCACCAAAAGAGAAAGGGAGGGGGGGGGGGGGGCAAGCGGGACAAAAAAAAGACCACGGGGGGGGGGGGGGGTGAGGATCATTGGCGGAGAGAGGGGGTGGGGTGGTGGGTGGGATGAGTGCACAGGAGATGTTTCCCACCGCTGCTCGCACAGAAGCCGATTCAGTTTAGTTTGTCCTCTCAGGCCGCCTGGCAACAGCAGCAGCAGGTCACATGTTTTTCTTGTTATCGTAGCACATAAAGTTTGTGGAAGAAAATGTTATGTGCATTTGGAATCATCAGTAATTTAGATCAGGTGTGTGTATGAACGAGAGAGGGAGAGAGAGAGAGAGTCTTGAGAGTGTAGTAGATTGCGTGGTAGACTGTTTACTTCTTCGCTTGCTAGTTAGCATTTGAAAGGTTAGCTTTTGACAGACACGGTTAGCTTTGCCAATTAAGCAGTCTTGTGTTACAGTGACTCTCTCTCTCTCACACACACACACAAACACACACATCATTGGACGGCCTCTAAACACAACATAATGATTTATTCATGTTACTAAAAAATTAATTTTATGTTTACCCTATTCCCCTTGTGCTCCACCCCACCCCACCCCTCAGGTGCCACTTCTCCACGTTTAAGCAGTGCCAGGAGTGGCTGAAGCGCCTGAACCGTGCCATAACTCACCCGTCTCGGCTGGAAGACCTGTTTGCCCTAGCCTACCACGCCTGGTGCCTGGGGGCCAGTGCCGACGACGAGGACCAGCACCTTCATCTGTGTCGTCCAGGTGAGACGCACCACACACCTTCCACCGGTGACTGCAGAAAACATACAGACCACGTGGCGTGGCACACGTGACCCTTGCCAATGCACTAGCACAAGGCTTTGCACGCTAAATAGACCATATTGGTCCATCAAAAATTGACCATATTTGTCAGGATTAATATTCTAGTGTCTTTGGTTGCATGGAACCTACACAATGTTCTTAGTCTGAAACAGTCATTACCCACAGTACACTTAGGTTTCATTCCCCATTTAGTCTTTAACTCGTCCATTTCCATTATTACATTATTACATTATTCCATTCCCTACATTTATGTGACAAATAGGCCATTCATGGAGCATTTTTTGTACTCACTTACTCACCTACTACTCATACTTAGTATACAGTATACTCACTGGATGTGTGTGTCTCAACCCCTCTTCAGGTGATCATGTTCTTCAGCGAATGGATTTGGAGGTGAAGAGGATGGGCTTTGACATGCAGAACGCCTGGCGAATATCTGACCTCAATAGCAACTACAAGTACGTTACTTATGCCTACGGTCTCTCTCCCTGCTTTCCATACAGAGAGGTATGGAAGAGATGGAACTGTATTTCTGGTAGTTTTGGTCACCAAGCTTTGCTGTATGTTGGGCAATGTTGGTGATGAGAGGCGAGATGTTGTCAAGTGCAAACAAAGTCTCCTGTTTTTACAGTGGCAGTCCCACTCTTCCTCACGTCATTTGATACTGTGGGCAATGCTTAGGGCCCTGACCACTCACACCTCTAATGTACAAAGCATAGAAGGTGTGTGTATGTGAATGAACACTTATGCAGATGTTAAACTGTGGACACGCACTTACTCACATACCGGATAACAAATATTGTACACTGCAGAACATAGACTCTTGACCCACATGCATGCACACAAATGTAAGAACACCAAACACACACACACACCAGAGCTCCCTCTCATCCACTCAGCAGGAGGTACGTCCCCCGAACGGAAGGGCCCTTGCGGGAGAGGGTGAGTGAGAGGCAATCCTGGAGAGAGAGGCTAATTAAACCAGCCATGCCTCCCGTTGACATGGCTGACTCACAACACATCACACCGTGAGCACCCCACAATCACACACACACACACACACAGAGAGAGAGAGAGAGAGAGAGAGACCATTGCACCTCACACAAAGAGCACCTGCAAAAACACAGGCCAAGCATTCGCACCAAGAGCACCATCATATACACACAGGCAACAACAGCTCACACCCAGCGCAAATTGCAAATCCACACACACACACACACACAAACAATAGGCACAACATGTCTTGCAGAGAGCATCTGCAGCCATGTTCAAACACACACACACACCTTTACAAACACACTCTCTGGCGAGACGTCCACAACTCTGACATAACGAACTTGGAGCAATCAGTGGCTCGGAGTGGGGGGAGGGAGCGAAACAAGGGATCGGTCTGACTTGGCATTAATCTGGAGTCCTGTGGTGTCAGGTGTCATTACACTCAGGTGAAAGAGGAGAAGCAGAGAGCACAAAGAACGCAAGGCAGAGCAATTACCTGGGCAGAGACGAGTCCGAGTTGGGACATGAGCACTGGGTCATGGCTGTGTGGCCCATTAAAGCTGTACATCAAAGTGGTGATAACATTAATAATAGATGTGTGTTATTCTAGAGTTCAGTATTTATTGTACGCACAACAAATGGCACAGTATATTGAAGAAAATGCTTTTTTTGTGTAGATTTAACTTGGCAGAGGTTTCTACAAGAGGACACAAACTTCTAGCTTACTCTATATGGATTGCTTTATTACACTTGTTGATGTGCCACCCCTTCTTTCCTTGATGTGATGGAGAATGCAATTAATTTCTTCACCTCTCTCTTCTCCTCTTCTATCCTCTCTCCCCCTCTCTTCTCCTCTCCTTTCTCCCCATCTCCTCTCCTCTCCTGTCTCCCAGGCTGTGCTCCAGCTATCCTCAGAAGGTGTTGGTGCCTGTGTGGATCACGGATAAGGAGCTGGAGAATGTGGCCTCCTTCAGGTCCTGGAAGAGAATCCCAGTTGTGGTGTACAGGTATGGTAGACACACACACACACACACACACACACACACACAAATTAGCATAGATATTGAACTATGTCACAATGTTCAGGTTTTAAAACAATACACAACATTCTACTTGGTCTGTTTTAAGTGCAAGTCTTAATTAAACTAACACTTCCCCCCGCCATCACCACCTTTCCCCACCCCCTTCCAGGCACCAGAAGAACGGGGCAGTTATAGCCCGCTGCAGTCAGCCCGAAATCAGCTGGTGGGGCTGGAGGAACACCGACGACGAGTACCTGGTCACCTCCATCGCCAAGGCCTGTATGCTGGACCGGGGCATGCGGGGGTCTGGGGCGCTCACTGGGAGCAAGGTCAGGGGGGATGGCCCAGACAGCTCTGACAGTGATTTTGGTGAGTAGCACCCAGCATCACTTCACTTCAAGAACTTTAAAACTTAAGGAACCTTTTTTTTTTTTTTTTTTTACACCGAGCTATATCACTGTACAACTGAAATATTGTTGATCAAGAGAAATAAGACATGGCCAAAAGAGCCACAGAGCACATCTCTGCTCACTTTCTCTCTCTTTCACTCTCTTTTGCTTCTCTCTCCCTCTGTCTCTCTTTCTCTCTCTCTCTATCTCTTTTTCTCTCTTTTGAACACCTCGTCCAAGCTGGCCCAGTTCAGTCTGTCAACCCGGATGGAGACCAGACACCAATTAAAATCATAAATGGTCCCTACCTGTGTGACAATAGCAGCCACAATCAGCATATTATGCTACACTGAGCTGTTTCTGGGGGAGATGCCATCTTCAATTAATTTCTTGCGTAGATTCTCTCTTACACACACACACACACACTTACACACAGAGAAACACACCATACATCATGCTCATACGCATCAGTGAGATAAAGGGTCTCCAAATTGGACCGGATGCATGTGGGTCGGGTGGCAGTGGTTCTTTTGTTCGCCACCTTGTTTGCATGTTGGTGACCAAGAATGTGAGGCCTTTGAAGGGAAGGAACTCTTTCTCTCCCTTTCAGTCTCATTCACTCCTCTTTCTGTCTCACTCTTTTTCACACACACACACACACACACACACACACTATTCTTCTGTCTTCTCCCTTGGTCTTGAATAGAAATTAGGCTGGTGGTCTTGGCAACAGACAGGCTTCCAGAAATTTCCGTGCAGATAGCTGTGCAGCCCAGATAGTGAGCTCAGACCGGAAGTTGGCTGCCGCTGATGAGCCCAGTTCTACTGGAAGCACGTTTTAGAGGCACACACAAGTAGCACTTCAGTTTGGGACCCCAAACCGACACTCACAAGGATTTTAATATCCACAGTAGAATGCCCTTGGAATATCTCTCTCAACAAACAGGCTTTGTGCTATTACTGACATGTCTGGTTGGGCCCTGTTGTTCGATGGCTAAAGTTAGAGGAGAGCCCAAAGAACTGGGTTTCTCCAAATCGTCCAGGGAAAATGTTTTGTTTTAGTTTAGTTTTAGTTTAGTTCTAAATCTAAAACAACCCCCCAGAATTCACCCCTCAATGCTGGCTGCTGTTCCTCTTAAAACAACCCCACCCACCACCTCCACCACACCTTAATTCAATGACGGTGGCTGCACCCACTGTTGTGGAGATGTGTCTGCACATCGCCATGGCGCCAGGAGTGCTGCAGTGGTCATCAGAAGCCCTCATTGATTTTTCTTTTTTTTTCTCTCTCTCTAGAGGACAGCCTAGGCTAGCACTATCCATCACGCTGCTAATGTTTTCCATTTGATCTTCCCTCCCTTCGCTTTCTCTCTCTCTCTCTCTATCCTTTTTATCCCTCTCTCTCTGCCTCTTTCTGTCCCTCCCACTCCCTCTTCCTCGCTCTCTCAGATTCCTCGTTGACGGGCTGCCCAGGTCCTGATGCCAACGTTGCGCCACACAAGCTTCTGATCCTGGATGCCCGCTCATACACTGCTGCGGTGGCCAACCGTGCCAAGGGGGGCGGTTGCGAGTGCGAAGGTTGGTACCTGGCTTTCTGGACTGGGGCTGTTTGTTTTTAGGGGGGGGAGGATTTGCCAGATTCACGGCCTTGCCCCCCCTGACACACACACACACACACACACACACACACACATCAATTTTTATCTTCCAAGTGGCGGCCAATTACTTGTCTTTTATGATGGTCAGAGATGCAGCAATAAATGAGTCACCTCGTAAATGACCTGGGTGGAGGAGTGGCAGACGCCACCTGTCCCTCTTTCTGTCCCTCATGCTCCTTTCATCTCTCTCTTTCTCTCTCTCTGCTCTCAAACAGAGGCAAATTCAGCACAACATGCATATTACTGTGTAGGAAATCTCAGGTCAACAGGCTGTGCCTTAGCCTGCGAAAACATTCAGTTTTCTTACACGAGAAAATCGCCTCGTCATTGTGCAGGGATAGCATGCCAGACTTCTTCACCCCTATTGAATATCAAATGTCAGAACCTTCACCTAATGCTTTGTGTATGTGTGCGTGTGTCTCTAAACAGAGTACTACCCCAACTGTGAGGTGATGTTCATGGGCATGGCAAACATCCACTCCATCAGGAACAGCTTCCAGGCTCTGCGGACCGTCTGCAGTCAGATCCCGGACCCGGGCAAGTAAGTGGATCCTGCTGACCTTTCCTCTTCCCCATCCCACCACAACCCCTCCACCACCAACTCCAACCACTTAGCTTTTGTGTAACCACCCCAGGGATCTCTAGATACCCCCCCAACTCCACCCTCTGCCTATGGGCTACCCAACTGTCCACATGTGTGCCAGAGTATGTGCACGTATAAGTAGGGGTCGACATGTGTTTTGGCATGTACAAGCCTGCAGGTGTTTTGAGGAGCAAGTTTGCGTGTGCACGTGTGCGTGTGTGTGTATATGTGTGCTGAAAAAATTTAGTGTCTGTTTCCAATCTGTTGTTGAGGTTTTGTGTGTGTGTGTCGAGGCATGTATCATGCTTTGTGTGATTTGTAAGCATTCTTCTCTGTGGCACAGTGCTGTCAGCAAAGTAAAGCGATACTCCTGCTGCCCTTTTCCCATACGGTGCTAACGTTGCGGCGCTCTCCAGCTCTATAAAAAGCCCTGGCTGACCTAGATAGCCGTGTCAATCCACAATCTGGGTCACAGGTTCTCCAATGAACTCTGACTCACAGCTCATGAGTTACAACTTCGAGCTCACGACTTTCCATTTCTAGCCACGTCTAGCCACGCATCATGAAGGTGCTTGCACACTGCCCCACCAAACACCAACAAATACCTACAGTATACACGCAAGACAGATGCCTCCCTGCCTCCTACCCCCTAACCACATGTCACCAACTCCTCCTGAGTGGACTGTGAACATCTCGACGGGAGACCCATGTCAATATTGACCATGCCCAGTAGAGGCCCTGCAACTGACCCCTTCTCACGATGGCATTGTCTAACTTTGACCCTCCCATGTAACCTCCATAACTGATTCCACTCCTTGACTTTGTAATCATGTCAGGCTGATACTGCAGCCAAAACTTTTGCCAGCATCGTAAGGCTTGACTACCATACAATGATGTAGGACAATGACGTGGAATTATTATTTTGCTCAACTAACAATGGAACTATAGATGTCCATCATAGCGACTGCTAACTATGATATTTCTGTGGGTCTCCCCAAGGTTTCTTCTCAAGACTAATATAAAAAATGGGTTTAAAATGCTATTAGTCACTTTACAGATATAATAGTATCTGTGAGAGTATACTATTGAATTAAACAGAATTGAATAGATGTTGGTTGCAATTTAGCACATCCTACGAAGACCAGCTCATAGTTCTACGTTGTCCATAAACTGTAATTGAAAAGAATGACTGGAATAGTAAACTCAGAACTTCAGTAGAGCCAACAAATGGATAAATTGTCTACACATCCAACTGATTTAGTGTTTATTGGTGTTTGGTGGGAAAACTGTCCTAAAGTAGCCTACGACGGTTTCCTTTAGCTGGCCTTGTCTTATATGTGTCCTCTTGGGTCTGTTTCCTTCTTCTTTAGCTGGCTCTCAGCCCTGGAGAGCACCCGTTGGCTGCAGCACCTGTCCGTCATGCTGAAGGCGGCCACTCTGGTGTGCTCGGCGGTGGAGAGGGAGGGCAGGCCAGTGCTGGTGCACTGCTCCGATGGTTGGGACCGCACGCCACAGATCGTCGCCCTCGCCAAGATCCTCCTGGACCCCTTCTACAGGACCATGGAGGTGAAGACTCATCCAACCTGCCTTTCGGCTTCAGCCATTTTGTGCATTAACTCAACAATGATTTTGGCAAAATAACTCCATATCTAGTGTCTCTTGCAATAACTTTGGCTAAATGGTCTTTATCAATACTCCCAGATTAACTTAGGGCAAAGTGCATATGACGTTGTTCTAAATGGATCCCTTCTCTTACTGCAGCGCCACATGTTCGATTTTCTCCCTCAGGGCTTCCAGGTGCTGGTCGAGACCGACTGGCTGGACTTCGGCCACAAGTTCGGTGACCGCTGCGGCCACCAGGAGAACGCCGACGACGTGAGCGAGCAGTGCCCCGTCTTCCTGCAGTGGCTGGACTGCGTGCACCAGCTGCTCAAGCAGTTCCCGTGCCTGTTTGAGTTCAACGAGGCCTTCCTGGTCAGTCGCGCTGACGCTCACCCCCTGCCTGCTTGTTTCTCTGAACAATGCACTCCACCCACCTGATCATTATCTGACCGGTTCAAAATTCAGACCCCCGAGCCAAGCTCCTGTGGCACAGTCACGTCATGTGATTTAAGCTTTGAATGGGTCCAATTATTTATGAAGCAAAATAAATACAGGAAGCTTTTCTATACACTTGTATGTTATTGATATATGGCTTGTTGATGTCCTTTTCCTGCTTGGAGGCTTCATATGGACACATGCATGTGTGCTGTTACTGAGTATTTGATAGTGTGGTGTAGAGAATGGCCGTTTGTTGCCAGTGTTATTGTGTTAATGTGTCTGATGGTATAGTTTTTGTGTGTGTGTGTGTGTGTGTGTGTGTGTGTGTGTGTATACACATGCGCTCTGATTACTGTATGCTTTGTTTGTAATGGCAGGTGAAACTGGTGCAGCACACATACTCGTGTCTGTACGGCACCTTCCTGTGTAACAACGCTCGTGAGCGGGAGGCCCGCAACGTCTACAAGCGCACCTGCTCCATCTGGTCCCTGCTCCGCACCGGCAACAAGAACTTCCAGAACTTTCTCTACATCCCCAGCCATGATATGGTACATTCTCAGTGATGGCAGCCTTTTCAGCAACAATTGATTAGCTCTTTGGAACTAAACACAATGTTGACCGATGGGTTGAGTGTACTTTGAAGTGAATGTGTTGACAACATAGTTTTGTTGTCCTCAGATAGTCTGGCCTGCTATTTCAGGTCAGAAGCTGACCTAAGGGTCGGGGTTAAATCTAAAAGTACTCATGACATTTATGAAGTTCACCGTGGTCCCCTTTGGCATGTCTGCCTGTCTGACAGTTAGCATTCCACTCTGACACATGATGGGTGGATCAGAAAAGGCTAGTTATTTCTCTCCCAGTCTGTCCTAGCAAACCCACCTCTCTCAATAGTCTCTTTAAGCCCAGTGGTTGGGATTTAACCTGTTACAGATGGAATATCACCTCACCCCGTTTTACCCATAACCTCTCTAATGAGGCTGCCTGAAGACGTTTAGAAGTTGTTTAGTTCTATTGAGTTGCTTTCAGGTGTTTCTAGGAATATTATGTAATGCATTATGGATCTTTCTGTCTGTGTCTGTGTGTGATGCAGGTGCTGCAGCCAGTGTGTCACACTCGCGCCCTGCAGCTGTGGACAGCCGTCTACCTCCCCACCTCATCGCCCTGCACCGCTGCCGAGGATGCCATGGAGATCTACCTTTCCCCCTGTGGCCAGGGCGAGGAGCTCACCTCACGCTCCCTTGACAGGTGCGGCACCCCATTCCTGCTGACCTGGCTGTCCATGTCAGCCTTATACGTGGCTCAGCACATTTAGAAAAAGATGCTAGTTTTTCGGTAGTGTTTTTTGCTGGTCAGAGTTGGGTAGAGGGATGTAGACCACCTAAATGTGTGTCTGCGTGAGTGAATGTAAAACATGAAATTTTAAAATCACTTTGAGTGTCCAGAGGAGTAGAAATTTACTATATAAGTGCATTCAAGTCTTAATATTTGCCGTGGCTGGCCTTTCATGTACTGTGTTTCTTGCTGCAGAATTATGAATCACTGTAGCATGCTTTGATGTAAAATATGAATAAAATAGTTTCAGAAGCAGATACTGATGAATTATATTCACCCAGATTAAAACTGCATGTAAAATCTGTTTTCCTACTTTGTAGTTCCAGGAGTCTGCATAGTTAAGGTGAAGTCTGACCTCTAGTGGTTATCAAGGAAAGTGCAACTGAAAGTTCTAGAAAGAAGGAAGCCATGCTTTTTTAGAACCATCACAGACTAGTGCGTAGGCATCATAATAAAGTAAATATGAAATGTCTATCCCTATTTTACTGAGTTGAAATCACCAGGTAGTTTGTCTATTGTCCTCTTATATGAAAGTACATGTTTACATTGAAATGTACCTTACATTGCAGGCTTCCAAAAACGCGCTCCATGGACAATCTCATCTCTGCCTGTGAAAACGGGGTAGCGCTCACTCGCACGTCTAGTGACCCCAACCTCAACAAGCACTGCCAGGAGGGCCGTGTGGCCCTGGACACCGTTGGGACCCCGGCAGGCTCCCCGACCGACGACAGCCTGGAGGACCACACCCCCGACACCGGCCTGGGCAGTGAAGACCCCGATGTGGAGACGTGCGAGGAGACCCCTCCCCAGACACCTCCCCACAGTAGCGAGGCCCGGCTGGAGGATTCGGAGGAGGAGGAGCAGTGCTTCACCACGCAACCTCTCCCCTGCCTCCCCCATCCCCTCTCCCTGGGGCACGATTGCCCTGCGCTCATGCCCGTCATCCACCAGGCCCTGCCACGCAGCGCCAGCCCCCCACTCCCGCCACCCCCGCCCCCGCCCGAGGAGCAAACCCGGACCGTTAATGGCGATGTTCCCCACTCCCCCTTCACCGTAGATGCCCAGCCTCCTCTGCCTGAGCTCAACGGCTTTGCTCGTGCCGACGAGAAGGAAGAGCCCCTGCTAGAAGAAAAGTTTACCCCCGAAGCTGCCGAGCTTCTGGCCATGAAACCGCCACCACGCTCCACCCTGCTGGAGGACTCCACCGAGACGCTGACTGAGAAAAGTGCTGTCCATCCCCAGCAGCCTCCACTCCATAGGGCCAGTGCAGGCGAGGCCCAGGCTTCAGCCCAAACGCCAACTGAGCCCCAGCCCCCGAGCTGCTTTAAAGAGGAGGGCAGAAGGACTGAGGGCCTGAGTAGAGGGGACCTGGTAGTGGCGCGTGATCGAGCCGTGCCCGAGTGCGCCCGTGCAGCACGCCGCCTGGTCTCGCAGAGTCAGCTGAGCGACTTCACGCTGCTGGGGTCTCCGTGGGGCAGCGTCCAGGGCCTGGTGCAGTCGGCATGCGGCGGGGCACTGCAGCAGGGCGGCTACCAGAGCCGCCGCCTGGCCAGCAAGCTCCTGCGAGGCCAGGGAGCCGCCGGTGGTAGCGGCGCAACCACCGCCAACGGCCACTGCTGCCGCCGAGATCGAGAACGAGACCGGGACACGTCGGCTCGGTCGTCAGCGCCAAACGGCACCGGCTCGTCAAGCTGGCTATCCGCAGTGAGGAGCTCGGGCTACGCGGCCCTCTGTGCCTCCACAGCCTCCTCGGGTCCGTACGTGCGGCAGCTGCTGGCCGCCGCGCAGTCCTCCTCGCCCTCAGCCAGTGCATCCCCCCCACCACCACTGTCGCTAGCGGCGCCGCTGGCCCAGGCACCGGCCTACCTGGACGACGACGGGCTCCCGGTGGCCCTGGACGCGGTGCAGCAGCGGCTACGTCAGATCGAGGCCACCTACAAGCAGGAGGTGGAGGTGCTACGTCGGCAAGTCAGGCAGCTGCAGATGCGACTGGAGAGCAAGCAGTACTGCACACCACCCTCTGAGCCCGACATGGACTATGAGGACGACATTGTGAGTGTCTCTCTTCCTGTCTGTCTTCGTATATGTTTCCATTTCTCTGCCATTGTTTTCTTGTATCTATTTGATGCATGAGTTAACCTTGCATGTTCAGTGCTAATTGCAACGTTCATCCAAAAAGCAATGGTAGCTTAGAGCTGGCTACTAGTACCTTTCATTTGTTTACCTGTTTAATCTTCTTTATTTATATATTGCACATACATAAATGCATATATATAAATGTTTTTGGATGTAAATAGATACTTTTCTTATCTTTAAGGAAATTAAGGTATCCAGTAGCTTATAAAAATGCATACACATAGGCACAAACTTGACCACAACTAAACCCACATTAGTGCCCAACCAAAAAAAAAAATTCAATATATTCATTGTTTTCTGTGCTCATTTCTGTCGGCGCTTGTGCGTGTTTTCAGACGTGCCTGAGGGAGTCGGATGACAGCGCTGAGGAGGATTCCCTGTCTGACCACAGTGAGGACCGCTTCAGTGAGGGCAGCTGGGACCGCATTGAGCGGAAGGACACAGAGGTCAGCGCCCCTCGTAGCCTTTTGCAGGTTTCTCGCTCTCTTTCCGCACCTCTCTTCTGCTCCTACACATCCACACAAACACACACACACACTGCTGCTGCTTCCCTCTCTGCTACTGGGATACGATATGCTCTGCTCGTTATGTGCTTGTGTGTATGTGTCTGTGAATGATTTCGTTTATATATTTATGAGTGTATCTTTGATCTGTGCAGGTCACGCGATGGGTGCCTGATCATATGGCCTCCCATTGCTTTAACTGTGACTGTGAGTTCTGGATTGCCAAGAGACGCCATCATTGCAGGTGGGTGGCCGAAGTGGTAACTCTGATCACAAACCCCATTTCCTTACCTCTACTTTTTGGGTGTGCTAAGGACTGCTTGAAATTGAAATTTTTACACACACTCAAACATTGCTATGTTGTAGTATGTTGGAAGTGTTAATTATGTAATGTGTTAATTGTCTAAAGTGTGTTAAGTGTTACATTTGTTTTGTTGTTCAGAAACTGTGGCAACGTGTTCTGCAAAGACTGCTGTCACCTGAAGCTGCCTATCCCGGACCAGCAGCTGTACGACCCGGTCCTGGTGTGCAACACCTGCCACGACCAGCTGCTGGAGTCCCGCACGCGTGAGATCCGCAGCCAACAGCTGAAGAAGCCCATCGCCACCGCCTCCAGCTGAGGGGTTTCCCCCATGAGCCTTGATAGTGCTCTGCCTATCTAACCCTGAAAACCCCCACCTTCCTCACACTCCCCCCACCCCTACTCTGGCCTGGTGCAGTTTGGCCTGGCCTCATTTGGCGTCGGCTGAGCTACAGATGCGTCTTTGACCACTTTAGCCAGGGAGCCTCGTCGCCCCCTCTGACACCACCTACCCCCACCCACCAACCCCACCCGCCCCTAGTGATCGTCCACCCAAAAAACATCTTGGAGGGTGATGATGAGGAGGTGGAAGAGGAGGAAAACTTGGAGGTTCCTTGTGACTTTTGGTGTGGATGGTGGACTGCTTTGAGATTAACAATGATTAAAAGTGATAAATGGAAACGAAGAAAGCTGGATACGGATGGACAAGAAGAGTTTGATATGGAATTGGCAAGGACGGGGCATTCTTGCAAAATAGTGGTTCTAGTGAAGCCCCTTGCTAAGGTAGATTGCACCTTGGGCCCAAGTGGTTGCAGCGTCCTGCTGGCCTCTGGCTCTGTGTGGGGAGGATTGGGCTGTCTCCTTACAGCACCCTCTGCTGGTTTGGTGGGGCAGCCTTCAGCTCGAACTCGAGCCTCAAGCTCCCTTTGTTCCGGCACCTTTATAACCTGGACATCAGTGACAACGTGACCTGCCCTTCTGCTTGCATCCACACACACACACACACACACACACACACACACACACACACACACACAGGTATACATGCATACATGTATACATCAGACACAAACACACGCCTCAGAGGACAATCCCTCAAAAATCCCCTGAAATTTTGAAGCCTTTCGTTTCGTCATACTGGAGGCGTGACTATTTAAATAAAAAAAAAAGGAAATGCTGCTAAAGTATTGAAAAAAATATTATTTTTTAATTCTTATTATTTTGTGCACTACACATTAGATGTTGTATATTTGAGGGAATTGGAGACCAAACCCAGATCAAAGGGATCCATCTGCTGTTTACTTGCTGTTGTATGTGGTTGTGGGCTCTGCAATGCTTGAATGTAATGTTTGTGATTGGGGAGTGTGGATTATTTGGGGGCTACCAAAAGGCTGGATTATTAACATTCACGTGCATTCAGTAAGATGCTTTGTCCGTTTCTGCAGTTTGCCTTTATTATTGGGTAAAGAAAAAAGGTCATGCACAGTTAACAGTTAGTTCACAGTTAACGCTAAGCAAAATTTCAAAACTGTGTAGAGGTGGTTTTTCCCAGAATCGAGAATATCCTACTGGCTTTCTGCAGGTTCCACTTTGGTCGTGTGGACCTCTTGAGTGAGACGGATTGTATAATAAAAAAAAAAGAAAGAAAATAATCAAAGCAGCGTAACATTTTTCTGTTCTAATTGTTGCTAACGTTAAGTTGACCATATGGGGTTTTGTATGTATTCAGAAGGTTAAGGTAAGCCCACATACTTTTGCACGAAAGGATGTTTGTGAGAGATTTTCGTACGCCCTTGTTTTGCTTCGTCTGCTGTCTCCGAATGTGATATGTCATGACAGTGTCATTACGCACTCAATATCACTATGAATATCAGTTACTTCCTTTTTAAAAAACAAAATTGGCTGTGGTTCCCAAACATTGGTGTATGTGTTGTTGAATGGTGTACCTATATATAGTGCCATCTTTTATTTTGTTTTGTTTTCTAAGCCTTTCTCATGAATTACACTTGGTTACTAATTGGTAACTGCTCGACACGTTAATGGTACAAAAATAGCTAGCTGCTTAACAATGAAAAAATAACTTCATAAATTCAACAGGGTTGTCTGTTGGGTCTTGAAGTCATGATATTTACTGAAAGATGATGGTAGGATGGCGAATCCTTAATGATTCAAGCATTACCTATTGTTTTCTATCTTTCTTTGTGCTGGTGTTAATGAAGGAATGATCAGACAGAAAAAGACCCCAGAAATGTAACATAGTTCTCTCTGATCTAGTGACTAAAATGTGTCACTTAGTCAATATTGTTTTCAGGAAATGCACTGTACAAGTTAAATCCCATGGGGTAAATAAAGTATATATCTGTATCATCTGTCTGAGGTGTAAGTCTCTTCCATCTACTCTGAGTGTGTCAAAGTACCGTACATCACACAGTTAAAAGTATACAGTGGGATGCAAAAGTTTGGGCAACCTTGTTAATCGTCATGATTTGCCTGTATAAATCGTTGGTTGTTACGATAAAAAATGTCAGTTAAATATATCATATAGGAGACACACACAGTGATATTTGAGAAGTGAAATTAAGTTTAGTGGATTTACAGAAAGTGTGCAATAATTGTTTAAACAAAATTAGGCAGGTGCATACATTTTGGCACTGTAGCAACATGGTATCAAAACAACTCTCAAAATGACCTGAAGACAATGATTGTTCACCATCATGGTTTAGGGGAAGGATACAGAAAGCTGTCTCAGAGATTTAAGCTGTCTGTTTCCACAGTTAGGAACATATTGAGGAAATGGAAGACCACAGGCTCAGTTCAAGTTAAGGCTAGAAGTGGCAGACCAAGAAAAATCTCGGATAGACAGAAGTGACGAATGGAGAGAACAGTCAGAGTCAACCCACAGACCAGCACCAAAGACCTACATCATCTTGCTGCAGATGGAGTCACTGTGCATCGTTCAACCATTCGGCGCACTTTACACAAGGAGATGCTGTATGCGGGAGTGATGCAGAGGAAGCCTTTTCTCCGCCCACAGCACAAACAGAGCCGCTTGAGGTATGCTAAAACACATTTAGACAAGCTAGCTTAATTTTGGAATAAGACTTATTTGGGCATAATAAGGGGTGTTATGCATGGAGGATAAAGAACACAGCATTCCAAGAAAAACACCTGCTACCTACAGTAAAATATGGTGGTGGTTCCATCATGCTGTGGGGCTGTGTGGCCAGTGCAGGGATTGGGAATCTTGTCAAAGTTGAGGGACGCAGGTATTCCACTAAGTATCAGCAGATTCTGGAGACCAATGTCCAGGAATCAGTGACAAGGCTGAAGCTGGATCTTTCAACAAGACAACCCTAAACACTGCTCAAACTCCACTAAGGCATTCATGCAGAGGAACAAGTACAACATTCTGGAATGGCCATCTCAGTCCCCAGACCTGAATATAATTGAAAATCTGTGGTGTGAGTTAAAGAGAGCTGTCCATGCTCCGAAGTCTGAATGAACTAGAGATGTTTTGTAAAGTGGAATGGTCCAAAATACCTTCAACCAGAATCCAGACTCTCATTGGAACCTACAGGAAGCGTTTAGAGGCAGTAATTTCTGCAAAAGGAGGATCTACTAAATGTTGATTTCATTTCTTTTTTTGTGGTGCCCAAACTTTTGCACCTGCCTAATTTTGTTTAAACAATTATTGCACACTTTCTGTAAATCCAATAAACTTCATTTCACTTCTCAAATATCACTGTGTGTGTCTCCTATATGATATATTTAACTGACATTTTATTTCGTAACAATCAACGATTTATACAGGAAAATCATGACGATTCACAAGGTTGCCCAAACATTTGCATCCCACTGTACTTGATGCATCATACTCATAAATGACATTTCATTAATGCTTTTGTTGTCTTTTTTATATCCAGCATCCAAAGGTGAGAAAGAAGCGTAACCGATCGACACCAGGACATTAATACTTGCTTTGTATATTTAGGGAAATCAGGGAAAATAAACAGGACAAGGTGAAGTACACATGCCAAGTCAATAGTCTGTATGCAAACAATATCACAGAATATTAAGGCTCTTTATTCTTGCACACACTGCCTTTAAAAATGGTTGTCACCTAAGCCTAGAGCTTTCTTTACAAGTCTCAGTGACATCATTTGGGAGTCACTGGCAGTCTAGTCATTTCATCATATTCATTTATCATAGTCATATTTATATTTTTTTTTTAATTGCTCAGGTGTCACACTATCCTTTATCTGAAGCACACCTGCAAGGTAAGTCAAGAGTTCTCTCCATAACTCCATACTGGTAATATCAAGGTGTGGTGATTTGTTTTAGGTGACCTAGTTACTAAACATGACTGGTTCATTATGATAGTTGTCATTAATGTTGTTCAGTTGTCAGTAATGTTGTTCAGTCCCATATCTATTTGCTCCTTCATATAAACAAAGTGCCAAAAAAAACATGACGGAAGCTTTATTTCGCTACGATACATGTTTTGGAACATCATTGAGCACCACTAACCACTTGGTGAGTAGCACTTTTTTAAAACCAGTGTTTTAAGGATAGAAACAACACATGCCCATTGCTAGCCTTTTTTAAGGCAGGCAGAGGCGATTCTACATTTCCCAAATAGCCGAGACAGAAGCAATCGTCAAAATTTTGATGTCAACCACTTTGTTGCATTTTAGACAACCTGTGAAAGGGGCTTAATGTGTTAAAAACCGAACTATCCCTTTAAGGAATTCACTAGCATGAGAGTGTACATTTTTATCTGATTGAATTTTATCTTAAAAGCTCTATGAGGACAATAGCATCTGTTTCCACTAGCTTTGACCTTTAAGTTTATTATACTTGTGCTTCAGAGACTATCCCACCTGTCACCATTGCCAGAGCATATATTAACATTATACCTACATTATACAACATATTACCTACTGTGCCCTAAGAGAAATCACCAATTTCCTTTGCATCTGTATGGTGAATAAATTCGATGGATAGTATTGAATGCTGGAACACACACAGCAATGAGATCAGCAGGTTTTGTGTGTAAACCCTGACGTGATTATTTATAGTTTTAACAGCTTCATAGCCCCCCCCCCCTCACACACACACACACACACTCACTATGGCCCTTTGATCCCAGTGGACATTCTGTAACTAGAGAGCCACTGCCAACCTTAAGCCCATTAGAAAAAGCTCAATCTAAAGGCTAAAGGCTAAAGGTTAAATTGAGTCAGCAGTATAAATGAGAATATAACACTGCATCCACCACCACAAACATGAGACTTTGCTTTATGAAGTCTACCTTAAGGCCTATGTGTATATGGGAGGGGTGATTGAGTGTGAACTAAATATGTGCTGAAGCTCTTCCAATAACTTACATTAAAAGCTCTGGTTCTGTAATGTTTGGCGAGGTCCACTAGATGTCGCCCACATGCAAAGGAAAATCTGCCTCAGAATGCTGAAGTTATTGGGGTAAATGTGGATTTGAAAGATGGGTAGTGGATAGTGGTGTTCTTCTAGTTGATTCCCTTTGTAATTGGTTGCAACGAAACATTCTTCGCTGCATGTAGTCTGCACATCCACTCTTACATCATGTTATTAGGTAATGGGAAGTGGCGTTAAACAGGATGAAGTTTTACTAAGGGAACGAAAAAAGTTAAATGGCAGAAGTTTTAGATAATAACATAGTGGTCAATGTTTTTCTTTTAAAAGATTTGCCAAAGAAATACACACAGCTAAAAAAAAAAAAAAAACATTCCAAACATAATTAAAGAATCTGATGGAAATTTTGCACTGCTTCACCATCTAATCACATAAATGTCAAAATTTCAGGTTTCATGACAGGAGAACATGATAAGCATAAGCATAAAAAGCATAGGCTAGTCGTTCATGATAAGCATAACGATATGCATAAAAATACAGTTTTGCTCCATTTTAGAAAGCAACTATTTGATACAGTCTACATGGTGAAGTAAACACAGTAAAGTACCTAAAGTAACACTTAAGGATTTTTTTCCAATATTGAGCTGTTATCAGACCAGCTATTGTGCGTGTATTCCAGAGTGCGCGCGCCTGCACCTTTACCTCAGGGAGAGCGTTCATGTCTGAATGTGATGAATTGAAGACTGAAACAATGTCCGACTAAGCGCATGAGAAAAAATTAAGAACAACTGTTTTCAAAATATGAAGCAAAAAGAACTTGTAACCGTGGTGCACGTGATATAAAGGCTTATGTGTTTGCAAAGCACGGAACTTCAATAAACCTTCTTCTATTCTTCAACAAATAGGCTACAGTATAACATCCTTAGTAAGTTCAGCTAAGCACATCAATTAGAGTTATTGGGTTTGAAATGCTCTCATAAAACCTGTAAGTGCAACGGGCATTTGACAGCAGTCTTCATAGGAAAGGAGACTATGTGATGGGTATTGGAGGTGCGTTTGAGGGGGAGGGGCCACCCTTGCTTTCCTGTCGTGATAGATAAGTATTAGACCCCATTGAAAAAGTGATCACATTCTATACTCAACCTTGAACGTTGCCTCGTATGGTGAAGAAAATAATTCAAGATGCAAATCCTAATCTTGTCTTTTTTCTTGATATTCTTCCTTGAAATGAGCTATGGCGGAGGTGAGTTAACTGCATGTATTTACATCAACATCTCACAGATGGGTCTGTATGTCTTCACCAACATTAATGCATTAAATATCCAAAAGTATGACCGTTCAATCAAAATTCGTTTCCAGCTACTAATTGTCTATAGTTTGCCGAGTCTAGTATTTTAGCCAAGGATTTAAAATATTCTAGGTCAGACTACACTTTATATTTTCTGCTGAAATTCTGTAAAATATTATCATGATTTCCAAATAAATTCAAACACAAATTCATGGTTATAATAATTGTGATAACATACTATAAAAAGTCTATCCCCGTGAGACGCATGGCTTTAGACACATTTCTTTAAAATTGCGAAATATTACAGGCAGGTTGTAACTTAAACAATCAATGAACATGACATAGACTTTTATGGAGGGCTACTAATAACCAGGATTTCGTTATTTTGCGGATGTGTTTACTAAGCATGGCAAGTTGTACCACAATATTTTACAACGTCATTTTACAGCTGAACATAACCACCTTGGAGAGTGAAATCCCAGTGCCATCTCCGTCGTGGACTAGTGGTGCTGGTACGTTAGCCACCTGTATCAGAATGATCAGTAGGATACAAAAATGTCGGCAATATATGAGACAAATCTTTTCCACCCCACTTAGGTGTCCTGTCTCCCAAGGACACCAAAATGTCACATATTTTCTTTGAGCTATAGTGGGAGAAAAATCGATTTCAACAAATCAAAATTAATATAATCAGGATTAAAATATATAAAATTACACGTTTACCGATTTTCATGTGCTCTTCATTCAAATCATTTGCCGATTTGAATTCATGTTCATTCATTCGTCGCTGTGTACCTGCACTCCCCCTCTTGGATTTCAGCATGAGCCAATGAGACAGATTCTCTTGCTGGCAACAGCGGAGCGCAGGAACCCGAACAGCTCCATCGCACAGCGTGATAAAGGAGCCGGAGAAATGCGCACTGGCAGCGAGTCATATCCATCCATCTATTCGACTATAAAACTGTGAAATGACCGACAAGGAAAATAACTCAGTCTATGCTAGACTGACGTGAAAGAAGCGACATACAGTATGAAATCGTTTCGGTAGCTCTTCCTGTTTAACTTGTATCTGTAATCTCGTCCATGAAACTCATGACAAAACGACTGACTTTTGCTATCGCTTTTAGGTGCATGCGTAAGACGTAGCGAACAAACACCCCTATTCCTAAACTCATCGATGCCTCACCTGTTCTATCAGCCTCGTTTGACGACAGTAAACATTCCCATACGCGCAGTGAAGCGGAACGGAAGCATCTTCTAAAAACGTGAATTTGTTATTGTCATTCTATTTTCCTAGCTTTTTGACGCATAGTCTCAGTGCATACGCTATAGGTAGACTTGTTTTGTCTGCTGGGCCAAGTTTAGGATATTGTATGTAATGTAGCCTATGTTTTTGTTTTAACTCCTGCAGTAGCGCGATAGCCTTGATCTCTAAATTGTGCGTAGGGGGAGCCTACCTAACAAAATTCGTCTATATTGCTCTAATAATTTTTCGAACTAGACGACGTGCAAAAGAGAATATTTATTTTCTTATCTTTGTCTTTTGCTTTCCTTTGACGGTTTCCTCCTTGGCCGTTCAAACGGTGTTCTCTTGGGATTTCGCGCTGTGCAATTGAGAACCCCATTGTTCAGTGTTACTTTGCTCACGAAGCAGCGAGAGATCAAAGTGAAAATCCCTAGCAGACAGCGAATGAATAACTGAATAATGTCATGGAGTTAACAAGGAACAAATTTGACAGTTTTCCAACTGGCCCGTACCCATTATTGAAATGCTATTTTTCTACTTCCAACAGAAATGCTATCAGTGTTGGGCTTAAGAGACGAAAAGTCTAACTACGCCGTATTTAAGCATTTTTTATGTGAATATGTAGGTGATAAAAAACACCCCAAATATTTTTTGGAGTCCATGAAAGATGGACAATGCTGCATCATACCGTTTATTCTGGTTCAGGTGTTTGAAATTGAAATGGACTGATGGAAATGCACTAGTCCTTATGTGGCTGTATCTGCCTGTCTGTGTAAAAAATGAATGGTAGTAAAGGTAATTTAAAGCATAATGTATACTGATAGTTTATAGTCTCTACAGTATCTAGATATAGTTTCCACAGAGTCTGTAGGGTATATGGCTATAGTCAAATTATTAGCAGCAAGTTGGAGTTAATAAACATTGTTTTGTGTAATTCACAAGACTGCAGAGGGACCTCAAAGTTTTTGGCTCTAGCACCAATATGTGTACCGGTATGTAGATAGTACATGTAAGAAGGCTTCCCTTCTTTTTCTTTATAAATAGTTTATCTGTGAGATAGGAGCAATCCAAAAAATGGAAACACGGAACTCCTTTGCGAAATATTAATACACCAACATCTCAAACCAACAGAGAATGCGACCCCTAGAGTGAAAAGGGGTAAGGCTCTGTATACATTAAGATAGTGCAGAAAAATAAAGCCACTGCCCACTACTTGTGAGTCTTGTGTGCTAGATGCCAAACAATAGGATGAATTCCTGTGTATTTGGGCAATTTGTATGACCGGGGACAACAGTTGACTTTGGGGCAAAGCAGGAACAATTCATTGTTTGCAAAAAGGGAAACAAAACAAATATTGATAAGATATTTGATAAACATGATTGGATAAATATGATTGAAATCTAAAAAATGATAACAAATGTGGTTAAACTTCCAGAGGAAATAAGACAAGAGTCCTTCCTCTGTCCAGGAAGTGATCCTGAGTATTCCCAAATTCAATTGTTTAAATTCTTTTTTGTGACAATGCATTGAGTATGACTATTGACATTCACACATTGTAAGCATTAGATAACCCTACCGATAGTGGGACAGATATTTTTGGAAACTTTTGAGGGCTGTAATACTTATATTGCTACATTTTTGCTTCGGGATTCCATCTTAGTTGTAATTTACTTTCTCAATATCAAGACATCGTTATTCTGAAATCTGTCATTTCTGATTGTGGATGACAGGTAGATAGTTCCTGTACTAAATAGTGAATAATAATGCATGTTTGCTTGTGTGTGTGTGTGTGTGTGTGTGCATGTGTTTAAAGACTGGTGCTACCAAAGTCAATCAACTTGTGACACCCATTGTAAGGGTAAGTTTATCCTATATTTTCTTGCATTAGGAAATAATATTATTGCAACATATATTGTGTGTTTTAGTAAATAAACACCACCCAGTCACCACCCCCTTGCACCTATCTTCCTCTTCTCCATTTAATCCTGGCCTGTTTTTTTTCCCATCTGAAGCACCTGATCACTGGCAGGATGTGAATACAGAATGTGGGCGACGGAGGCAGTCTCCCATCAACATTGTGACAAAGAGGACACTGCCTGATGAACGCCTTACGCCCTTTAAGTTCACAGGATACGAGCATGCCTTCAAACCCACCCTTAAAAACAATGGTCACTCTGGTAAGGACTTTGTTTGTATGTGTGCTTTCCTTGGATATGTGTGGAATTCTCCTGTCACATTATGTACATGTATACGCACATGCGGTGCATCACAACTTGTCATTGGAAATTATACAGTCCTCCCTAAATACAGTATGTATGTACGTCCTAACCCTTGTGGAAAGACAAACCTTCCAGGATGGGAATATCCTGCTAGATAATACGTCCTGCTAGCAGCATGAGTTTATGCTCTAGATGTCACCTAAAGGGATTATCTGGAGTGAATGAACCCATAGCCCTGCTGTGTGACGTTGCCAAGTGCTTTTGGTAGATATGAGAACGACAGAATTTGATACAACATAGAGCAAATAGCGAAACGGCAGACAATGATAACTGATGGGGGCATAAATGTTCATTTTCCAGTGTCCCAATCAGTTAGAGTTGGCTGCCCGTTTGTAAATTTGGTCTACATTCTACCAAATGTTGATATTCGTATACCTTCCTGACTGCACTTGGCAGCTTTATAAAACAAAGATATTGGTTTATTGAGACCTCCCTCTTCAGTTAATGCATATCACAAGAAGAAAATAAGGTCAGCTCACATACTATATCAGCATGGCCTTGATTATACTGTAAATGCGCTTGCAGTTAAAGTGGATATCAAACACGAGGCAACTGTGCAAGGAGGAGGCTTGGATGGTGTCTACAAGGCTGTTCAGTTCCATCTCCACTGGGGCAAAGATGGAGGCCCTGGATCTGAGCACACCATTGATGGGGAGCAGTATCCAATGGAGGTGTGTGACAGCAGTCAACGTCTAACTGTTTTTGGAAATGTTTAAAAGATAATACATAAAAAGTTAAACCACAAAAAGTTGATCAATGTACAGATGTGCAGCTGGATTGATTACTAATGGTTAGCTTCTCTGTGTTCGTCTATAGCTGCACATTGTTCACATGAGTGACAAGTACAGCTCTCTTGGTGATGCCCTTAAGGACCCCAGTGGTGTTGCAGTTCTTGGATTCTTTTATGAGGTCAGTCTACAAAATGACATTAACAATACAATATAGATCAGCCTATTGCCTTCCATATTAAAATATTTAAATTAAGTCTTTCTTCCTGTCACTCCAACATATATTATATGTGTTATGAGAATGTGTTATAAGAAAGTGTGTGATCATCATGTCTCTTTTTTTTTTGTTCTAGCCATCAACCGCTGCCAATAAAAATTATGAGCCTTTCGTATCAACTCTGGGAAGGGTTTCCAACAACAGTAAGTATCCGAACACTTGCATGTTAGCCCTTCAAAATGCAGCGGTGGGACAAGGGGTAGAGGCGCAGCTCAAGCCTGGGTCCTCCAGTTCCCGTAAAAGTGTCCTTGAGCAAAACTCTGAGCCTAAAACCACTCTCAGTGCGCAGGCTGGAGCCAGTGTATACCAGTGAATGAAAGTAAATGGGTGGAGGTGAGGTGAAATTATACAGAAAGTTTGTCGACTGCTCTGACGAGTGTAAAAGTGTGGTGTAAATGCAGTCTATTTACTATTTGAAAATGTTTAATACCTGCGTTAACATTTTGACTTGATTTTGACCACAGATCAAGAGTCTGATTATCCTCGTGCCACCTCCCTATACCAGCTCATTCTGAGCAAAGCAAATATGACCAACTATTACCGCTACGAAGGCTCCCTTACCACTCCAGGCTGCACTGAGGCTGTGATTTGGACCGTGTTTGAGAACGCCATCCCCCTCTCTATGGCCCAGGTGCGACACACACACACACACACACTACTAGCACAGAACAGCAACACTGGGTAGATCACTACTTAGTAGCACACCTGTAAATTGGATTTCTCAAGGCAAAAAAAAACACATTATTCACAGTATTCACATAAAAAGGGACAGGTGTTACCCAGTAATGCCCCCCAGACTATTTACGGCTCTCACTTGCTGCTGCTAAAATTTCCTGTAAAACATAGTTTTATTAACCCTACTGAGTGTTTATAGGTTTCCTTTGAGGTTTCCTTAAATTGTCTCTATTAAGTTCACATTTCATTTTTATTACAGTTTTATTTGTTCTAGCATCGGTCCTACTCATGGTTTTTAAACTATAGCCTACATTTGTTATAATATTTTCTTTTTATTACTGTAAGATGTTTTATTTTTATTACTGTAAGCTGTTGTTTTATTAGCTGTTGCGTAGCACAGTGTAATAGGATGTGATAAGCTGACATTGTTCAACACTCAACTGAAACCTCTGTGATACTTCTGTTTTCTTCTTCCCCGCAGCTTAGTGCCTTCTCCAGTCTGAAGTTCCCCGATGGGAAAAACATGGCCGACACTTTCCGGCCAGTGCAGCCCCTCCATGGGAGGAAGGTGTATCGATCAGGCAGCACTATGGTTCTATCGAGCGCCACGCTCCTCGTGAGTGCTGTGGCCATGGCTCTTCGCCTGTCTCAGCCCAACTAAGGGGGCCCAAGCCGCCAGGCAGGACGCACAGCATCCACGCATGAACACAATGAGTTCTTACTGAGTCCCTCAAGCCAAGCTACCACAAAAAAATGAGTGCAGCTATTAAGAAGAACATAAACAAAAACATCACGTCCCTCTCTGGAAAACAGCACGCCTCTGCAATCCCAAATCATTTGATTAGATCAGATTAATAACAGGTCAATTATTAGAGAAAAACAAAATGGCTGTTAGATAAGTGCCCCCCCCCCCACCCCCTACCTCCCCAAAACATCACAGTGTTTAGGTGGATGCATGCAGCCTAAGCTGCCGCTCACTTACGTCAGACCTGTGGGCATTGCATGGCTTGAATGGAAAGAGTGAAAAGCTCATGGCTATCAATAGGCCCGCTCTTAAACCCTTTCCAGCTCTGGCTCCAGGCGTTAGGGGGAAAGGAGGGATGAGAATGCATGACCTCGCTCATACACTGCCAAGTATGCACAAACACACAAACACAGGCACAAACTTAGATCCTCACACACACACACTCACACACACACCTCAGAGAGGGTGAGGAAACAGAATGAGAGAAGCAGACAGACACACACACACACACACACACTGATGCACAAACAAAAAATGCAAACACACACTCACACACACCAAACTTAGCCATCAGCCCAGTCATTCCCGAGCCACAGCCGGGAGGCCTAAATGAACAGGTCGGGTCACCTCTCGACATGAATCACCGGGCACACAGAAGGGATCAGCCTGTGTGACATATGAGGAACGCTTCCATGCCGTTCTGAGTCGAGTTGCAGAGCTGCCTTCTGTGTCACCCACAGGACGTTCAGGAGGTGATGAAGCTGGGGGGTGGTGGGTGGTGTGAGTCCATTTAACTCTCTTCACCCACCACACACACACACGCATACTCTGCTGAAAATAGATCAGACTTTCACACATGACACATATTAACGCATCATGTAAAGGGATTCCTGAGCAGGCACTCTCAGAAGCCAGGAGCACTAAGAGATGAGTAGATAAATTCAGATCAAAAGTCCTTCAGCTCATCCTTCATTTGAGAGGTCTAGGTGCCCATGAACATAGCTGTTCTGAGCAAAAGCCTGTGATAACATAGGATTCCATGATAAATATGAGGGAGTCTATGCATGTTTTTCCTAGTGTTCTATCATGTTATAAGGGATATGTATAGACATTTGTGACTAACGTTACCTTGGTTTATGTTCAGAACAAAACTACATGACATGCTTTGTGTTTTCCCATCTGGTCAATACAAGCACTACATTTCCCCAGTGTTTTAGAACACATGACTTGTGTTTATGACTTAACAGGGTGTCGGATGCACTGAATGCTATTTACTGTGAATCTATACCCTATAGATAATAATCTTGTCAGTATAGAGGGCTTTTACTGTATTCAGGTTTGATATGATATAATGTATGTAGATATTATTCTTTTGTCAAAGTGAGAGGATTAATGTGCGGACCAAACAGAGATCATATATTTAATCCATTGTTATCGCACCTCGTTATATTTTTTTATATTGTGTCATTTGGACACCTTTATGTAGCTATTTATGTATGTCTATAAGAACATATGAAGAAAGCCACTGTTTTTGTTATCTGTATTGATATATGTTCCTTGTGTTGTTTGACAGTCAATCAGTCTTAATTGGAATCAACAGTAACATCCTTAGTAAGTGACATTTTACTCATAGAAAACAATGTTGATAGAACATCTGTCATGAGAATGGAAGGCTGTGATGACTATGTAGAGACAAAGTAGAAGCTTATGTAGAAGAATGACATCAAGGATTGCGTTCCAATACAATAATAAACTACTGAATTTCTTTTTTTATGACACTAATATTTTGTAGTCTGTTTTTTTTACAGAAAAGACTATAATACCACAAAAAATATGACTTGAGATTTCCTTTTGAAAGAATGGCAGAAATATTTTCTTTAGAAAGGGTTTGGGACCACCCAGAGAGCAAACACAAGTATGCACATACACAGATATACACAGATTTACGCATATAAGTTCTGTGTTTGTAATACTTCATTCAGGCTGTGAAGGTCCCCTTCTGTGATTGGTTTTATCCATGCTGTGGTGTAATATGTTCTCAGGTTCCTGTGTAAGGAGTCAGACAGCTAAATTGGAAATGCCAAAAGATATCTCGATCTAAGCCTTTTCTAATGACTTGCCCTGGATGCTTCAGGCTGTCGCAGTCAGACAAACAACACTCAAGCTCAGAGACCCAGACTTGTACACCATCAAGCAGCTAATACTTTAAAACAGAGTGTCCACCCCCACCCAATAATAATCCAGCAGTCAACTTTATTGCTGCTGTTCTTGGCAGCGTAAAAATAGGCAAGAAAGCAGAAATATTGACTTGCTTTTGTGAATCACACAGACTATTCCAGCACACATGCAACACACAACAAACAAACAAACAAAAAAACTCTACTTAAGGTTCAGGTAACTACAGGTAAGTGCTCGTGTCCTACTGCCTTGTGCCCTCCCTTACCAGGAGCATTGTAAACACGTAATCTGGGAGAAAGCCCTCCGCTGTTTTGCTGTCCAATGCAGCACTGCTATTGCCACAGAGGAATCAAAAGCCTCATTGTGTCACACAGGGAGAGAAACAGAGACAACCAATGCCCCCCCCCCCCCCAAAAAAAAAAACGAAGGGTGGTGTTCTTTAAGATAATGAAAGGCTCCGGTTCCCTCGGTGATGAGCCCCTTCTCTGTGGTCAGAACATTCTCTGCACCTGTGGGAGCAGTAGGCATGAGTGTAGCTCCATGGATGACAGGGTCAGATGTGAGGGGCCACTTCTTCTTCACTGTCCTTCCCCTCTGAGCATCGTGGTTTGATCTGGCCACATGTTAATGGGACATGGCCATCATAGATTGGGTGATGAGGACCCCCCCCCCCCCCTTTTTCTTAACAAAGGACCCCATTCTCAGGAGGAGAAACCAGAAGCATCCTCAAGCCTCTTTTGTGCCCCTACAAGTAGCCCATCAGATAGGCGATGGGGAGATTAGCTTAGGTGGAGAGAAGACTCCAGAGAAGGCGACTGTTGCGAGCGTCTCTCCCAAGGAACTAGGGCAAATACAAACAGTCACACACACAGGAGTTCTAACAGGAAAGTAACAACATTTGAACAGAAGTCCACCCCTTTAAGCTTAAAACAAACAAAGTTGCTGGGATTCAAAATGATTTGTCATGATGTGCAACGTGGATAGGATGCAAGAAATGCTTGTTGCTAGTGACAATGCAGTGATTTACTAAAACATGTGTGGATCACTACATAGACAGTAAAATAAAAAAAAAACTTGTTGATATTCGCAAAAGAATGACACATAGAAGTTTTGGTGCCAAATGCAACATGAAGGGAGCAAAATGATGTAGAGGTTTCCTGAAAAGTGTATAACTTGATTTTACACAAATGGATGTGCATTGCACACACAGTGTATTGCAAGAATGAATTGCCTTGGTGTTGTTTGTTACATCACCTGGGTATAGAGCTTTGCCTAACAAACCCGAGTTACAAGCCAACATTTACAACCCTCAAGAAATTCACATCCATCTCTTACTAAGAACAGATTTCTTAAACATGCCAAAGTAAAAGGGTCACTGACACATGGCCCGTCAAAGATAGGTTCCAGACATAGCTGCGCTCTAATCTACAGTACATGCAACTGTCATGTTAGGAAGGCACAAGAGACCATTCAGAAGTGAAAAATTATTTATTTACAACTCCGAGAAGAAAGAATGAGATGTTCTCACATATACACTGTTACACACTTTGCCTGGAGGCACATCACGTTACCAGTAGTCCAAGATGTGTGTATAGTACGTATAATCTCCACTTGAGCTGACTGTTGACTAATGCAGCACTTGACGGTACAGGCAGCTTGCGCTTCCTCCGGCCCTGTCAGCTTTCAAAGCCTGCTGCCAAACCAACCTATAGAACTTGATAAAGACAGTCTATCAGTCTGCTTCCCAAAACTAATGATAACCAACATATGTTTCCTTCTGAAGTTTAAAGTGCACATACTCAGGGGGAGTATGGGATTCCCATGAGGATGGGGGTCTGTTCTAACTAATGTACAGAGTGACATATCACATGGCTGTTGACCCAGAAACGACCCTATGGTTAAGATGATAGAATGATGACATGTGTTAGTAGAGTGTGTGCTTTAGAGACTTTTTGATCCTTTTTTATCTTTCAGACTGGAGCAGGGAGATGACCAAACATTCTATGCATTCGTGACCAAATATAAATTGGTTTGTGAGCCCACACTTGAAGAGCTTCTGTGTTTTCCTCCTTCCTGTCTAACCAATGGGAGGGAAACAGTATTCCTGTAATCCTGTCTGCTATATCTTCAACAAAGACAGAATAAACAGTGTAGTAAAAACAACATCAACAGCAGGAAACTAATGGGCTATCACTGAAGTGATTTTGCATGCTTACATTTCTCAGAGTCTTAGAGGTCTAGCCTTTGACCCCGAAGGTAAAAGTGTGTGCCAAGTCTGTAAACACAGAGACATTGTATCTGAATCAATAGTGTTGCAGTAATTTTTTTTTTTACTTTTTGAAACATTCTTGTGAGATATTAGACCTTTTTTCCTGGAATTTGTGCTTTGAGTTGATTGATTCTTAGGCAAAGCTGTGGGTTAACCACACTTAAAAACGACTCCTTTCAGGTGAAGGGAGAAGGATTAGCAGAAGAATGTGCAAATATTCTTTACACTGGGCAGAGGCTAATCTGGTGTCAGAACGTTAAAGAGAACTATTGCACCGAATTGTACTCCTACAACATCTGGTTTAGTTTTTTGGACCGGATTCAAGCTGGGGCATAAGGGTGATTCTCATTTACCAACTATAAATTTTCTCCTGTGGCATAGCATAAATAAAGGCATGAGGGTGGGTGGAGGAAGAGTGAAAAAGGGGACAGATAGAAAAAGAGGAAGCGATCAGGAAAAGGAAGGAAAGTCAAGAAAATCTTGTTCTATGAGTCTTATTGCTTTGTCAAAACAATCTTTGCATGTCTTTATATTTCACTGAACGTGGATGACACTGTTTCAGACAATTTGGGAAATAGGTTTCCCACGTGTGTAGCCTACCAGTCAGGGTGGTGCCTAACCTTTGCTCCTCCTGTGAGATCATCTCACGAGTGAAGAGAATGTGCTCAAAAGAGCCATCTTACAGCTTATGAGTAAGTATCATACCATGGACAGAGAGTGGATGCAGAAATATCTTGGTATGCCATCACTACATCCCACCAAGACTCCACTGGCCTAGTAATGTCTGGAAGGGAACAGGAAGGGAACAGTGGCAAGGGTGAGAGATGGGCCGTTCCCAGAGACAAAGGTATCTCGAGTACCCGGAGAGTTCCGGAGAAGGTGGAGCGGGGAGAATAGAGGATAGAGGGTTAGGGAAGGGGGGAAGCAAAAAACAATCAGTTTGGGCTCTTTCTATTTTGGATAGCATTGTTATTATTTTGGAGAGTGCGTGTGAGAGAAGATCTCAAAAAGCTTGTTGAGAGAGGCCTGGGATTTGTAAAGGAGGTAAAATTTTGCTTATAATTTGTTATTTTTCTTTTGCACCTTTGATCAAAAACCTTAAAATATTTGGAGAGTCAACGCGCACAATGTTTTTTGGACATTAACAGTTGTTATCAAGATCCTGATATGTCACAGGTGCTGTGTCTTCACTCAGTTATCCAATTCTTGGAAAATAGCCCGGAGACCAAAAACAACCACTACTTAGAAACAGAATGGAAATAATTGAATAATCATTAGACAACTGTATTGATAGCGATACTACGTCGGTATAACGCCCTCAAGTAAATAAACCAATGAAGGCGGCAGTGATATGATGATTAAAATGTCCAAAATGTACCAATCATTTTTATTAATTTAACTTTGTTTGTGATACGCATCTACAAGTAGGATTGCAATGGCTTGCACACTGTATGTTTCTCTCCTCCTTCATATTAAGGAACAATGAACTTGACATGGTGACTGTTGTCTGGGTCATGAGAGCCAACAGCCTGTGTCCTTTGTCTTAGCCACCTGTGGGGAGACAGCTCTACGTCACAGTGTTTCTGTGGCGCTAGTGTGGTGAAAGGATTCAATGGGAACACCAGGAGGAAGGAAGACTTCTTCCTTTATTTTCCAATCCTCAGACTCTTTTCTCGTGACTCATGACTCCCCGACGCCACTGTGACAAAAATTGAGTGTTGCCAATACATCATAAAAACGTCAAAAACAGCCAAAGACCCAAGCCCAGGATGTCACCCTGCTCACCCTGCATACCCCACCTACAGACCTACACACACACACAAACATACACAAACCCCACAATGATGACATCTAACCCAGGATGTCACCCCACACAATAACCTTATTAACCTCTTCAACACACACAAACCAACCCAAAATGACGGTCAAGAATGGCCAGACACCTAACCCCGGATGTCGACCCCCACACCCACCTTACAAACGTATGCGCACACAAACACTCACACACATACACACAAACCAACCCAAAATGGCGACAAAAAATGTTGGAGGAGGAGAGAGCTCTGGCACATGACCTCTGTTGTTTTTCCAAACACAAATGTAAGTACGATGGGAAAGTAAACATACAAGACATATTTTGGTTCCAGATCTTGAAACATTATATGACGGCACTGGAGAAAAATGAGTTTGTTCCTCTTCAATGGTAATATTTACAAATCTGAAGGAAGCACTCATTGGCAGCTACCAACAGCGCCTCAAGAACATTGGCTTGGGAGTGGAAAGACAAGTAGTTGAGCAGAGCAAAAAACAATTGACTCTAATGGCCATTACTCTTTTTCTTTGCTCTCTCTGACTTTATGCGTGTGACAAGAACAAATAGCCTTGTACCCTATCTTCCAGTTGAAACTGACAAAAACTGAACTTTCTGTTATGCTCAGTAAATATCTAAGAACACCAAGCAAACTTCTGGCCAGGTCCCAAGTAGGGACCGAACGTGTGGAAGAGGGGCGAAGCCGCCTGACGACCTTCATGAAGCGCGACGCAAGGGGGTGTGCGCCTGGGGAAACGCCAGCATAGCCAACATGGCATGCTGAAATAGCTGCAAGATAACCTTCAGAGTAGAGGGTGTATGACCCTGATCAAACAGGTGTTGCAGAAATGCAAGCACTCCGCCAATAGGGCAGACTAGAGGATCACAGCCTCTGTCTCTGCACCATGTGCTGAACACGCGCCACTTTAGTGTATACAACGACCTAGTGGACGTAGCTCTAGCAGCCTGAACAGTCTCTACAACTGCGGCTGACAGGCCGCGCTCTAGGAGACGCGCCCGTTCAGGGGCCAAGCCGTCAGTCTCCAATCTTCCGGCCTGGGGTGCCACAGCGACCCGCGGGCCTGGGATAGGAGATCCCTCCTCACTGGGAAGGTCCACGGCTGGCCGTCCAGCATCGAGACCAGATCTGAGAACCAGCTCTGAGAAGGCCAATGGGGGGCGATCAGGATCACCCTGTGCGGCCCTGCTCTGATCCTGGTGCATCAGAGGAAGTGGGGGAAAAGCATAGAGCAGACGTCGCGGCCACGGATGTGCCAGCGCGTCCGACCCTAGCGGCGCATCTCGTTCCAGTGAAAACCACGCTGGACAGTGAGCGTTCTCGCTCGAGGCGAAAAGATCGACTCGTGCCCGCCCGAAGCGGGACCAGAGGCTGTGCACCACGGCTGGGCAGAGGCGCCAGTCGGTTGCACGCGGAACACCGCTGGAAAGGAGGTCCGCGCCTGTTTTGCGTACACCAGGCAAGTGCGACGCCCTGATCGACAGGAAGTGGCGGGAGGCCCAGGTGAGCAGCTTGTACGCCAGGCGAAACAGGTCGGGAGAGCGCGTGCCGCCCTGGCGATTGAGGTAAGCCACTACTGTGGTGTTGTCTGTACGCACTAGAATGTGTTCTCCTCTGAGAAGAGGGAGAAACTCCTTCAGAGCGCAAAAGACAGCTAGGAGTTCCAACACCTGGAGGCTGTGCCCCACGTCCCTCTGGCGGGGCGACCGCAGCAGACGTGCGTCTGGATACAAAGATCCGACGGGCGGGGTTCGACCTGGAGGACACACCCAGTTCCACTAAGGCGAGCTGCAGCGGGCGTAAGTGTAGAAGGCCGAGTGGGACAGCGCCACCCGCGGCGCACAGGAGGCCCGTCAGTCTGAGACACAGCCTGGTCGAAACGCAGGCACCTAGTCTGAAGTGGCGTAGACACGCCCTGACGTCCTGTAGTCTCTTCGGAGTGAGCGTCGCTCTCATTGAGCGTGAGTTCAGCCTCACGCCCAAGAACTCGACCTCCTGAGAGGGAGAGAGCATGCACTTGTTCAGGTTTACTAAGAAACCCAGATCGTGCAGGTGACGCAAAACAGTGTGAACCTGTGACGTTAGGAGCTGTCTGGAACCCGGCAGCAGCATCCAGTCGTCCAAGTAATTGAGGAGTCTGATACCCTGTTCGCGTAGAGGAACGATCGCGGCTTCCACGCACTTGGTGAAGCACCGAGGTGCTAGAGACAGACCGAAAGGGAGGGCTGTGTACTCGTAAGCTCTGCCCTCGAAGGTAAAGCGTAGAAAACGCCTGTGCCTTGGGACTATACCTATGTGGAAATAGGCGTCCTGAAGGTCTATGGTGACCATGTAATCCCCCTGACGGACTGACTCCGCCACCATACGCCCCGTGAGCATGCGAAAGGTGAGAGGTTTGAGCAAAGCATTGAGCGCTAGGGTCTGAGGTCTAGAATAGGGCGAAAAGCGCCCGACTTTTTGGGCACAAGGAAGTACGTACTGTAACGACCTGCGCGCGCGAGCGTCGGATCTACGCGCTGAATAGCGCCCTTTCTCAAGAGATCGCGAAGCTCCTGTCTGAGAGTAGGGGCCCTGGAGGGGGGCACCACTGACTCCATGACACCTCTGAAGGGCGGGGGTGGCCACCTGAATTGCAGTTGATAGCCTTTCAACACTGTCAAAAGAACCCAACGTGACGTTGTGCACATCGCCCAATTGTGCCTGAGCAGAAAGGCGGAATGAGGAGGCAGCAAAGACAAACGAAGTGCTATGCTGCCCCCGAGTGGCACGAAGGGAGCTGAGGTCATTGACTGAGGCTGTCCGCGAAGCTGAAGAACGTTCGACTGACAGAGCAGAGACCCGTCGTAGCGTGGGGGCTGAGGGCAAGCCGACCGTGTGTGAGACCCCTTGGCGCGGGAGAGCGGGAGCGCTGCCATGGAGGTTGTGACCCAGTAGCCGGCGGCGGCGTGGCTTTGGGTGTGTCCGCCTTTTTCTTCTGCGTCCGTTGAGGCGCGCGAGCGCGCGTCTGAGGCGCAGCCGGAGTGGCTGGTTGAGGCGGGGCACGCTCATGAAGTACGGGTTGCAGGGCCTGAGCCGCCGACTTCGTCTTCTCTAAGCGATCGCGCTGGAGTTCCAGCGCCTGACCGAACAGTGCATCAGCGGAGATCGGAGCGTTCATCAGATGTCTTTTCTCCTTCTCTGGCATAGAAGAAAGATTCAGCCAGAGGTGCCTGTCGATGACGACCAGAGAGCCAAGGGAACGCCCGTCGGCTATAATGGCCGCCCTGATGGCCAGTGAAGTGAGAGCAGTGGCTCTGCGCAGCTGATGGAGGGTAAGATCCAATGGCTGCGCGGAGAGGTCCGCCACCAGTTCCTCAGACAGAGAGGAGAGGAGGAAGGCGGTATTCAACGCCCTAATCGCCTGGCCTGTACAAATGAAGGCCTTGGAAACGAGCTTCTCCGTGCGCTGGCACGGCTTAGATGGAAGCTCAGGAGGCGATGTCCAGGTGGCAGCAGAAGATGGCACCAGACATCCAGCGACCGCATCCTCAACGCAAGGGAGCTGTACGAGGCCGATGGCGCCCGCTCCGTCCATCGCATAGAATGCCGCGTGACCTTGAATAGGGGCAATGGCGGCGAAGGGAGCCTCCCATGAGGCCTGCGCATCCGCCACAACCGTGGGGTGAGCAGGGAGGGGAAGGGCATCAGGTGAGGGCAGCGCGCCGGAGAAGGGGTCGAAACGCCCCCCTGGACAGCGCTGAGGTGGGGGCAGGCCAAGCCTGCTAGCCGCCTGTGTAGCCAAAGAAGCTATCTCAGAAGCTAACTGGGCGGCGTGGGTCTTCTGAACAGGTGGCAGATCTTCCACGGTGGCGCATCCTTTCGCGGAGAGGAAGAAAGCGAGCTCCTCCTCACAGCCTCGATGATCGGGTCGTCTGAATCGTCGCCGTGAGGCGGCGAAGTAGCCGCGTGGGCAAAGGCAGCGCCGATGGAGCGAGCAGGGCTAGCTAGGTGGGCAGCGGTTAGCTGACTAGCTGGTAGCTGACTAGCTGCTGAGAAGCTAACCGACGGCCGAGTAGCCACTGAAGACCGGCCGAGTAGCCCATCCGGGTGCGAGGACGCCGGGGGAAGCTCGGCAAACTGGCGGGCAGGGGGAGCACTGACGCCAACGGGGGTGGAAGCCGCCCTGGACTACCAGTGGAACCCACGAAAAATGTCGCTCTATTGGCAATAGCCGCGGGGGAGAGGCATTCGCAGGCTGAGCAGAGATCAGGCTGCGAGAAGGCTAGCATAGCATGCTCACTCCCCATGCAGATGAAGCAAACAGCATGGCGGTCGGAAAGCGCCATGGGACGATCACAGTCAGTACAACAACGAGTTGCCATCTTGCGTCTCGAGGTACCAGAAGTTAGGGACCGGCGTGAGCCCTTGGAGCAAGACGGAATCCCTCGGAGAGCTTTTTAAAAAAGCTTTTGTGGTGGGCTTTCAAAAAAGCCGTTGTTTTTTTAGAATATTTGCAAAGCAAACGAGAAGCAACTCAGAAACACACGCAGTAGGCAGGGTGAAAGAGGCAAAGAGGTCCTGAAGCGTAAGCGCAGTCAATATATAGACTTTCTGACGTCACGCAGGGCTGTCTAAGTAGTTGCCTGCGCGCGTCAGAGCGCTTACTGCCCTTTTGGGTTGGTTAAAGTTGACTTCAGAAAAAGTAGGAGATGATAGGCATCATCCATTCGTACGTTTCGGCTTCGTAACAAAAGAGAAACAGTATTTGACATCAGCATATGTCAAGTGTTAGGGTTAGATTTAGAATAATGTATAAATCCCTTTATATTAGACATGGATTTGATAGTACAGCTAATCCAGTCTTTCCTCGCAGATTTTGGCAGTCCTCTAAAAAGTGACCTTGTCAAATATGCTGAAAACGGGATGGCCCAAACCCTGCAAACAGACAGAAATGTGATCTACCATCCTATTGATAGTGACACTTTCATTTGTTTCCCTGGGAGGTTATCTAAAGGAACAAGCTGTACAGAGACAATGAGGACCATATGCTGACACAGAGGTGATAATGCTGACTCTGAAGTTACTGTATAGTGATAGTATGCTGTCACACACTGAATCACAATTTCAATTCCTGTGAAAAGAGGGAAAATACATTATAAACTCAATACAACCACTGAGACACACTGACACCGTAAACAATAATTATCTACTACCACTAAGTGTTGACATCACTGAACATGGCCACAAGTTTTAGAAAGATAGACACATATTGTCCTGTAGGACATTCTAGTATCCTTAGTATACATTCTAGTATCCTTTCCATTACATGCCATATCATAAACATTACATACATACATTCTACTATTTTTTGTGTACAGTTGTATGGTGTGGATGTAGTGTGAAATGTACTGAAGGATGCTATGGGATGTCTATTGCAAAAGTGTCAGTGCAAGTACACCTTCAGTGCAGATTCTGTTCTAGGCAGAGTCTAATCAGTCTAAATTAAAATACATCAGTATAAAAACATTACATAATACCTTTGTGCAATATAAGCTGTTAAAGAAACAACATGCAGAAGGGATATAATGCTGTCATGTTTCACATAATGTTACTGCGCCGACGGCAAAGGGATCCCAAGTGATTTTCCTGCCATACATTATATCTCCTTATTATCCGCTCAAAAAATCTCTGTGTTTTATTTTATTTCACCATAGTTAGACGCTAACTACTCAAGTAAACATATGTGAGGTTGCTTCTAACTTTATCCCTGTTTTAACCATAATAAAAGAAATGAGCAAAGATACGTGTGCCAGGGTGATTGAGTGACACTGAGACGAGAGAGGTCTGTATCAACTCATCTAAGTTAGAGGAAGAACATTGGAAGGAAGAACAGTGCAATAATCAATGAAATCAGTTAAGAGAGCTGTGTAAAAGCTAAGGTGCATCCATCATACGCCTCCTCCTCTGTGTGGCGTTGTATGTGGAGCTGTATGGTCCTGCTCCATGGGACAAAGGACCTCCTCAGCTTGTCAGTTGAATGTGTCAGGGACAGGAGTCTGCCACTGACATTACTCCTCTGTGTGATTAGTGTGTTGACATGAGAGAGGATTTCTTGGTTGCCTTTTGCTTCCCAGACGACCCTGGAGTGCATCACAGAACAATAATAACATAGGGTTAGCCATTCCACAGTGAGCCAGAAAACAAAGAGGGGCCTCTAGGCACACTTCCTAATGGGTGAGGGCAATGATGGGGTATCTACAATGAATGGCAAAGTGAGGTGGGGGGCAAAAGATAGTCCAGGACCTCTGCCCTAAGGCAGTGTATACATATTATGAGAACCTTGTGCCAAATTTGATTGTGTGGTTGCTCTGATGCTCCTTTAAAGAGAATCACAATGGCCATCATCAAAAAGACTGCAGCAGTCTCCTCAGGCATGCAAGCTAGTGAAGCAGACCGGAAGGACATCCAAGAACAGCAGGGATCCAATTCAAGTCAGATTCCTGTGCAATGTAAAAAAAAAAAATACAAGCTAGTTTGACGTCATCAAGGCACAGGCCAAGTCACGGCCAAGCAAAGAAGTATTCATGAATGGGAATGAATTCAATCCATGTATCCATGACAAACTAAACTGATGTTGACAAAAATCTTGTCAGCCCAGAGACTAATATACTTTCACTCACAAGATATAAAGGAAGGTTAAAGTGCATTGTCTCTGTTCTGTATCTGTATTGTTTGAATAAGCTTTAACGTATGTGTGTTTTTGGATCTCTTCGAATCCAAAAACACACATACGTTAAAGCTTATTCAAACAAGTTCTATTTTGATAAGAGGAGAGTGAGGATGAGTGAGACATCAACTTTTCCTCAGAGGTTGATCAAAAAAGGCACTCAAATTCATCATTTCAAAGAAGGAGTAAGGCAATTTGCCATTTTGCCAAAGTTACTCTGATTAGTTGTATAATTTTTTAAAGACTGATTCTGCCTCTAGAGTTGAGCCCAGTCTATTGGTTGTGAGAAGATAATAAATTTCTATGTTATCATATGGCTTCGTTATCCTATCCACCACAAATTCAAAACTAGTCTCCAGCACAGAGCCTGCCTTGCTTAGTCTGCTCCAACAAATGGCAGGAAAGACAAATGCACAATTGCCACCACAGACTGATAAGACATTAAAGGCCCACTAAGCACAATTTCCAGTTAATTAATCCGTTTCATACTGTTTAGGATGCTAACATGAGTCATTACACGGCGAACGAACGGTGTAGAATGCGCCACTGTGGCCTACAACGGTAGATACAGCATTTGCAATGTTCAACAGCTGCGGTCCGCCTCCAATAGAATGCAGTCAGTCCCTCCAGGATTTCGCGGGCCTTTTTTGTGATTGTTGCGGCCTAAAATACCTGATGTTGCGGGAGTTTTTCCCAAAAAATGCGATGAAAGTTGCAGTGATTTTTAGTTTGTTGTTGTGATTATATTGCGTGAGGAAGTAAAAGTTGCTATAAGTAATTGTGATTTTCCCTTTTTTACTTTTTTTAAAATGAGGAAATATTACTGAAAAAAGAACAAAGAAACTGAGAAATTCTTGTAAACAACCTTACTAGGGCTGCCAACTCCCTCAACATCAAATGAGGGACACTTTCCTGGATATCTCAAAAAGATGAGGGACACTTTTTTGCAGGTGTATGCACACAAAATGGCAAGGTTTTATAAATCCACCAATTTCACAGTTTAAAAGTACAATCCATTACTTGCTACTTTTCTTGAAATACTGTAGCACTAGAATATAATCAACAAACCCTGAAAAGTTTTACAGCAGGCCCAACTTTTGAAAACATTTAAAAATGTAACAGCATAGAACTTTTTGTCATTGTCCATCTGTCTCACAGGCTACAGTATATACGCCTACTGTAACCTACATTTTATTGGTTCCTCTTCTGACCTCTTTCATAAGTATAGCCTATGTGCAATAATATTGCCTGTCTCTTTGGTTATCCTCAGTTGTCTGACCAGTTGGGCAAGAATCAGGATATGTAGTTAACTAAGCACCCACCAGTTACTCCACATCAGATGAAACTTCACAACACCAAAGCTATTTAAGACCAAATGTAGCTAAAAATGACAGTAGTTCAAAACAGCTACATTTCTAATGTACAAAAAGGCCTATATTTAATAATCCAACTTTCTTCTAGACTATTACTGTATTGATTAACAAACAGCTCTCTCAATAGCTATACAATAGTAACTGATTAGTATAGCCTATTAATATGCCTACTGTATGCCTGTTTACTGTGATATGATCATACATTGTGGACTTTTTTTTTTATTATTATGGCATGACTGACACATCAAATGCATCACATTATTGCAATGAACTGATCTTTCATGTGCAGCCTAGATAGAGGATTTGCTGCTGTGAGCTGATGCTTGATAATAAAACTTTAAGGATCACTTAATTGCCAAAAAAAAGCTAAATTAAGCTATCAGAGTCAGTATACTCATGCTGTAGCTTTACTACAGCCACGCTACTAAATGTAGTTAAACTAGCTTATTAATTTGTATTGAAGCTACTGCCCGACATTGATTATAACTTCGACTTTAAGACGTGATTTAAAAGGTGTAGAACTTTCTTGCCCATTTGTGATCACTGTTTCTGTCGAATATATTTTCTTGGTGTTGCTCTCCTGACCTGTCTCTGTTGTTTCTTGTCGTCTGGGTCTGTTTTGGTATCATCTTTGCCACCACATAAAAAACAGAAGCAAACGTGTAACCAGATACACGTAAAACCCGATTGACTGGGAGAATCGGGGTGCTTCAATGTGGGCCGGGCAATTAGAATGCCATTAATCGCGCTGCAAAGTAGACATAGACGTGTGATTCTAGCTCAGTGTAAAAAAGATAGTTTGTCGACGTGAGCTCGACAAGACCACGCAAATGATCGATTTTGCGGGAAAGTTGCGGTGATTAGTTAAAATTGCAACACCGCCCTGAATTCACGGGGATTGGTTGAAGTTGCGTTGATGTTGCAAATCGCAACATCGCGAAATCCTGGAGGGTCTGTGCAGTGCAATACAATGCAATACAACAGTCTTTACAGGGAGCTTGTGAGAGAAAAAAAAAACAGAACGTTGCTTAGCCCTGCTTTAACATCTTGGTGCACACATTAAGCTACGTGAACTTCCTCAAAAAGTAGAGCCTGCTCTGATCCTTCTTGTAAAGTATAGGCAGAATAGCAAACCGACAGCTTATGCTATGGCACCATAAACGGCAATCAATCTATCAGGTCACTAATTGGTGTAGTTTGCATTTTGTTTTCCAATCGACAGCCCTCTTAAGTAAAATGAGGAAATTAATTGTGTTAGTGGTCTGAACCAGTGTAGTTTTTTTCTGTCTCAGAATTAGCCCGTGGTTAAGTGTCTAGTTTCCTCTAGATCTTAATAAAGCCGACATACATTATGATGACTGGGAAGGGCCACAACTCCATGTTGTGGACTTCTGGATTTGGCTTTGCATTTATGTTGTGTTGTGGTCTTCAACCCACTCCACGGTCCATGCCACTGCCTCCCTACTGAGGGTCACCCCTGCCTTCCACTGCCTGATCCTGCATCTCTGGCTTCTTGGGCGGGCTGCCTTCAGCTCCACAGACAACCCTGACATGATTGATACAGCCTCCAGCTAGCCCCTGGCTTGACTGCACCTAATGACATGGGACTATATCCTGTGATTAGTCCCATGTGGACTCCTATATTACTTTATTTATACCACAATTTTCTTATAATGTGTACCTAATGGAATAATAGTGGACTAATCACCACCTGAGAGACTGAAAACCTGCCCTAGGCAGTTGGGTTAGCCCCTTGAGCCGTCGGAACTGCTCAAGGTTTCTTCCTTTACCCTAACTAGTAAAAACAAAAAACGCTGATAGTTTTTTCTTGCCCCTTTCCTTGCCTCTTTGTGTTAAGCGCCTTGAGACATGCCTTTTGTAAAAATGCGCTATATAAATAAAATTTAATTGAATTTAATTGTGACCCAAGTAAAAATTCTTGTTGTTTTCCAACAACATTGTGTCAATAGGTTGTAATGTCGTTTACATTGGTAGGATTCCAGGGTTTTTGGAGCTATACTCATACTTCATCTGGACCTTTTTAACTGCCAATAACATAACAAAGGTTTAGAAATGTAAGAAATTTAAGAAAACACACACAAATGTAACAAAACACACACAATCATTGTCACAGTTAATCACAAGGTAAAAAGAGCTAATATTTAAACACCGTAAATAGATGATAGTTGATGGTTGAACTGACCGTGTCAATTCAAGGCAAGGCAATTTAAAAAATTTAGAGTAAAATTTGTTTTCCTGAACGATGACTGCACATTGTTGTTCATTCATGGATACATGCAACCCTGCAACAATTCAGCAACAGTGTAAATGTAAAGGTCTCGCTCAGCCTCTAACTGAATAACTGAGTTATGCGTTATTACCCATCTTTTTCTGCTTCTGCGTGGCAAACATTGCATGAGGATGATGGGTAGGAACATGGAGGATGGGTAGGAATCTGTCACAGTACGTCATGTAACACCAAACTGGGGGCTCCTGCACTTCCATGGTGTATATTTGCATCTGTGAGCTTGCTGGCAGAGCCTGCTGGCACCGGTCTGAAGATGACTGAAGAGACTACCCATATACGGCTCTAGTGTCTGCTCTCTCACTTTGTCCACTGTGCCTGGCTAGAGATGGCATACTTTCCAGGGCAGGACTGGTGTGCCTCTGCTACAGGGATAGTTATGCAAACATTGGGCAATAGCATGAAAAGGACAAAGTCAGGGTCAAGGTCAAGGTGTTTGCCCCATGTCAGTAGCTCCTCAACAAAAGAAATAAAAAATGTCATTTGATCGTTTTAGGGCTTTGGTTTGGTGCAAGGGTTTCCTGTGGTGCAACACAGTGAAAATAGATTGTGTAAGCATGGTGATATTTACTTGAAAATGACAATATTCTTCTTGAAACTTTTTCTTGTAATTTTTTCTAGTCTTTATTGTTAATTTACACAGTACCAATTCAGCTTTCACATTTTCCTCAAATTGTACAGTGGTCACATTCAGTATTTCAGTATGTGAAAAAATATATGGTGTGACCAAGCCAGATCAGTTCCATTTAACATGGACTTACATCAGGAAGTCTACATAAATGGAGAGCATATTTAAACATAATCCAGTAAATTCTATTTGTGAGACAGGATATAGATTTCGGTAACTTGGTTGCATTGCATCATGTTTACACAGAGGATGTCTGAGACAATGAGTGTATGCCACTACACAGCTTGTTTATGAAACTTGGGTGGGACTACATCCCTCCAGCAAATATATATTCAGGCCCAAGCTGCAACTCCACACAATACAAATATGTTTACTAAATAATGAGACACTCATTAATAATTAATAACAATCAACCAGCTACATAAATAATTAAATTATAATAATTAAATTATATATACATTATTTTTATATTTTTATATATTGCTGTCTCTCTTTCCGAAGTCAGGGTGTGAAGAAAATATCTTTTGTACCTTTTTTTACTTAATTTCTTCTAAAGCCACATTATATTAGTCTCAGGACAGACTTTGGATTGCTTGTAAGGCATGCCATTTGTAGTATGGGTATTCAAAATTTTTATTCAAAAAAACATTAGTAGGCTTTTGAGGATATCCCCTATATTTACCACCACCACTGGTAAGACAGAGGTCAGATTGTTCAGTTGAAAGGAGCTGTGACCTTTATAAAAACCAGAGAAAAGTCTTCCGTATATTGTTACAGTCCGCAGTGTCACTCCCCAGGGGGGTAATGTGCAATATCTCTCCCAGATGGTGCCAAAGACACATACTGTTCGAAGCTTGCGTGTGTGTGTGTGTGTGGTGGTGGTGATGTGTGTGGGGTGTGTGTGTGTGTGTGTGTGTTGGGGGTTGGGGGGTATTTCACCATGCTGGCTGCTCTGCCCTTTATGATGAGTGGAAGGAAGAGAGGGAAGGAAAGAGGAAATATCAAAATGTCCCCTGTGCGCATTCAGAGTGACAGGAACCATGCCGTTAAAATGCAGCCTGGGTTTAACCGATGGCGTCCAGGTTTGTGGGGAGTTGGGCTAGAATGTGTGTCCCCCCTTTAAAAAGCCCTGAGTTGCACAGCTGGCCTGAGCCCAGCAATGGGGCCTGGTTGTTGCTTTAGACAGGGTTTCTGCCGCAGCGCTGGTGTCAGGTTGAGCCCCCAATGTTTTGCGCTGAATTGTATTAGCTCTCTTGTTTCAATGGGAGTGTGTCCGTGAGATTTAGTGTCTGTACTGGCCAACTTCATTTCCACACACACACACACACACACCATGCCTTCACGTATCGCAGCGAAATAAAGTGAATGCATTTCTTGCTGACCCAACATATATAAATAAATACGGAAACATAACATGTATAAAACTCTGACCATATCATGGTCCACATTTACAGAAAAGTCTCTGAAAGGATTTCCAGGTCATTAATCTTCATTGAGTAATGCATAACACCCATACTATGAAAACAGTTAAGCCCAAAACAATATTCCATATGTAACCAGTAACAGCATAGAATAATACGAAAGGCCGGCCCACTCCCCTGTGTACAGGACTCCACTAATCATGTGTCTGCAGCGTGTCTGTGGGAATGTGTGTGTGTGTACACGCTTAAGTGCCATGGCTCACCTTCTCCCTCTGTCTGTGAGGCTCTGCATGCATCCTTCTACTCCCTCTCAGCGTGTGTGTGTGTTTGTGTGTGATGATTAATGCTGAGCAATGGCAGTGTGTAGTGGGGGGGCTGCTTCTCAGAAGTTCCCTTCTGACCCCCCAATCTAGAGAAGGGCAAGGAGAAAGGGTGAAAAATTTCCCACCATATCTCTCATTCAGTCTATCTTACTCACACTCACTTACACACCTACACACACACACACACACACATGCTCTCTCTCTCTTTGTCTATCAACCCCCCACCCCTCCCTCATCTTTTTAAACATTCCTTTTTTCATTGTGTAGACAGCTGTGGTGGTGCAGTCTGGGAGATGTCCTCTCTAAATGAGCAAGGAGTGAAGCTGAGTGCATTTGCTGACAAATGCTAGTGGTCTAAATGATGTTATTCCAAATGCATATGGTTAAGAAAACTCTAGATAAGAAAACTCAGTTTAGGGCTTACTTTAACTTTTCTCTATGGTGTTCGAATGGATCTGTGCTGAAAAGAAGCATGCACCCCATCAGACCTTGTCGTAGTAAAGTCATTTACCATTTGGATGTCTTGTTTTTGGAGTCCTGACAACTTGAAACCAGGCCACTTTGCTTGGGAAGGACTAGTCCATTACCTCAGGTCTACTCAAGCTTTTTGCGTTCTTTACGGAATGTTCCAGACTCCATTGAGCTTTTTAGAAGCAGTTTTGGAGCGTGAAGCCTTTTCATTCAGCTCATAGCATATTTTATTTAGGTTATGGAACTTTTAAAGTTGGCCTTCCCGACCCTCTGACTGGTAGAAGTAGGCAGTGTAAGTGCCTAGAAGAACTATAATGTGTATACATGTGTGCATAGCAGACAGATACTGTGCATTTTGCACTTTATACACTGCAGATGCACTTCGTTTTTTTGTTTGTTTGTTTTTAAATGAACAGTGTAAAACTTCTCTTTAGATAAAAACATTTACTTGTTAAGGGGTGGTGGGGGATGCTATAAAATTTGACATGGGGGAAGGTCAGGTAATGTGTTAAAAGGTTCCTCTATTTCTTTGCCACGAACATACCTAAGGATATTTCTCTTCATACTGTACTATCAATATTTATGCTCTGATGTGTGGTCACAGAATGCAGCGTAGGCAGACTTGTCACGTGTGATGAAGAGGATTGCACACACCAATACCACCAAAGCCCGGCTAATACACCTGATGTCCTGGGGCACTTAAACAGAGCCATGCCGTCAGGGTGGATGAGATATTTGATGAAAACACACTTGGCCTTTGATCCTAAGGGGTGCACTTTTTCTGCCCACCCCATGACACAGCAGGATCCAGGAGTCTTTCAACCGTGAAGGCTTTTTTCCAAGTAGTGCTTCAGTACTCAGTGTTTTTTCTTCTAAAGACTCAGTCTAGAGAGTGTTGTGTGACCCGAGGTGCTGCAGTCTTTTATGTATGTGTGTATTGTATATACACAAGTAAAACTAGCCTAAATTAAAACTGAAAAATACAAGTATTTAATCAGCACACCAAGGTAAAATGATGTGTAAATTCATTTGTACATTTAACCGGAAATCACATACAAACACAGACATATCTATACAGATTGAATTTTTTTAATTTCACATCCTCATCCCCCTTAGGCCGCAGGATTCATTTGGTTTAACAATATACCTTGGCATTTTACAAGCCCTGGATGATGCATTTAGCTCCATGTAAGTTTATGGTCCCTGTATTATAACATTTTACTGCCTAGTGATAAAAGATCTGACGCATTACCAATTAGAGAAATGGAGAGCCATGTCACTTGATAGGTCATGGTGAGGGCATCCAACAAACGCCAGTCATCCATGAAATCCATGTTTACCATCCTACTTACACAAGCGATTAGATGTGTGGACCTCAGGAGATGATGATAGAGAAGAAAACTAAATTTGTTGTGTTTAACTCAATTTTTACCCCCCTCTTTTTTCTGCCAATCAATTTTGCCAGACATTCTTTACTGGCATCAAAATGTTGAGCAGCCTAAAACCCACATCTAGTCTGCCTTAGCAAAGTGATTACCACCAATACGGTTTGTGGGTAAAAATTGGGTTCTAACTAAAAAAAAAAAAAAAAGAGAGGTATTATTGATGCCTTTAATGGTATTTCCAATAATTCTCTGGCTTGTATATTGTAGGACCAACTGTATGAGAACAGTTTTAAGGGGTCCAATGATTAATGGTCATTTTAAAGTCTGTCAGGGCTCATTCAGTGTGGCTTCTTGACCTATTTATTACTCAAATTTTGTTGGCTCAGGTAGTAATTCTCTAGTTATTCTCCGGGTGGGGCAGAGTGGGGCGCGAGCAGATCCTCAAGACCAAAAGGTAATACTCGGCCAGACACAGAGACAGAGGGAGCAGGCTGCACAACACTCCAATTAGAAAATGTTCTATAATGTCTCACATACATTGTCATGTATGTCGGCGGATGTGAGGACCACCCTACCTCCCCCTCTCCATACGGCGAGGACTAGTTTGTTTATAGGCGGCGTGCAGCCACAGAATCAAGGCCGTGACTTTCTCATGTCGTTTACCCCGCTCTTATGATTGCCGACCACTTCCCACCATTGTCACTGGATGTTTAATCAAGCCCTCCCCTACCCCTCTCTCCCTGGGGGTATAGCTCGGACCCCAACCGGGTCACTTTGACCGACCAGGTGTGTCCACTGTCCAGACATCTATAACACACAGGCTTTAATCAAAACAAAGGGTGTGATGTCAAGATTGCTAGAGTTTCTTCCTAACCTACAGTGTAAAAATAAAACAAGAAGCAAGTAGAGCAACATACAGTATATAAGCAGCAACTGAACAGTGTTCTGCTACAGACTGTCACCCTTCCTCTCTCTCTCTCATGATATTGAGATAAGGCAAATAGGTATTATAATATCAAACACAATTATTAACACAGGTTTGTGTGTGCATCTGTATGCATGTGTTGTTTTTACTCCCAAAGGCTTATGTGATCCATTTTTAGCTGAAAGATGGGGTCAGGTGATGCTTTGCTCCCACACCTGAAAGGCAGCCACCTGGGCTAAAGATTGTGTAAGGTTAACTCTGTGTGTGGCAATATCAGTCCCTCTCTCTCTGCTCTCACATGTGCAAAAGGATTTCTGCATGGTGTGCACTCCCCAGCCCTACCCTGAGCCAAGGAGACAACCTTCTTTAATCCAGCCCTCGCACCTGTTTGCTCTGACATACTTTTTTGAAAAGAGACTGCATTTTTCATAGGGAAAGACTTGTTCTAGGGCACTGAATCGGCAGAAAGTTGAAACATTTCTTCTTGCAGAACAAAATGAAATGCGTTCTTTGACCTGAAACCGTTTTTTCCACAACACACTTTCATTTATGAAAGACCCAGAAGATTGGCAATATGTAAGAGAGAAAGTGAGAGGAAAAAAAGGATAAAAATACAGATGAAGTGTAATAGTTAGTTATTTATATTAATATGAGTAGAAAGTGTTTTTATTTAGTGTGAAAGACACAAATGGTTAGTGCTGCATGAACAAAACATACAGACTATTCTGAATAAAAACATGAAATAAGAAATTGTCTAATGGGGGAATTGCTCTCATATAAATACAATCTGGGGGTAAAGGCATGCTTTTGAAGATGCCTATTGATCTGTTGGTGTGTAAGCAATAGTGAACCCTCTTGCAGGAATTTTCTAATAAAAGCAACACACACAAACACAAAACAACCAACACAAAGACACACACATACTGATAGCACAAGGAAAAAAGCTCAAGACACCTTGTCCTGTGCATTTAACAATGGCCAACTAGATGCTGAGATGCCAAGATGCCGAAGAAGCACAACAAGAGGTTGGAGACATTGGCCAGTGCCTTGTAAAGAACACTGTTGTGAAAGGGAAGTTAAAAGAAATTCTTGTCAGCTGCCAAAACAAAAGATGACTCTCTGTGTGTGTCTCCTTCCCAACAATCCACTTAGTAAGCGAGGCGTCACTTTGGTCTTTAGGTCTCCTTGTCGTCAGACAACAGGGAAATCTGTCGCTCTTATTGTTTTATGACTATGAGGTTGTTGGAAACAGGCCTCCTGTTTGGCCAAGGTCTCATCCTGAAGCACATTCAGGCTCCTTGTCACCTCCACTAGGGCGAGGTTACCCTTTGTCTAGGATCCTTAGTTTCCATTACTAATTACGGGTCTTTCTAAATCAATCACAATTGGTCAGTGAACACTAAGTGACAAAAGGGAACACTCTGGAATGTGTGAAGCATGAATCATGAACCTTTTCCTGTGGGCATGAGTCATGAACTTCTTACTGTGGGGATAAATCATGAACCTCTTACTGTGGGGTTGTTTTGTCCACACACAAATCATCTGAATTGCTAGTGCTGAGGAAAATGTGTGACCCTAACTATTTAATAACGCCTCTTTTACCAGCCTACAGTACCTCGAATTGGAGTAAAACCAACATGGCCCACTTGCAGGCAGGTTGGCTAACTTAGCTAGGGAATCGTTGAACACTTTGCAATTGGTTATTAAAAAGAGAGTAGCGGAAGCCATTCAGAGGCCCTTGGATGGGGTCCCATGACTGTAAAGACTCCAGGACTACAGATGACACAAGGTCTGGCCGGTGTACAATGAGGCATGGAGTTGATTTTGTCTTGCACAAAGAATGAGCCAAAACAGGGATCAACAAGTCAAGAATTTCTCATAACATCCATAGTTTGGCGAGGAGCTACTGAAACTTTTTTTATAAAAAGGAAATACAAAGCATTAATCTTTTTTGCATGAATGAGTGTTTAATAGAATGCATTTTAAGTTATATCACGGGCCCATCCATACATTACATAAACAATTTACACAGCGTTCAATTAATTTTCTGCTGATGTTTAGTCTCTGTGGCGTTATAAAATGTTATGAAGCATTAAGGAATGTTCTTTCCGAATGCACTGAAGGAATGTATTGTATACATTCAGCTTAAAAGAAAGATGCCTTATCACTGCAAATGGCTATTGTGACGCCAGGAATAATGGCTTTAGGAAAAGGTGTGCCCTTCTGCACATGGCCATACATCATAGCCTACACTCAGCACCTCCGAGAGGCTCAGCACATGGTCCTAGTCCTCAGCATGTGTAGTATCTCCATCTTTCAGCAGGATGTCTGAATATTCAACAGGGGACCTTAAAGTCAAGCAGCCACTTGGAGTTGTTCTTATGACAAGTGTAAATAATATCGGCTTCCCTGCAGCCACTCTGCTGAGTCGTGCTATTTTGCCACCATCATATACTCAAGAGCCTGGTGAGCTCTGCGACATCTCACTGTGATTGGCCTGTGCTGTGAAGTTCTAGAACTACGTGTTCCAGATGCAAGTGAGCTTGTGACTTACATTTGAGAGCATTAAAGGATGTGTTCCATCTTCAGTCTTTTCATTGTCTCACCATATTAAATGAGAAACTCACCTTTGCATTGGCCACTATCATTCTGCTAATTTACAGCGTCACCTGCCCGCCACAGACAGAGCTGCCATCATTAGCGAAAAGTACTGAGAGTTCCCTCTGCCTTTCATAACATGGCCACTTGTACAGAACACACATGTGTCCATGTCATCATGTGTTGTGGGGTGTGCCTCTCTCTCCCAGTGTTCTGTTTGCTAACTGAGTAGTGACAGACCAGCTTAGTTGCACACACAGTATGCCTTCCTCATTTAATGCTCTAAGTTCCTCACTTCTATCGATCTATATATACACACTCACACCCTACATATCACTCCTTTGTAGTAATCAGATATCACATCCCCTAACAATTTGGAGCAGGAAGGGGAAAAGACGGCTTGTGATTGCTGATGAGACCCAGAGCAAGTTATGCCAAGACTAAGGAAAAAGCAAGGCACAGGTCAAGAGTTGAAAGAAAGGTGCCGGCAGTCTCTTAGAGTGGCCCTTGTGCGTCATTAATGATTACCTTGGTCAGTTCAAGATCAATAGAGCTTGAACCTGGAAAACCTTTGGAGACTTGAAGAAGGAAGGAAGACATTTAGTCACTATCTAAAACAGTGTTTTTCAACCACTGTGCCGCGGAACACTAGTGTGCCGTGGGATACTGTGGTGTGCCGTGGGAAATTATCTAATTTCACCTAGTTGCATACCTGCCAATCTGTACGCATTTGCTACGATTTGTCACTTAATACGCGAAAAGCCTTTGATTGACTCGTGCACTACGCAACTCGTACGCATTGGGCAGCCACATGCTGGAAACGTGCTGGGTAAAGCTAGTTTTAAAGAAGGGCTAAGCAACTTTCTGTTTTTTTGCCTCACAAGCTCCCTCTAAAGACTGCTGTATTGCATTGTATTGCACTGCATTCTATTGGAGGTGGTCCGCGCTGCTGAACATTGCAAGTGCTGTATCTACCGCTATAGGCCACAGTGGCGCATTCTACACCATTCGTTCGCCGTGTAATGTCTCATTTCAGCATCCTAAACAGTATGAAAATGAAAAATGTTGCATAGTGGGCCTTTAAACTCCAAATACGGTTCAAGAAAATAATTGAAGATGCGTTAAAACGAAAGTAATGAACCTTATTTCCATTTTCATAACGTTGCTGGTTTTACAGGAAGGACGTGCTAAACATTGTTTTAAAGGTAACTGGGCAATGCTCACGCAAGTGCATGCGGTAGCCTAGTCAGAAAAACGAGCAGGATGATGTGTGTTTGTGTGTGTGTGTGTCTGTCAGTTAAAATAGGGCCTACACATGATGTTAGCACCTCAGATGTTCCTGACGAATTAGCCGATCAAGATCAATGGCCATGTCTCCCTCCCTCTAAATACGTTTTGCACAGTGTGCAATTATGTTTTTGATGTTAGCCATCATGGAGCAACAGGAATGCTTTCATTTCTATACATAGGCCATTATTTTTTCTAAATTAGACCATCATGTGCGCCAATAAGCTGCAGCAATCATTCATAAATGACGGTGTTTCCAGCACACTACTGCAAAATAGCCTCTTTCATTGATACAATATTAAGGCTATAGGCTATTTTAGGTTAGGCCCAAGTATATATATTTTTTTACTACAAAGGAGAGTGTTTGTCAAATGGAAAACTTCAGTGATTCTCTTCTCAGAAAGGACAAGTCAGCAGGCTATGAGGCAAAGCTATTGTCAAGTGTCTCGGGTATAAAATACAACTTTGTGTTTCTTTGATTCCTATTCATGACACATGAGTCACTTGGTGAGAATTACTTTATACTTTGTATATAGATTACAGAGTTTTTTTTTTTTTTTTTCATTTTTCATCTGCTGGTGGTGTGCCTTGTGATTTTTTTCAATGAAAAAGTGTGCCTTGGCTCAAAAAAGGTTGAAAAACACTGATCTAAAAGAACTCAGACTGCAAGTAGTTTTCTGGGGCCTCATTTATAAAAGTTTGCGGAGATTTCACTCTGAAAGATTTTGTGCGCAAAAAGTTAGAATTTTCGTACGCAAAAAAACAAAACTGATTTATAAAACCTTGCGGCGCAAACATGTACACACTTTTCTCGTTATAAATACGGACTTGCGTTACCTTATACGTTGTGCACGAGCCTCATTCTCCTCCCAAGGTCGTCCCATATTTTACCCAATAAGGTCCATGTTAATCACTCAATGAATATGGTAACTTCTAAAGGTGCCTTCCATAGCCAATCATGACACGGTAAATGTGAAAACAAAACACGATTCAGGAAATGCGAGACCAACCTCCGAAGATCTTCACTAAATCTTGTTTGAAGGCCATAAAAAAGTAATATCAAATTGAAATAACAAAAGTGAATGGCAGCGTACAACTGATGTTGTCAACAAAGTAAGTTCAGCGCCAAGAACCAAGCACTTACTATGAATATAGAATTTGTTGCATATTTCTCTTATAGGCATGTTACGAATACTACATTACATTTTAAAGTGCTCACATGCAGCCTCTGCGCTGTCCATCCGGCTACTTTATCAATGTGATATTTTATTTTACCATTGGAGGTCACTAAAACACAGTCTAGAACCGAGTCCTATAGGTTGCTAGTCAAGAAAGCTTTGCGGGAGCGTTACGCAAGATAACACGTGTGGTCAAAAGATTGCGGAAACCTGCGAACTTTTTAGCGCATGGAAAATGTTTGTAAATCCCGACTTTTGCGAGACATGTTGCGACCGCAAATTTTACCCTGCTTCACGCAACTTTTTGTTGCGTAAAAGGCTTTATAAATGAGGCCCCTGGACTTGTTTTGAGTGGAATATGTTTTGAGTAAATGTTTCAAATTCCTGGGACTGTATGGGCAGATGTGTAGTGTTGGTGAGCTGGAGCTGTAAAAAAAAATCCCCTGTTTGTGTTTAGAGTCACTTTTAATAGTGACTTGTAGATCTGATACGCACAAAGAATTGTCAGCACCTTCTATTGCTATCATGACTACTGCCATCCTCAAATTTAGACAACACAATAATAGGATCTATCCCATAATCACTTCAAAGCCAAAGTCTCATTGAAAAAAGTACATAATGCTCACATAATCTAGTGGAGTCAGATATACAATATTTGTCTTCAAAATGTAGTAAAGTGAACGCTACAAGTTTCAAAACAATATATGCATGAGTAAAAGATATATACAGAACTAGTACAGAACTTCAGTACATTAACTAATATATAAAAGTACAAATGCACATTTACTGATACTGATAAATATAAGATACTCGCTGGACAAGGATCATTGAACATCTTGCAGTTGTTTGTGACAAATAGTCAGTTAAGAAATGCATAGATTACTTTCATCGAGTCAACTGCATACCTCTTAGCAACAGAAAGTAAAAGACCTGGCATGCATTTGTTGTCCCGGAATGTAATTAAGAACAGTGTCTGAAAGTCAAACTGAAAGGAGGGTGTTGAGAATCTTTTAAGGGGAGGCCAATCAATTTTGCAGAAGAACATTTAAGTCAGTTCACTGAGTCCAGTCACAGCACATTTCTAACTCAATTACAGTTGGATTATCTCACACTCTCAGACGGTTGCTGTCTGACAACACTCCGCCGCCCCTGCATTTGTATGCATGGGCAGGCCAGTAGAGAGGCAGACATTTCTCCAGTGTTTATCAGTATTACATCAAAACCTGATGACCTTGATTTGTTTGGCTTGCTTACCTTGCCAAGTGGGTGTGGCAATTTCAGGACCATGGATAGTACATCTTTCAAAATACCGGTACCTGGTTGCTATCAGTTGATGTTTAAGATTGTGGGGTAGTGAGATATGTGATGAGGTTGGAATGAATGAATAAATAACAAATCCTTGTTCACATTGCCTATTCGGGGCACTGTTTAAGAAGAAACAAAAATGGAAACCCTTAATAATAAACACCAACTGGGCACTTTAATAGGTAGACTACACCTTGGTACCTAGGGTTATTCTTATTGGCCCACTTTCAACAAGAGATTCTGCATTCCTTGTTTGTACTGTAACAAGTTGTTATTTAGGTTACTGTTGCCTTTCTGTTATCTCAAACCAGTCTGCCCATTCTCGTCTGACCTTTCACATCAATTACACATTTTTGTCCCAACAAATGCCACTCACTGGATATTTTGTTCCGAAGCATTCTCTGTAAATATGTAGATATGGATGTTTGTGAAATCCCAGTAGATTGTAAGTTTCTAAAATACTCTGGCCTGGTCCTTGATTGAAGATTGGGGATCGGGGGGTGTGGTGACTTACGAGGGGATATAATGTCACAAATCTATAAATACTGAGACATATCTGATTATTGAATACTAACTATACTATTGAATCATGACTCGGTACAAGTGATGCAAGCGGTACAGGAGACAAAGTAACCATGATCCAACCAAGTCATCCATTGAACAGTTCACAGTCTGTAATGAATGCATTGAGAGAACAATCACTAAAGCACAAACTGAAGAGATGTTCTGAAACTGATTCTAAAGTCTGGCCATCCAGGTACCTGTATGCCATTTAAGAAGAGGCATGCTCAGAATGTTACAGTGTTGCGTGCACTGTGGCGATGCAGACTTGGAATGATATGATAAGGAATTATATGATGTCAGCAGGCACTGTCAGTCCCTCAAACTGTCCACTGACGTCTGGGTAAACAAATTACACAGATTCTTGGAAAGTTTTTCAAAATTTGGGTCTCAAAATATGGTACAACTGTAGTTACATTTAGTCCATCTGTTTGATGGTCATCTTGACATCTTGGCTGTCTGGAGATGAAATCTACATTTTGAAAACAAAGCTGAGAGAGTCAGAAGGAAGATTCCACACAAAAGTAAAATTGCTCTTTTGGACAAAAAGATTCATTTAGCATCCTGTTTTTATTTAATAAAGATTTTGGGTGACATTTTCTGACACTATTTGAAGATGTACAAATGAGCTAGCACAAGAGTGCTATGAGCCTGTGTGTTCAAATGTGACATTTCTTGTGTACCCGCTTGTGCAGATAGCATCCGTAGTCTGATTATCGGGGGTTCTTAACCAGGGAACCTTCATGGAGCAAAAGAAAATCCAATGACTGCTTATAATCACAACACAAATTTAACCATACAAGCTTGAGTCAACTTGCTGCAGCTATTTTGGAGCTAAGTTTCACACGGACCACCTGGCAATGCATTGCAGATCCCTCAGTGTATGTGTATTTTTACAGGTACATGTATGTGTATGTTTACAGGTATGTGTGCTGCATGTGATGATAGAATGCTTGATGACCTTGTTCAGGTGATCTACTTAAATGTGTGCTCCCCCTACAGGTAGTCCTGCCTGAGGGAGCATATACACACAAACGAACATGCTGTCCCTAGATTCACTGTCCTATTGAGGGCCTTGTGTAATAGTGATAACAGAGCTAAGGAAGGGAAAGATGGTCAAGCCTGGGCCAGAAACATTAAATAAATGACATCAGGATTTTAATTTTGCTGAAGCTTTGCTGTTGCTCATTAGGGATAGTTCGGCTTTTAACACATTGAGCCCCTTTCACAGGCTGTCTAAAATGCAATAAAGTGGTTGACATCAAAATTTTGACGATTGCTTCTGTCTCGGCTATTTGGGAAATGTAGAATCGCCTCTGCTTCCCTTCAAAATGGCTATCAATGGGCATGTGTTGTTTCTATCTTTAAAACACTGGTTTTAAAAAAGTGCTTCTCACCAAGTGGTTAGTGGTGCTCAATGATGTTCCAAAAGATGTATCGTAGTGAAATAAAGCTTCCGTCATGTTTTATTTGGCACTTTGTTTATATGAAGGAGCAAATAGATCCCTTTGGGACTTACAAAATGGCAAATAAAACATGACAGAAACTGTATTTTGCTACGATACTTGGGTTGGAACATCAGCAAACGCCACTAATCACTCCATGAGTAGCACTTTTTTAAAACCAGTCTTCAAAGGATAGAAACAACACATGCCCATTGCTAGCCATTTTAAAGGCAGGCAGAGGCGATTCTATAGCAATCATCAAGATTTTGGTGTCAACCACTTTATTTCATTGTGAAAGGGGCTCAATGTGTTAAAAACCGAACTATCCCTTTAAGTTAGCAGCATTCAGTGATAAGAAATAAGGGTAAGGAGTATAAGGAGTGTCATTTTAACACAGGCAGATGGGTCTAGAACAAAGCATCACTTGAAAATATCCTGCCAAACAGGAGCGCAACTAATGGGGCGTTGCTTCTGTGTGCTCTGCGCGTGTGCCAATTTGATGATCTGCTTCATGATCTCAACAGAAACCTTACCTGACAAAATGGAGAAGGTAGAGGAATTCATTCATGTTTGCAAGAGACTGATTGACAGCACAATGCTTCTAAATGTAGGGTTCTGTAGATGTTTACCACTGGTTACTATATTACTAAAAAATGTAAATCCTCTTCACATTCTGTTTGCAAGGTGGTGATAGGTGTGAGGTCTTTCCTGAGCGTTTGTTAAATCTGACAAGTAGGAAAATAAATGACATTGTGAGATCTCACTAATAAATTTTTAGATTTTTAATTTGTTATGTGTCTGAGCAAACACACAAGGTCGCTGAGCACACCGAGGACCACAGTGAGCACTGGTGTGGCCACAGCATGCACATCACACCAGTCACCACATCACCAGTGCAGTAGGCCTACTATTTAAGAATCCTAGCCAAGGCACACTCAACATAAGGGCTGCTTAAGCCACGGCCACGCCACCCAAATGCATGCCCACTTTAACCACCAGATGAAGTCCTGCTAAGGGCCTCATAAACTAAAGACTCAGCAAGCAAGCAGCCCTGAGCAAGCAGCATTGTTAGCTCTATCAATTTGGCCTCTGCCTGTGTGACAACAGGGTAAATGTCAAGTGTGTCACTGCCCTGCCTTTAGTGTTAGGTTTAATCTTTTCTCTTTGTACCCTATTTCTTCTTTTCAATGAAAAGAATTAAGAAAGAAAAGAAAAATCTATTCTTATAATGTTAATGTGTGTCTTTGGATAATGTTAACGTGTGTCTTATCATGTGTAAATCTGTGTCTTTGGAGTGAATATTCTTTAATGTTAGCCTACATGTTTGTCATTGGAGTGAATATTCTTATATTTGTTATGTTAGCAGTCGGCACTCCTGTGGAGAGGGCTAGTCACCTAGTGGCAGATATTTGTAGCTACACATTTTGTGTGTCTGCTAGTGTCACTGTGTCCCTGATGTCTAGTAGATTGAATAATCCAGATCACTTCAGGTAATCCTCTGGCTCGCTACATTTTCTTCAATGAGGAGTAGGAGTAGGAGTAAGTAGTTAGTTCTCCTTATACTGGCTGTCATTTGAATCTATCTATAAAGTAATCAATATTACAATAAATATTACCTTGTTTTTGCAGTAATTTGTAGACAGTTTTTTTTCTTTCTTACTTCTTTTGATATGTCCTTTCTTACGTGTCTTTCTTAATTATTTTAATACATCCTTTAAACTTCTCCTTATATTAGCAAATATTTCAAATATTTTATTTTAACTCTACACAAAGTAATCAATAAATATCACAATAAATATGACTGTTTTTTGGTTAATGTGTGGTTTTACAGTTATTTGCTGTTTCTTAAAGAGCCCATAGAATGCAAAAACACATTTACCTTGTTATTGTTGAATTTAGGTAGCTTAAGGTATCCAACGGACTATACCGAAACTCCAAAAACCATCTTCCGCCTCCTTCTATATGCAAATTTCAGGCTAGATTTTGCCGGGCTGAAAAAAACCAATCTGAAACTAGTGCTCTGTGTACGTAGACAGTGCAAAGCTACACCTCCTCCATTACATTGTCCAATCCAAAGAGCTCTGCTCAAGAATCTTTGGTCCAATCAAAAATTGTTTGGAACAGTCGCTTGTCCAGCCCCCTGTTGCTTCGGCGGTAGGCTATAACAACTGTAGTCTATGTAATAGCCTAGCAAGCTAACATTGAGAACGGCTAACGGCTCTAATAAAAATAAGTGTATGTTGAATTTCTGTTTGAAATAAGTGCATGTTGAATTTCTGTTTCACTGGAGAACATATACTGAAAAAAATGTCAGCACGCGGGTGTAACAGGGTTTTTTGCACTACCGTCCTCAAGAACCTGCATTCGGGAGTAGTTGATGTTTATCTACAACCACGTTCCACTAAACTTCAATCCGAGATTGGCCATTTCACCCCAGATTGTTTCGCCAACCTTGGGCTGTATCAATCCGGCTGTTCACGAACACAATGCCTGAAACCAGGATCTAACTATTCTCCAAGCACAACCGGTAGGTAACCGCTAGAATTCAGTGTTTTTTGGTCTTGGTTTTTGTATGTAGGCTACTGGTATTTCTATGGCCTTAACAGTTTGCCTACTTGATGCTACTTCGATATCCAGGTTATTGCGAAGCAAAAAGAACACCCGGTCACTAAAGTGTTGGGAGGCAATCCAGCCATTACAACAGATAGCCTACTAATGTCGCATTTCCACTTATATCCTGCAAGGATCGGCAACTTTGCTATTCATAAGTTCATAAGTGCAAATTCGGTTTGACAGCAGTAGTCACAATTTCAATACATTTATTCTACATTTATAATATGATTGCTTATAGGTTTGTAGTAGGCCTATTTGTAGTAGTTATGTGGTATCATTTGAAAGCCCTGTTTCTGTACTTTCGTTTGATATGCGTGTCGTGTCTGTGCAATGTCGGGTTCACGAGTTATTGAACTTAGAATAGTGTGATGACAGCACTGATTGTCAACTGTACTATTTATAAAATTAAGGTAAATTAAAAAATGCTTATCTCAACACCACATCGGTGTACACACACGTGCTGCATATAGTTGGAAAGCCCTGGTTGCCCTCTTTCCGGTGATATGCGTTTCATCTTGCTGTGACATGTCATTCCGGAGTAAACTGACAGAGACTGAGGTATGCGCTTTTGATAGCGTTAACCATTCACTGTTTACTCAGATAGTTTAGTGATTTACCGATTTACTAAAATAGTCCTTCATGTAAAATGCCAACTCTGTTTAACTTCCCAATGCCGTGCCTGAATGTGTGAAGCAGTTTTAATTACATAGTAGCTACATAACGTTAGTTACCGGGAATTCTAATAAAACTTACCAGTCTGACACATTCATTTCCAAACGCTGTAGATCTGGCTGTTGTATGGTTGAATTCCTGACAAGTCCATTGCGTGTTTAATAGCTCAGATAGTTAACACGATTTACAGTTTACTCTATAGACTGTATGTATACGGTAGTTCACCCAAAGAGTATAGTGAAACTAGAGAGCCAATCTGCTTCAGCAGGCCTCTCAATGAACTAGCCAATCAGCGCCAGGAGGCGGGAAACCGGCCAGGGGGCGGGAAATACGAATATTTTGTAACGTCCATGTATTTCTGAGCATGGAATAGACGGCCTAGTGATGCTCCTGGGTCATTTTCAGCCGCACAAATTTGCATACGCAAATATTGAGGCTCAAAGAACATTTTATGATGGTCAAAAAAACGTGTTCTATGGGACCTTTAATTTATGTCATCAATAAATTTCTTTCATTTGGAATCCATATTTAATACAGTATGTGCCGTATGGAATCTGTGAAGACCTGGATGTTTACAGGAAGTAGTAATCTTGTAAAGATTGATCTGGGACATTAGGTCCGGTGTCATATACTGTAGTCGTGCAACAGTGGTTGGTCTTAGGCCTTAGGCCCTTCCCCTCACTGCTTATGCTGTAAATGGAGTATGGAAACAACACAGAAATTTGTGTAATAAAACAACATCTTGAGATTCGGAGTATTTATTGTCTCAACAGGCTTTGACTTTTACTTTTTAAAGTCCTTAACTGTTTAGCCCCACCACATATTTCTCACTTAATCAATCACTCCTCACTATCCCATGTCTGAAAACCCATGGTGACAGAGCTTTCCCTGTAGCTGCTCCAAAGCTGTGGAATTCCATTCCTATCAGATCCTCCCTACATACACCTCTTTTAAATCTAATCTCAAGAAGAATGTTAAAGGCCCACTAAGCAACATTTTTCAGTTAATTAATCCGTTTCATACTGTTTAGGATGCTAACATGAGTCATTACACGGCGAACGAACAGTGTAGAATGCGCCACTGTGGCCTACAACGGTAGCATTTGCAATGTTCAACAGCAGCAGTCCGCCTCCAATAGAATGCAGTGCAATACAATGCAATACAGCGGTCTTTAGAGGGAGCTCTTGAGAGAAAAAAAACAGAACGTTGCTTAGCCCTGCTTATGTTGCTTATGCCTGACTTATTTCACTGAAACTTTATAAGACAGTGTAATAAAACAACATCTTGAGATTGGGAGTATTTCTTGTCTCTGAACAGGCTTGAGGAAACACACATATCTGTGGCTGTGTTAATGGTGTTCCTGAAAAAGCATAGTGTTAGGTTTGTTGATTGTCACTGTGGGGCCCCACTAAAAAGACGAAGTGCCACTGTTTCTAGGCAACAGCACTGACAGTTTCACAAGTGCAGGGTGTCCCTCAGCACCTGTGTAGAAGGAACAAGGCCTATATGATATCACAGTTATAATATTTGAGCTATTTGAGTGCTGCTGTGGGATGAAGTATTTCCATTCACATACAGAAGAATTAATATTATGAATGGATATTAAACCGATATTAAACTGACAGAATAACAATAAGTTAGTATAGAAATATAATTGGATCTTATCTTTTACAGAAGTGTGTATTGGTGTTCAGTACATATACCATACAGTAGCATGGTATAGCATGCATTACAGTACATTGTATTGTATAGCAGTGTATAAAGCTATACTAAATTGTAGCCTTTTATTTATTTTCAGACTCAAAGACATACATTATATATTAATTATATAAATATAATTAACAAAACAATATTAAACAATATACCAGAGAATTCAGCTTTAGCTTCAGATACAAAGTGAAATGTGAGTATTCAAGGCACTGCCGTCCATCTACAGGAGCTTTTAATTTACTGAAGCATGGTGCTGATGGCCACGGCCAGTTGACAGCACATCTTCAATTAGAGCCACTTTGTTTCAAGTGTGTGTTAAGAGGGGGGGGGGGGGGGGGGACTGTGAAGTGGAGGATAAAGCCTCCCCAGTGGGATAGCAGGATAATGGGGGGATTGCTATTGACTCAACAACACTAGCTTTTCCCTCCCCTAAGAGACCCTATTAATAGGCCCCTCTGTGCACAGACAAGGATGCAACTGATGCAACTGTTCTCCTTGTATGCGTCTGCCAACATTCAAAGACAATTGGTCTGGGCTCACATGCTGATTTTGCACACAGAAATCCCAGAGCAAGCAAACCATATGTAGGCATGGAAAAGCAGAATGGATTGGGTTTGTATCCAGCTTTAGAACAATGTCCAATTTGCTCCCAGACACCTAGAGATGGGTGCAAAATCACACCATGGAATGTGATGGCTTGTTTACTGGTAAGGTAACCAGACCTTTGTGTGAAAATCTGTGACATTTCCCAGGGTTTTCCTTAGGAACTGGGGACAGTTCATTTTGTAAAAATAAGGAATGTTTAATTGTTAAATTGTAATTTACAAGACACAGATGATCAAAAACATGGACTACCCCTGTTTACCCCTACCCAAAGTTTCAGCAATAAGAAAACAAAATGATTATTCATTAACAATACGCTAAAAATAAACCTAATATACATCTAAAATACATCTGTCTTAAACACTGGACTCATTCTCTGTACATATGTTGAAATTAAACATCAACATACAGCAGCTCGTATAGAATGCTGCTGCCAAGCTATTTACCAGCACAAGTAGCAGGGACACACATTACGCTCCATTGGCTTCATATTCAAAACTGAGTTTTCTTTGACTTTTACTTTTTAAAGCCCTTAACTGTTTAGCCCCACCACATATTTCTGAACTCAATCAATCACTCCTCACTATCCCATGTTTGAAAACCCATGGTGACAGGTAGCTGCTCCAAAGCTGTGGAATTCCATTCCTATCAGATCCTCCCTACATACAACTCTTTTAAATGTAATCTCAAGAAGAATGTTAAAACTTATTTCACTGAAACTTTATAAGACAGAAGAGCTTTAAGTTAAATTGACTCTAAATTGTGAAAAAAAAGGAAAAATCAGCTCACTAAACAGGTTGTCATCCTACTCTTTATGTCTTTTGAATGTTGGATATTTTACTGTTCCGACTTCAAAACAGATTCAGTCATGACATCTTTCCTTGCTGAGTGCATGGTAGTACAGTTGAGTATTAGAACATAGAACATTAATCGAGGTCTGTAAAAGTATGTTCTTGATTTCTGTCAGTATTATATCGCCTTATTTGCTTTTTGGGAGGCATGACATTCATTTCAAGAGTCACTCAGGAAAGGTGAGAGCTCTCCAACTAAAACGAAACAGAAACAGCTTTGAGAGCAGTTTTGCTTCCAGTGAAAGATGATCTTGTCCTTTTTACTAACACTGCAGGAGACAGTGCAATGGTGTCCTACCTCATAATGCCCTACTTGTGATCTTATCTTTGTCCACAGGACAGGACAGCATCAGTGGGTCTACCATTTGAGATGTGTAGTGATATGCTGAAGGATAGCAGCTAATGCACCTTGTTTAATCTGGGAGAGCAGAGAAAACCTACACATCTTGTCACAGACATGTCCTCTGAATATTGGAGAGAGTCAGGTTCAAATTGGTCCAGAACCAGGAGGCAAATAAATAGACGGGGGATTTTGTATCTCCTCATATATTACTTATTATTGGAAAACTGTCAACAAATGAGCTTTTCTCATATTCTGAGAGTGCCTACTCTCTCTCTCTCTCTATGAAGATCTTCATTTATATTTACTACTATGCAAAAGTTATAGGCACCCCACATTTTGTTTCTGCAGTGCCCCAAGGACCATGTATCTATATATCTTCAAATTTAAATTTACATGTGAGTTCTCTGACTGTTTACTTATGTAATCACACAGATTTCAGATTACATTTAGCTACACAACCTGAGCTTTCCAATGATGTGACTTGCTAGTTGACGTACAGGACGGTGTGTGAAATTTGCCTTAAACTGACATACAAATAATATCGATTTTACTCTGTGTCCATGTTACACCCATAGATAGGTCTTTTAACAGTGAGAAGGTTGCAAGGTTGCAGGTTTGAGCCCCACTCTACCTGACACCATTGAAGTGTCCTTATGCAAGACAATGAACCCCAAATTGCTCCTGGTGGCAGGCTGGAGCCTTGCATGGTAATCCCCTCCACTGGTGTGTGACGTTGAGTGATTGGGTGAATGTCATTGCAGGCGGCGCGTGGAGACGCAGCGGCCTCTGGCTCTCCTGACCGTGCGCATCACTGTGGGATAGCTAGAAACGTAATTTCGATTCCTCTGTATGTCCAGTATATGTAGAGAAATTTACTTAACTTAATAGTGCTTTATGGAGTCTAAAAGAGCAGCATGTATTTTTAGCGTGTTACAACTGAGATGTACAGCTGCGTACAGAGGCAGACAGTAACTGTTCAGTCTAGACAATAATTGTACAGTCCAGCCCATAGAGGGTCTTTTTTTTTTTTTTTTTTTAAGTATATGAATATGACATCTAAATATCATGGAGAAATTGTAGCTTCCCCAGGAAATAACTCTAACCCAGAACTTGTTCCTTGTTTCTTTTTCTCGTGTGAAACAGCCCAGTGTAAGTAAAACCTTGTTAAGAGATGAGCTTTATTTTTGGTGATCATGAGATATTCCCATGGAGGAGACCAATAAACACACTAATAAGAATGAGCAGGAATCACCTTAGGCCTTTTCCTCTGTGTGTTTTTGTACAGTTAAGACCAGGCATTTGATCAATGTCTTAACCCATTTTCTGTCTCCTGCACATTGAATTTTTTATTTAAGATATGTTTTAGATCTTTGTGTATAATACACAAAGCTGTAATGGAAAGAAATGTGTGTGTGTGTGTGTGTGTGTGTGTGTGTGTGTGTGTGATGTGGGCTACAGTCCTGACCAACAGGGAATCTTTGAGAACAGAGAAGAAAAACATGTGCTGTTTATCCAGCTGGTGGCCCTTTGCGTAGTCTGTGCGCATTCTCTGCTTGAAGGAGTTGACCCGGCATCAGGACTGTGGCAAGGACAACATGCCTCAAGTGCACCCTCCAGCCTAGGTCTCAACCTATAGGGGGTTAGATTGGGTGGGTTTCCTGTTTGAAGTCTGCGAATCCTACATGTCACGATTGGTCGTGTCGTTCACATGACATGGCACGTATTGTGTGGTGGGGCAAGACATTGTCCTGTGATGGTAGTGTCACGCTGTCGGACAGGAGCCGTCACAACAGCATATCTCGGACCAGATGTTTCATCTGATAACGTTTATCTGTCTTTCCTCTTATAGTCTATTCAGACAGTTATCTATGTCACAGAGAGATGCTAGGAATAAAGAGAATGACATTATTGGAATCGCACAGACCTTTAGCAGTGCAAAGCAAACAATGAAGAGACAGGAGACAGTTGTGCAAAATATATACATGGCTTGAGATGTCTCACTGAAACACTATAAACAACATGACCAGAAAACAAAGCGTTACAATAACCCTTCACATGTGCCGGGTCTTGGCCCTCAAGCTAAATAAGGCAGGCGAATGCAAGGCATCTTCCTCCTTCAAACTTGAAGGCGTAAGGGTGCAGAGGCGAGGCAGGTGGTGTCTCGTGTTCTCCTTCAGAGAAACAGTGCTATTTGCCATTACCTAGTGTACTCTATCAGTCAAAGCACTTTGACACCACCTGCCTATTGGGAATGTGACTACAACTCACTCTGATCGCGATGATTTTCCACATAACAGACCAAACTGAGTGAACATTACCAGACAGTCACCAGCCACACTAGCTCTTTCTTAACATTGTAGACACACAGATAGCCAGAAGTGAGCCATAGGGGTGCTTGTCACATTGAACCACTGAGGAGGCCAAAGTCCATCCAGCTGCGTGACTGCATTACGACCACATAACGAGAGGAACGCGCCGAGCCAAAGGCCACATGACGCCCAGCTACAGAGGAGGCCAAGTGTCCGCACCGGCTGGGTCACTGCATTGAAGACACATAATAAGTGGAATGTGCCAATCCACAGGTTCACATGAGGCCACATTGCCCCAGACACATAGCGAGTGAAAGCGCGGCCAAGTGCATGATGTCCACTAGTGGCAGGGACAGGACAGACCATGGGACAGGCATACTCATGATGTCCAAGCTACAGCAGCAAGCAAAGCAATACCATCTGTAAAAGGGCACAGGGAGGAAAAGTGTACAACAGCGAGTGAGGCCACGGATATGCTAATGCATCTGTGCCCATGGGTGAGTTATTGTTTATTACAGGAAACTACATCAGGCAGCGAGTTTTCTCCACAAAAGCCATTTACGGTCTTTGCACTGAATAGATGGTATTGAGCATGGTAGCATTCAGGCTAGAATGTGCCTGTCCCTCTTGTGGTGGACACAATAACGACTAGCAATGATAACCAGTCCCTCCAGGATTTCGCGGGCCTTTTTTGTGATTGTTGCGGCCTAAAATTCCTGATGTTGCGGGAGCTTTTCCCAAAAAATGCAATGAAAGTTGCGGTGATTTTTGTGTTGTTGTGAGTTGTTGTGATTATATTGCGTGAGGAAGTAAAAGTTGCTATAAGTAATTGTGATTTTCCCTTTTTTACTTTTTTAAAATGAGGAAATATTAAATAATTACTGGAAAAAAAACATTAAAAGAACAAAGAAACTGAGAAATTCTTGTAAACAACCTTACTAGGGCTGCCAACTCCCTCAACCTCAAATGAGGGACACTTTCCTGGATATCACAAAAAGAAGATGGACACTTTCTTGCAGGTGTATGCGCACAAAATGGCGAGGTTTTATAAATCCACCAATTTCACAGTTTAAAAGTACAATCCACTACTTGCTCCTTTTCTTGAAATACTGTAGCACTAGAATATAAGCAACAAACCCTGAAAAATTTTACAGCAGGCCTAACTTTTGAAAAATTTAAAAATGTAACAGCATAGAACTTTTTGTCATTGTCCATCTGTCTCACAGGCTACATAGGCCTATACTGTAACCTACATTTTTTTGGTTCCTCTTCTGACCTCTTTCATAAGTATAGCCTATGTGCAATAATATTGCCTGTCTCTTTAGTTATCCTCAGTTGTCTGTATAACAATATATTATAACCAGTTGGGCAAGCTAATCAGGAAATGTAGTTAACTAAGCACCCACCAGTTACTCCACATCAGATGAAACTTCACTACACCAAAGCTATTTAAGACCAAATGTAGCTAAAAATGACAGTAGTTCAAAACAGCTACATTTCTAATGTACAAAAGGCCTATATTTAATAATCCAACTTTCTTCTAGACTGTTACTGTATTGATTAACAAACAGCTCTCTCAATAGCTATACAATAGTAACTGATTAGTATAGCCTATTGATATGCCTACTGTATGCCTGTTTACTGTGATATGATCATACATTGTGGACTTTTTTTATTATTATGGCAAGACTGACGCATCAAATGCATCACATTATTGCAATGAACTGATCTTCCATGCAGCCTAGATAGAGGATTTGCTGCTGTGAGCTGATGCTTGATAATATAACGTCACTTCACTTCATTGCCAAAAAAAAGCTAAATTAAGCTAGAGTCAGTATACTCATGCTGTGGCTTCACTACAGCCACGCTACTAAATGTAGTTAAACTAGCTTATTAATTTGCATTGAAGCTACTGCCCGACATTGATTATAACTTCGACATTTAATTTAAGACGTGATTTAAAAGGTGTAGAACTTTCTTGCCCATTTGTGATCACTGTTTCTGTCAAAAACATTTTCTTGGTGTTGCTCTCCTGACCTGTCTCTGTTGTTTCTTGTCGTCTGGGTCTCTGTTGGTATCATCTTTGCTCCTTGTCTTACTGTTAGCCTACTATTCAGTCAAATGTTTGATAAGCCTATAGCTAAATCGTTGCCTATACCTCCCGATTAAATGTGTTAAGTATTTTAAAAACACGGAAGAAATGCCACCACATAAAAAACAGAAGCAAACGCGTAACCAGATGCACGTTAAACCCGATTGACTGGGAGAATCGGGGTGCTTCAATGTGGGCCGGGCAATTAGAATGCCATTGATCGCGCTGCAAAGTAGACATAGACGTGTGATTCTAGCTCAGTGTAAAAAAGATAGTTTGTCGACGTGAGCTCGACAAGACCACGTAAATGATCGGTCAATTTGGCGGTACAGTTGCGGTGATTAGTTAAAATTGCAACATCGCCCTGAATTCACGGGGATTGGTTGAAGTTGCGTTGATGTTGCAAATCGCAACATCGCGAAATCCTGGAGGGTCTGGATAACGAGAACTACTGTGGCAGCCGCTTACTCGCACCCTCCAGGTGGAAGTGTCAGAAGGCAACAATATTTGTAACAATGTCCAGTAAGAGCCCCATGAAAGTCAGCATGCTGCCAGGGGGTCAGCACACCTTAGAGACCGAGTCAGCTCAGGTGCATGAGGACGTGGTTCACGTGTCGGTGTACTGGTAACAGGCTTGTCCCTAAGATGGCCCAGTTGTACAACTACATCAGGATGCAGAATCCTTGCCTTCAAAATCTCAGAAGCTGATGCAGAATCTGAAAGAAAATGTCTTTTAAATCTACTGTTGCAATCCAGTCATGTTGGTGTTGCTGATGCAACAGTCCACAGGGGGTGAGGAGGGTGTCCAGGACTGGGCAAGAGGTTGGCAAGTGTGAGCCAAAGGTGTTGCTGTGCCGCCACCAGGTAGCCCATGGCCTTGCCTTGTGCCTGGGCTTTTATCTGCATTTTATGGTCCCAGGTCCCAGTGGCAGCTCAGACGTCACTGCTTGAGACCGAGGAGCCCATCATGCTTGAGGAGGTCTGCCTGGTGCACCTGGAGGTTAAACTTCCCATCACTCCTATCAGTCTGTATAGCGTGGACACTCCCCTGGAAGGCACAGCATGGATTGTGTGCGTTTGTCGTGGCCATCAGCGATGGGATTAGCCATGCCACATGGCCACATCTTGGGAGTGTGCTGCCATAAATATGCAAGAAGCGCACGTTATGAAAATGCATGGCAAGAATATATTTCAATATGTAGAATGTGTAAAATGTTTGAAGAAAGACCTGCTGTAAACTTGAGTATGTCAAAGTCTTATTGGGAAGTTGTGTATAGGGGATCACACAGTTAGCAGGTCGCTGAAAGGTGAAGAAGGAAGATGGCATTTGCCTGCATCAATAGCCTGGGCTGACATTGGTGCATGCATGCTTATGCCCATTATGACAGACTATGGTAGAAAGTGTTCAGCAGACCAAAGACGGTATCGCAATAGGTGGCATTGAAGAGCTTCGACTGAAAGAGAACATGGTCACATTTCATAGACTGCAGTGACATCATTAGTCTTAAAGAAAACATTTTATAGCTCACATGCATTACCTAACAAAGTGTCAGTATATATACTGAGCATTATGTCATTGTACACCATAATCTAGAGAACAAAAGACTTCATCCAACAGGTAAGGGGAAACACATTCCCTTTTGTTTTTACTAAACAAACAGAACAGAGTAAAGTATACAGCCTATTACCTGGTCCCACACCTCTTATAGAAGAGCATGGTTTACCTAGGATGTACAGAACAGAATTAGCAAACAAAAAACCAAGAGAAAGCACAGCAAGGTTAAGATTTGAATTGCCTCACACAGCAAATGACATTTGCTTACATCTGAACAATGACGCCTAATGGAGAGTGAGTCAACCTCTTTACTAAAAGCTATTGACAGCACAATTACCCCAGAATAAAAAGAAGGTTTAAGCTACTTCTCACCCAATTGATCTGAACTTCCTTTCAACTTTAAACAACCTCGGCTTACAAGAGATAAGCAAAAAAGCCATATGCCAAAACCTTGTCCAATTAGTTGGTTTAGTATTCTAATAGGGAAAGAAAAAAGCTAATGGTGGTATTCAGGATGCAGCAAGGTAAGAGGCAGTAGACTGTTAGGAAGTCTTGAAATTATGCACAGTGTGCCAGCTTCCTCTAGCCCCATGACGTTCTTTGAAGCCGAATCCTTTGTTCTAAAGGCAGAATTTAAAAGAGAAAAGTCTGAGGAAATCACAGTATACATTGAGGGATTGTTTTTTTTTTGCCATGCTTTATTTCTCTTTGACTTGAAATAGTAATCTTGGTGCATATGTGAATTCAATAAAAATTTAAAAATTTGCATCCCCATGTTTCGGGGGCATACATGTCACCACACCCACACACACACACACACACACATTCAAACATAAATGTATGAATAATTGATCCTATAGGTCATGCTCTTTAGTCTTGCTTGTGGATGTACATGTGTTTTTATTCCACTAAGATGCAAGTTCAAGATGTATGTGTGAGTGATGTGTGTCTGTCCTCTATATGCACTGACGTTGTATTTACATAAGCATGCCCTCCTTTACACTCTTCCCACAACAGAACATGTATGAACACACAGATTCATCCCACACAAAGACATCATAAAATATAGATACACATGCAGACACACACATGCACAAACACATATTTTAAAACCATGCCACAAAATTTGCCATTAAACATCCAACCACCACAAACACACACACACACACACACACTCCACTGCCGATAAATCTGAGTACCCCAGGCACATTGTGTAGGATTCCCCGGCCCTTGGTCTCATCCCTGTTAGGATGCCGGAGGAATGCATTATTCAGCACCCAGGCTTCCTGAATGCATGGAACCTTTCACACACTCCACTTGAGCCCGGTTAGTCTTTTTGTTACACGTAATCTGGTGTGGCGGGCTCTCAGAGGATATCAAAAGGATCACGGCACAGGAATGGAACCATACTGTGGACTCTTGTGAACTCCTCATGAAATGACTAATACCTTTATGTTTAGCCTCAGGTCCTTAAATGCATATTGTACATTTTCCACCTTTACTATTTCTGTTGATATTTGGAAGGACATTTCTGAGAGGATTCTTTCAAGTGTCTCTTGTTGTCTTCTTCACTGAAAGTGTTTACTGGTGCAGGTGGCAGGTGACAAAATGTGGATCCCCAGACGCACACTTACACACACTCTTTCAAACACACTCACACACACACTCACAGTCATTAGTATGCATCCTTCTAATCACACGTTCATTCATTATTCAGCACTGAGGCCTTATGAATAATTCAAAGGATGCGTTTCTGTGTGGGAAGTGAATGTGAGGGATGCCTACTTTCTTCTCTCTTTCTTTTTTTTTGCTCTTTTCTTTTTTTTAGGGTGGGGAGTCTCACTCTCTTTCTCATTCCCCTGGGCTCTTCCTCCTACACCTTCATTCCTTATTCTTGTCTTTTTTCCCACTCTGTCCATTTCTCTTTCACAAGCTGTCTTGAGTTTGGGGGGATTTGGGGTAGGTGGAGGTGGGGGGGGGGGGGGGGGTCGCCATTCTTTTACTCAAAGTCTGCTTTAGTGTGGAGACAAATAAAACACATTAAAGTGTGCAAGTTTTTTGTAAACATTTTGCCACAGGGTTTTTCTCTCTTCCTCGTCAAAATTACGGCATTAATAAAAGCTTCCCTTTCAACAGCACTGCTGTGAAGAGGATGGTAATTGAGTTAGGCTTGGAGGCACGCTCAAAGTCAATGGGTGCTCTGCTTTGACCCTCCTGTCACTGAACCATTCAAATGCATCTCCCTACGTTACCAACACAAGACAAAACCTTTTCATCCTTTGGGTTGAGGCAAACTTTGATTGCAGAATGGTACATGACTCCATCCTCCAGCGGTCAAAACAAGGCTTTGTTTTTGTGTGCTCTCTACAGGATTTTTTTTGTCTCCCCTCCACCCCCAGCTACAATTTACAGAATCATTTGGGGAGTTGAATTTTCCCGCAATGCAGTCATGAGGAGGAAGACCAATACTAAGAGAAGACTCAAAACTGAGGGCAACATTGAAGAAAGAACTGAAAAGGAGAGAGAGAGAGAAAGAGAGAGAGAGAGAGAGACCGAGAGATATTTCCTGTATTTCCATGACCTTATTTATGTATACCAGGTTGAATGTTGGTCTCACACACACTGATAGGGTCCTTATATTTATGACTGTCCTTGGGCTTACAGACTTTTAGAATGACAATACATCACTGAAAGTCTGTGACACTTAGAATGATGATACATCACTAAGAGCATCTGCATCTTTTAGTAGATCACTAAAAAGGCTAGATTGTTTTTTGCAGGACACCATACTATTGCCTTAGATGGTAGTTGACACACCTCGAAATCCTTGTCAGTCCTCACTCTGAGGTAGATTAACTGGCAGTCAGACATCTTTTTTACCGTGTAAAAGACAGCAAAATGTGGAGAAGATTCAATCTTGAGATTCTATCCCTGTCTTGGTAATTGGATCATGGGTGTTTCGCACTGCATTTTAATCAGGGGAATCGCTGCTTAATGTGTCGTCATATATCAGCTGTAATGTTGCTCCGTGGAAATGTTCCCAGAAGACAGGCTTCAGTGGAGGTGAATGGATGGGTGTAGGGCTAGGCAGGCTGACAGATTAGATGCCCTCTGGATGAATCTCAATGAGGCAGAGAGAGCGCCACTTCACTGCTCTAATGGGGAACAGCCAACACAGGAAGCCCTGGTTACATCATGTGTCCCAAACCCTAAGACTGCTTTCCAAAGAATGATTTGTGGTGTTTATTCAGTATTTTTGTTTCTGTGTCCTTTAAAATGCAAGTCCAACCATAAAAAAACACGTTTTTGTGAATGAATCATCATCATAAGTGTTTTTGGCAGATTGAACATACACAACTTAAGACTGTTGGAAGGTGGAAGGTGCTGCAAGAAACTGGTGACAATGCAATTTGTCTGGCATGCGTCCCTGCCGTGGAGGTGGCACAGTGTGATTTAAGAGCTTGCTTCCAACTCATCAGCCCACACAGACAATCTGCCACCGGTTGTCCCTGGCTGGGTTGCTTGGCACCTCTGCTGCTCACAGACCCTGCATTCTGCTCCACATTTCAAAGATGTAAACCCAAGATCCTTTAGTCACACTGAGAGATGTGTTAATTTATAATAATAACTCCCCTTAATGAATTCTTTCACTACATTTCAATTAGCTTATATTTTGACACCAGCAGCAGTTTATTTTAAATCAACGCTCATTTAAAAAAAATATTTATCTATTTGGTCCACTGCTGTAGCACTTAAGGACTGTGAGAGGCATATAATAGCTAATCAAGTGATCATTTATTAAATGTGCTATAGTCTTAATTCGTCAAAAATATTGTGTTTTAAAAATAAAGCAGAATATCCCCCTTATTTCCTGCATCTATGAAACTGCCAGCACCAATGGAGGATGAGTCATATCATAGCAGTGGTTGCCAGGTACCAAGGGTGTGTATGATGGGGTGCAGGGGGATGGATGGATTGGCTTACCCCACTCACCTCACACCACATGTTCACTCCACACACCACTTCTGGTGGTTAGGCACCATTTGGCGGCTTTTCACGCCTCTCCACACTGACCTTGCATGGGCAACGGTGCACTTGCTCACTGCCTAGTGGCAACATTCCCTTCCAGTCTGTGGCCAACAGTGGGTGGCGGGGAGGGAGAGACATCTTGAGTGAGAGACAAGAGTGGATGTGAAAAAAACCCTTTGGATTGTCAGTGTACAGATGGGAGATTTACATAGAATATCATGTGACTAACTAAGCGTGCACAATTTATTTGTTGTGCTGAAGGGAGAGAAACAGTAAGTACCACACTGCATCCACAAGGGACAACATACTATTATGCCTTGGCTATAGGGGGGATGTATACAATATAGAAACAAAAGGAAGTCCAGACCGCCACCCAGTCTGTGTCATGTTTTTTGAACAAATGTTGTGTTAAGTAGGAACTGTTTACTCGTGCAAGCTGAACAACGGCCTGACAATCACCAAGGAAAAACAGGACGCAAAAAGGTGTGGAAAACAGGAAGAATGGCAACATAGTTACATGATTCCCTCACTTTTTTTTTACTGCTAACATGATGCACAGCCATGCTAAACATGCAAAACCAACAAACAAAGCAATGCATGGTGCACTCACCAAGTGCTTTTTCTGGCTATGGTCAGTCGGTATAGTCTAGTGTAGTTGGGATCATTTATTCAAGGGCAAATACATGTTAATAACACTAGCTGCTCAGGCTAGGCTAAAGCCTCATTACAGTCAACTCTAATTAATTATCTTTTCATTTGCCTCCAGCAAATAAGCACTAAATGCTTTGTGAATTCTGTGGAGTTTATATTTTCCTCAGAAGTTTTTCCTTGTGTTTTCGTTTCGTTTCTGATTCTGATATCTTCAATACAAAAAAAACAAGTTTAATAGAACCTGTACTATACATAGGTCCGTAACTCTATACAACTTGTGAGTGTGGCTGCAAAAAGTCCACAAAAGCAGTTTTTCCCACACAAAAAACTTTCCAGGACACAGAAATTGGGTCAGAGAGTTTTTCTTTTAAAGAAAGCGTGCATAATACTCGTCCAAAAAAAGTTCATGTCCACAGCACTCTGAATGCACCATCTTATTAGCCGGAAATGGCAGAAGAAATGCAGACTTTTCTTTTTGCTGTCCATGCCTTGTCAATCCCTGTTGGTTCTCCTGGGAATGCTTGTATGCATTTTTAACCAGGTGCTAAGGTTCAGCATGACACAGCAGCAAAAATGTTGATGGAATTACCGGAGTTAGCCCCATGCTCTTGAGGGCTGTTTACCTACCATTTAATAAATAATGTGATTCCACAATATGAACATTCAACATTCTATATGAATATTTTCCCACACAATGCATAGTGTGATGGGTATGGGCTTGCCTAAGACTAATTCATCACCTCCACTTTTCTGGAATAAACCTGGGTATCAGAATACAGTACTTGAATTACATAAAGCCCATCATCATGACAATCCTAGATCCATACTGATCCTTAATAGGAAAAGAACAGTTGATAGAGCAAATTAAGTTAAAGAGAAAGGATTTGAGAACTTTGGACTTAATAAGACAGGAACCTTCCTTTGACCTTGCCTTGCTGTTTTTCCATGCATATTGAATGTTAGTGTTTTTACAGAGATCTTTGGGAGACAGGAAATTAACTCATCTTGCATAGTGTGACTACTGATGATAATTACATAACATAACATAACACATAACTCAATATAAAATGTTGTAGGCCTACAATCTCACAGATTTAATTGCTCAAGAGACCAATGGAGGCAGGATAATCAAAAAAATATAGCTGCTATTCAGAGTATGACTTGACCTTTAATCTTCTATCTTTTAAGTGCCACTGCCAATAATATAATCTAGACTATTTAAACTCTATAAAGGCTATTTGCTGAGATTTACACCTCTAGTCTACTTTGTATCCCCTGTCATCCAATGTAGTTATACTGAAGAAAAGTACTAAAAAAAAAACAAAAAAAACATGGCATCTGTATCCATACTCAGAACTCCTCCATTTTTTTTTTACTGTCTGGTACCACAGATAGTGGAAAAAACGGTATATGCTGCCCTCTAGTGAACATTGCACAGGTTTCAGAGTCAGAAGTTAAAACAATGTCTAATGACCAGTCCTGCACTCATTCACTCAACTGTCTTACGCCACTTGCCTACTATCTTGCATGGCCACACCACTGAAGTACTGTTCAGATCATAGTCCTAAGCCACTCATCTGTTTACTATTTGCTGGTTGTATCTTGCCATGACCTTTCTTGTTTTATCATGCCACTATAACAGAGGTTGCCCCCCCCCCCCCCCCCCCCACACACTCTGCGTTGTGTTGTGCTGTGCTGTGTAAATGATTGACAACCTTGGCTGTGGCTACCACTGAGGTCACATCTTCTGTATTTTTTTCCAAATTAGGTTTACAATCCCTGTATAAAACTCTGTCAGGGACAATTTAGTTTCAGCTGGATTTTGTTAGGTATTTTGTGCAAACATACAGTCAGAATTTCTGGAAAAAATGATTCACAGCCCAGAATGCAGGAAATGGATTGCTTTGGTTGTGAATAAAACAGCTTTGCACTACATTGTATTTAACCCACAAAAATGTTATGTTTGGATATAAAATCGATAGAATGGAATGGAACATGGAATGCCAACCCAAATTACAATGATTTATATTATGCCTATAACAATTGGTTAAGTAATGTGATGGTGGATTGAAAATCTTTTTTGTCAAATAACAAATACAAACTTCTTTCAAAATAAACAGAAGAAAGATACATTCATCAGTGACTAGGGGTGGGCAATATAGACCGTATGCAATATGCATTTGGCCAATGATAGAGATTTTGGGTCATATCGGCATACCGTGATAGGCTCTCAGTGAATATCAGTGATGTTGTGTGCACACATATCAAAATGGAAATTGATACCAGCTCAATTGGAAACTGGCACCAGCCAAAGAGCCTAGATTTCAGATTCTAAATCATGATTCAATTGAGTGATTGCTATTTCTGTCACTATGGCCCCACCACAACTGACCCTCTACAGGCCAGAACTGAGAAAGCCTTTTGGATGAAAGCTATCATGGCTTGACTATCATGACCTGGATAAATATACAACTTCACTGTCCCATAGGTTAGGTTTATGGTTAGATTCAGTGTGTAACCTTTGACAAGTGACACAGGACACAGAACCAGCAACAGGTCTACAAGTTTACTCCTACTGTGCCTCACTCAGGTTTTGACAGCTATAATACACAATAGTAGTTTAATAAAAAAGGAGAAAATGTTAGCTTAATGTTTAATTTCCAAATAAGCATACTTCGTGCCTTACATGTCCTTCCTGCATTTATTCTCACAATAAAACCCTAGGCTACAGTACATGCTCTGTATGAACAGTGTTAAGCTAGGCTACATTTTAATAGTTTTAAGGCAAAACCATAAGAAAGCCCACACAAGACATTGGCTAGTTAAAGCTAACTCAGAACCTCAATGCACCATTTTAAAGACCACTTGCCATCGACAAGAAAATTGAGTTATAAGGAGTTATTCACAGGCCTCAATGGCAGGCCATTTTATTATAACCAGTCTATCTCCCCTCAGTGTGCTGCCTTGCCTACGGTCTGCAGAACAAGTCTTCCATAATTTACAATCAACAACGGTTATTCTCCTGGCCCAGCACATGACTGGGCATTGATCATACTTTGATCAAATTAAACCATAAATTGCTAAAGACCTTACTTCAGCTTCCTTGCCATTTGTCTGAACCACTGAAAGGAGGACCATATGACCGAATCATGTGACACTGAATGCGGAAGACAGGAAGAAAGGTTGTATTTCTATATGGGAGCAGCAGCCAGGGTGGTGAAAAGAGAGGGATAGCAGGCAACAAGCACGAGACATGAAGCTGTGGTGGCTTTCAAGCTTTCTCTGCATATCAAGTTTATGGACAGTTGTCTATCCTCTTGAAAATGGAATGCTTTTCCCACGTGAATCTCCCAGTCGTGAAGTGAAAGATCTGAGCGGGTTATGGACCTTTCGAGCAGATTTTTCGAAGGATAGAAATTTGGGTTTTCAGAAATTATGGTTTCAGAGTCCGCTGGTCGAGGTAAAACCTTTAAAGTGTAGAATGCTGTTGTCTGTCTTGACAATAAACGCTATCTTCACTGTGTTAGAAACAAACGTACGTTTGCAACATTTTGCCACAAGACCAGAAGTAGCCTAACGTTACTTACTGCTATGTTGTAACGTTAACGTTAGATAAAGTTACGCAGTCAGTTGCATAACTTTTAAAGTCGACTATTATATCGTGTTTGTATTATCATAACAGTTAATTGTATTTGGTTGATTGAACAGTGAGTTTACTTTCTTGTGCACAAACTTGTGATGGGAAGACCTCGTGGAGTTTTTGCTTAATGACGTTTGGATAAAGTTACATGTTTTACTACTTTCTCGAGCTGAATGACTTTAAATTTTTGGTTCTGTTGTGTCTAAGTTGGGTACTTGCCAGACAATAAACTCTTAACGTTCTTCTTTTCAGACAGGCCCAGTGATTGATATGCCAGTACCTGCCAGCTATAATGATATTACTCAAGATGCCAAACTCAGGGATTTCATAGGCTGGGTGTGGTATGAGAAAGAAGTGTGGATACCAGGCCACTGGCTGCAGGATAAGGGGCGCAGAATTGTGCTAAGAGTGGGAAGTGCTCACTATTATTCTGTGGTTGTAAGTATGCATTTTTAAATTCTTGCTGTCTGCCTAAAGTTCAACCTCAGCTGTTTTATACTGTACTCTACCACAGTGGCATCATGTGTTAGCCAATCTTGAGGTTTTAAAAATCCCCATTACGCAGCCATCACTGAGTTTTTTTTATAATGAACCGTTGAACATTTTAGTGGGTGAATGGGGTCAAAGTGACCGAACACGAGGGTGGCCATCTTCCCTTTGAAGCTGAAATCGGCTCAGTTGCCAGAATGACCCCTGGAACACCATGCCGCCTCACCATTGCAGTGAACAACACACTTGACCTCCATACCTTGCCCCCAGGGACCATCCAGTACATGAATGACCCCAAAAAGTAACTATTCAAATTTCAAACTGAGTAGCTACATGGGTATTTAAACATATGTTGGTTTAAAATGTAAGATGTATTTGTTTTGGTAATTAAAAGTATAAATGGATGTGCTTGAGACACATGTAAACATGAGGCTAAGATAGTGTTTTTTATTTATTTATTTTTTTTATTCCTTTTGGACAGGTATCCAGAAGGTTATTTTGTGCAGAACACTAACTTTGACTTCTTCAACTATGCTGGCATACACCGCCCTGTCCTGCTCTACACTACGCCTGCTGTATACATTAATGATATCACAGTACAGACATCCTTCTCCGATAGCACAGGTAAGACCCGAGTTGACTTGAGTTGAACACTTGGCTTGAGTGTCTTTCAGGTCAAATAGAAAAGAAGTAGCAACATTCCGACATATGCAGCAAACAAAACCTTCAAATTATTACTGAATGTCTTGTCAACTTCATGTTTCCTTGTGTCATGTTCACATTTAACCTAAAGTTTTAGTTTTCCATGTGTTTCCGTGCACTTTGTGTTTTAGGGATTATTAGTTATCAAGTCTTGGTACAAGGCAGTGATCGTGCCACAGTGAAGGTCTCCCTCACAGACAAAGATGGAAAATGTGTAGTTTCTTCCAGTGATGCCAGTGGTGTCCTCAAAGTGCCAAATGTCAACCTGTGGTGGCCCTACTTGATGCATGAAAACCCAGGATACTTGTACTCTATGGAGGTACTAAGTTTATATAGTATGGTCCTCTCAGTAGAGATTTATACTGTGTATATCGAGACAGTGATGAAGGTAAAAAAAAGTTGATTATGGATATTATGTCTGTAATCAGTAGTTTATAAAGTGTTACTATAGAGTTCTGCAAGTAGCCCTCTTACCTGACCATAGGTCCTCCATTTAATCAATTTAATTTTCTTTAAAAAATGTAAAAGAATACGTGCTCAGGCCTAATCAGCCATCTAATAGTATTCAGTAGTCTGGGTTGTTCTGTTTTTTTTTTTAGGTTCAGGTGCTAGCAGAAATGAATGAAGCAGACCTGTATACTCTACCAGTTGGCATCCGCAATGTTCAGGTCACCAATACTCAGTTCCTCATCAACAACAAACCCTTCTATTTCCACGGAGTGAACAAGCACGAGGACTCAGATGTGAGAACCACCAGGGGGCAGCACTATCATTGAATTCTAATGCAATTACTGAAGCAGTTCTGTTACAATGACAGTGTAGCATTCAGAATTGTAAACTGTACAGCTTTATAAAATAACATGCATTCAACCAGTGCTTTCAACAGTAAGATTTAGAGAATGGCTGCAACAGATTTAATGACTCTGGGATAGTCTTTTGTAAGTTGCTTAAATGTGGTTCTGTTTTACTCTGCTCTGGGCAGATCCGAGGTAAGGGTCTAGATTGGCCCCTCATTGTGAAGGACTTCAACCTGCTTAAGTGGCTTGGCGCCAACTCCTTCCGCACCAGCCACTACCCCTACGCTGAGGAGATTCTTCAGATGTGTGACCGTCATGGGATCGTGGTCATAGATGAGTGCCCCGGAGTGGGCATCAAAGACATGTGAGTTTTGTTTGCTTCATTGTAACCTTCCTAATGTCTTATTGGCTACGGACTTTGATTGCTCCCTTGAGTAAGTACAGCTGATAGATCTGGTTTCTGTTTTTGTTCTTTTAGATCTCTTGGGGAACAATAGCCTCTTTATCTTTTTGCATGTGTGTCATCTTCAGACGGAGTTTTGATAACAGCTCCCTGGCCCATCACTTGGTTGTCATGGAGGAGCTGGTACGCAGAGACAAGAACCACCCCTCTGTGGTCATGTGGTCTGTAGCCAACGAGCCGGCAGCAGAGATGCCCCCCGCGGGATACTACTTCAAGTGAGACAGACACCTTTCACTTTGGTCTGTAAGCACCTTCACAAGGGCTCCAGGCAAATCAAAACTGGATCATTTAAACTTAATAGTACACATCCATTGTACACACTACTTCACACATAATATACATATCTGGTGTTTTAAGTGGCCCTAGTAATGCCACATCAAATTTCTATAAAATGTGATATATGGAGTAGAGTACATTTGGGTTGTATAAACACCACTTAGGTGTGTCCAGATGTGAATGAGAATAGTGGGGTTGTATGATCATGCAGAATCTGAGAAAGAATGAAGGAATGTTGTCTGAGCAGAATGGCACACCTGAAGTCTTGTATTAAGAGTGGGTCAATAGCAGGCGTCACCCACATACCATAAAGCAGGCAGTGACAGGTCTCTGTTAGGAGTTTCTAGGTATGGAGTTTCTCAGGAGTGTCTGGCAGGGTTACGTAACTGCTGTTTCAGGCTACTTGGTTTGTCTTGTCTTAATTAAATGTACAGGTACAGGTGTGCTCCTGATCCAAAGAGGGTTTTACCTAATCAGTTGACCTGCAGAATGCTAACATTGTGAATTGAACCAGGTCTTATCAGCACATCCACTTGGAATCAGCTGATTCTGCTGGCACATACCGAGAGGCAAACACATGATAGAATGCCACTTATTGCTCCAGCCCCTGGATAGTTGATCCTTCTTTCAAAGAGATGCAAACATGCCCCCTCCCACATTATCTAAAAACATGCGTATTACCACATGCGTAAAGAATGCAAAACATGCAAGCTCAGACCTGTTACCTTTTGCAAATTGCATGTTTACAGAGCCAGTTGCATTCCTAGGTTTTAGCGTTTGCACTTTCCACTAAAAAAGCTTGTCGTCCTCTTTTATAGTGTGTAATTTATTTTTTTCATTTTAGTTAATCTTGTATCTAAATTTGTTTGACATAGACATAGGAAATTGTCCTACAAATAAATTTTAAACATTTTAAAGTGTTTTATTAGGAAGGGCATAATTTTTTTTTTTTCTTCCTCAGAACACTGATTTCTCACACAAAGTCCTTGGATCCAACGCGACCCGTGACTTTTATCACTGACAGTAACTATGCCAGGGACAAAGGAGTAAGAGACTCAGCTCTACACATTTTTTGGTTTCCTGGGTCTCACTACTCTATCCAGTTTAATGTGGTTTCAAACAGAAATACCCTCAACAAAGCTACTATGAAAATAAGGATTGTCCTCTTCCCTTACATACAGGCACCCTATGTGGATGTGGTGTGTGTGAACAGCTATTTCTCCTGGTACCATGACCCTGGCCACCTTGAGATCATCTCCATCCAGCTGAATACCCAGTTTCAAGACTGGTACGGAATGTACCAGAAGCCAATAATTCAGAGCGAGTATGGTGCAGATGCCGTACCTGGACTACACAATGTAAGTGTCATGGGAAGCTCTTGGCTGTGTATCTTTATTTCAGTGTTGGTATAGCATGCAAAGTTCCCACACCATGATTTTAAATACAGCCTGTTCCGGACGTGGAAAATCAGGGAAATTTAGGATAGTCAGGGTATCTGGGAATTTTAGCAGTAGCCTTTAGTTGTCCACAAAATGTATTTATTTTGATGCTTCCTGGTCTCTATTACTTACATCTCTCATGTCTTGCACAATTAGATGTAGCCGTATCTGGAACAAAATTAATTGCACAGTAAAAACCTGCGGTAAAGTTTTACTTGGCCTGGAACCTTGACTTGGACCAAAATTAAAAATTCGTGTTCACCTTGTGCCTACCAACAACCCTCTGCTGTGCCTTATCCACAGTCTACAGTAGTGTCTAGAGACTTACTGCTTAATTAAAGTGAAGGCAATGGAAAGTGTGCTATTTAGGAAAGGTCAGCAGGTATTAATTATGACCCTAACCAGGCATCTACAGATAGAGTGATGTATAATGCCCCATAGGCACTACCAAGGATTTGGTATGAGATTTGATATCAAAATTATCTTGTCTACTGACCGGAGAAGTAGTGAAAAGTGATTTGTCATTTATTTGTCTTTACAGGATCCTCCCATGATGTTTACAGAAGAGTACCAAAAAACCGTCCTGCAAAACTACCACAGTGTGTTTGACCAGAAAAGGAAGAAATATGTCATTGGCGAGCTCATTTGGAACTTCGCAGATTTCATGACTGCACAGAGTAAGGATCATATTATAGTTAACGTTCTGTTTTAATAGAAATTGTACTTTTCATCGCACTCGTCAAATGAAATCCAAATAATTTTTATGACCAGTAGGTTATCCGTATTGGCTGCAGTGTACTAGCCCTTAGATGTGGCATTGCTGGAATCTAGACCAGTGCCAGGTATGGCAAGCTCTGGGTGCTCCCATCCTGTGAGAACAGCTTGCGTGGGGGAGGCAGGCTGGCCTGATACTTTCAAATCAGCTGAGCTTGTGCATGTGCCCAGCATTGGCCCTCAGCCTCAGAGAAACTGTCAGTACAGCATTCCATAGGCGTTTCCATAATGGGACACCAAAGTGGCTGCTGTCTTTGAGGGCCTCATGCCACCCTGCCATACCTGATGTGACTGCACGTCACAGGATTGCTTGAAATGGTGGTGCACTATATCAAGATCAGTGCAGATGTTTTGGGTTTCCGATGCAAATGCAATTCCAATGCACATATAACATGTATGCTGATTTAAACGTCATTCAGTTAAGCATCTTTCAGTTTTGACAGACACACAGCATAGCTTCTATTTTTCTTCTTAAACCATTGCATCAGAGAACTTCTAACCCTTCTAAATGTGAACAAACTTCTAACCCTTTCTAACCCTTCTAAATGTGTAATGGTCCCCGTCCACGTCTCTGCCAGCTCTCCTTGGCTGTCCTTGGGCATGACGTGTTGTAGTGTGCACATATAGTCCTGAGAGACCTCCACGACAAATAATCTGTCAGGCTCCTGCAACTCCCCCTCAGTCCTAGGTTTGGACTGGCACTCCTTTGGAGCCAGTGGAATTTCCAGAGGTGGCTTGCAGAGGCAACTCTTGGCTTTGACCAGCCTAGAGCCCTGCCAGTCTAAGGTCACAGAAACCACCCTGCTCTGAATGCCACAGATTCCTTCTTGAACTCTTTTTTTTTTTTTTTTGTCTCTTCCAACTTGATCTCTAGCCATTCCAGAGAAAAATAAGTAACCCTCTCCTCTCTTCTTTTCTTCCCCAGCCATCACCCGTGTTGTGGGGAACAAAAAGGGCATCTTCACGCGCCAGAGGCAACCCAAAGCTGCAGCATACATCCTGAGAGACCGCTACTGGAGAATAGCTAATGAGACGGGCATTCTTCCTGTCTGGGCTAAATACCCCTGCTCTTAATGCAAAGGCCAAACTTGGTGGTGGGCACGAAAGCAATGAGCCTTTTGAGTTCTTTCTATAATGTGAATAGAATGGACCCAAAGGGCTTACTAAGTCTCTAAACGGTTACCATATACAAATTTCATTTGACAAAGCCACAGCATCAAAAAACTTTTTAATACAAAAAAATCTATTTAAAAATGCCAAGAAATACAGTATATTCCCTACAGCTGAATGGTTGCCAAGTAACTCACAAATGCAGCCGATGTATACAGAACGAAATGCGACTTCAACTCATAATCAAGGACTAGAACTATTCTTTTAGAATGATGAATCTAGCTCTAAATGGAGGCATTCAACTACCAAAGTGCCTTAGGATATATATTTTTGTTTTTAATGTTAAACTGTGAATCTCTATTAGTGCTGGATTTTATTAGTCACAGTAAATCTGCTGACAATTAGTAGTGTGGTTCTTGGGCGCCTTTTAACATCAGCCCACGTTTCGCTCCTATTAGTATTTGTTTAGATGTTCATGGCTCATTCAAGTGCTTGGTTTTAAATAAGGGAAAATGTGAGCACACATACTCAGAGATGCAGGGTTGAATGTGCAAAGATATTTTTTTAATCTCATGAAGGTTGATTCTTGATGGTTTTTAAACTAAAATTTCTATGTATACATTGGTTATAATTTCAGACACATTTCAGACGTCATAGTGATTGCACATATTGCATTTTTTATGATTGTGGCAGCATACTAAAGCCAACTACTTCTTGTGAGGTATGGTGTCATTATTTTATTGCCTGCCACTGAGTGTCCTTGACTTAGAACAGTCTATTATGGTTTTTCAGTCTATTATGAGAGCATTCCAAACATCCGCTACATTCTGTGTTTTATCTTGTGTCAGTATCCAGTGAAATTCTTAGAATTTTCTAAAAGCAGACTTAAAATCGTATAAAAAAAATGTACAGGTTGGAAGGTCTACAAGTGTCTGCCTGTGACTCCTCTAAGCATTAAGCGGCTGTGCTGTCCCTCAACCACTATGCAGCTGCCATGTCTTTTACTCTGGGCTGTTCAAATGGTGCAAAGTGCTTGAATGCTAACGTAACCCCACTGTCTGTCTGTATGTCAAAGAGGAGAAGAGAGATGTTCACCCACTGCATTGAGTATAGAGCTGCCATTAAGATGTCAAGGTTGAGTCAAACAGTCTCCAAATGTGTAAGATACCAGTAGGTTAATGTGACTTGCTGCCAGCAATGTCTTCTGTTTGTCGGTATAAAAGGGTTACTATAATGCAACCTACCCCCAACAAAACTGTTGCAAAACTATATTTGTATGCATTGAGTACTATGCTGGCCTTTCCCACTTTGTGCATCTGTCAGTGGTCCATGAGAATTTGTATGCTTTTTGTAAATCAGTGCACCATGTACACATGTGTGTACATTTGTCTTAATTATGCTGGAAGAATTTTGAATATTTTTTTCCCAAACTAATAAAACTGAAAAGGATAATGTACGTTCTGTGATCTTGGAAGCCAGTGATGAAGGTAACAGTCAAAAGGTTTACAGCCTCTCCACCAAGCAGCAAGGAAAAGACAAAAAGGAGAGGTCATATTTTTCTGAGGGAATGTTTTAATGGTAAACCATTTTTCCACACAACAATGAGATGATTTCTTTATTCTTATAGTTCACTGAAGTGTATTATCTCCAAATTGCTCCTCACAGTTAAGAAAGTGGATTTTATCCGATTGTTTTTCTGCACTGTTCCATCCTTCTTGTAACACTTTTCTATGTAAGAAAATACAGCATTTCTTTTCTTAAACTTATATTTGGCAAATACAGAAGCAAACCTAAACACAGTTTTCCTCCAAAACGAGACACCCCTGACCTGATCTTTAAAAGTGAAAAATGAAAAGGGACCCCAGACTTTAAATCCATTTTTTTTTTTGTTTTTGTCTACTAAAGTAACATTTAACGTTAACAGTCTAGACAGCTAAAGGGCTAGATTTCACAACACACAGCCCCATGAAGAATGCCTACTAGCTTAACAAGACAATGACTGAACCCTTAACATTCTCAGATATTGGGACACAAGGTATCCATAATCAACAAAATATGCTACCTCTAATCCAGATTAAAACGGGAGGGAGGGGGGGGGGGTCGGATAACAAGGAGGGATGGGGAAACAACTAGTGTAATGCAGACGTCATGCTTGTTTTTGCGTCTTTTATCGGTTGAATATTTAGTGGGCTTCTACTAACGGACATCAAATAAGCAGATTACATTTTTTTTTTTTAAAAAGCACCTCCGGTCTTGTCTGTGTATATCTTTTCCAAAGCAAGCAGGAGTGCCTGTTCCCATCAGCTCGACCAACAGGGCTTTACTGCTGCTCCAGACTGGCCAAGGCCCAGTAGGCAGACAGAAGGCACTTTTAGTGGACATCATGACCGCAGTAACTTTTTGTTTGCTAAATTTGAGGAGGTTTTCACTGTCAGCTACATATAAAAACAAAAACACTGCAGTCTGGTTCGTTGCGTGAACTGAGAGCTGTTTTGATCTGAATTAGCCATTTTGTGGATGCTATAATGGATAGGTTTTCATTATTATAGTGGTGACTTATAATTTTAAGTGGACATTCTGAGCATTTGAGAAGAAATATGCAGAGGGGTCTCTCATAAGACCAAAAAGGCAACAGGTCCCTGCTTAAATACACACCTTGGATATAATGATTATGGAATCATTTTATGCTCAGGGCCACAGCAGTTTCTTTGACACGGACTGTAATTGTGAATAATGACTATGGCATGCCTTTGACAGGTGTTGTAAAGCCTGTGGACAAGACCTGCAACATTCTCTATCCAGCATTTTAACGCAGGTAAAAAAAAAATCAGGGCACGCAAAAATCTGTCAAACTAGCCTCTTGCTTCCTTCCAACCACAGGTGAATGGAAAAAGCTGTATTTTAGCACAAAGAGACAGACTTTATTCACCAGGAATTTCACATGGATTTACACAAGTGAGAAACCCCTGACCTAAAAGACAACTGGGAAAAAAAAGACCATGTCCAATGAATGTGCACATTGTTTTGACACTCTATTCAGAGACAGTAGGCCTAATACATAAGAACACTGACATCTGTTCTGCTGCATGGGACACCAAACAGGACCTGCTAATTCCAACCCATCAGTTATTAGTGAGACTGATCTAGGACACAAAACACAAGACATGTAAATGATGCACCGCTTGCTCCTAGCAAGAAAGGGGTGCAACTCATTTACTATGATGAACCATCAACCAGTAACAAGGCGCTATGATATTTAAAAGCTGTTTCTGCTGGCATCTTCAGTAGTTACTCCTACAAGCTTGGGATGTAAATCAAATAGGGACAATACTGAGAGGTAGTGGCTAGAGCACTGAGCATTGTGGGTAATGTAGATTCAAATTCAAAACACAGCAACAAATGTTAAACCACTATGGGAGGGATCTAGACCTTGCTTACAGCAGTGAAAACATACTCAAAACGTCTAATAAATTATTGAAACTAGTATGATGTATACAAATCCATAGTTTAGAGCGGTTTTCTGTCCTACACTTCACATACCTTCACCATTTGTCAGCAGGTTATTCAAAAGCACACTTGGAGACAGTTAAGGAGGATGTGTAGTAGTTGTGGTGTACGTTTCAATGTTAACCATGTTAAGAAACAATGTCAAGTACAGTATACAAAAATGCAAGAGTGAATCATGAGACAGTGACTAAGGTGAAAAAGAATAATGGGGAGAAGAAGAAACAAAAGGTATTTTCACATCACGGTTCTGTTAGGCACATAAGTCTAATGGTTCTCCTCCTGTGTATCAGGAATGCTTAGAACAAAAAATATTTACACGGTTTCAGAAAGATACAGACGAAGGTGCTATTCTGGAGAGTAGGCTTAGCAGAAGAGAGGGGTGGGAGGTGTTCGGGGCTCTAGCCCTGAAGATTGGAGGACAGACTCACTTGGAGGTTGTTCAGATGTCAAACCTCATTGTAAAAAAAAAAACCCACAAAAAAAAAAAAAAAAAAAAAAAAAAAAACTGGTAGGTGTTCTGAAAGCATCCAAGCAAGAGCATACCTGTTTGCTGACCGTGAGGGACACAATTAGTGCATGCACATCGTCACACCTGTTCACCCAGATCACAATGCTTCTCTGTATTTTGTATTTTTTTTTTTTGTTCTTTTATCCATTTACATCAGTCAACACTGAAACACAACTTAGCTTGGAATATTGCTCAGCAGCTATTTACAGATCTGCAAAAAAAAAAAAAAAAAAAAAAAAACACACACACACACAAGGTCTCACATTCTCCCATGTTTTAAAATTAGTGGTCCTCTTCAAAACAATTACTGTAAACATAAGAAATTACACTTTTTGTTGATGTTAATCCTTATTATTTCTTGTGGAATCATATCTGAGAACTGTACAGTAACCTCATGATCATGCACGTTTATTTTTCTTAAACCCATAATTCTCCTCTCGGTACAGTTCAGGAACCGCAGGGGCAGGACTGTCCCCTTGGTTTCAAGTAAACACCACAACTCGTCCTGTTGCACCAACGTCTCTCACTTTCTCAAACTCAACTTTCTCTTCAGTAGCAGGATGTCATCCATGGTGGGTACTGGAGATTCTGCAAGTGCTTGTTTTCTTTGTTATTTCTTTCGTCTTTTTCTTTTACCCCATCCCTTATGCAAGTATTTCTTTTGGGTAGAATAGGGGAATTTAATAAAGCGAATATGGACAAATGTATTTTTCCCGTTTTTAAATCCTTCCTTTGTTTCTTTTTGTGACAGACTTGTGATCTCTGGCCCCTAATTTTTCACAATTTCTTTTTAGACACAGAATGAACATTGTATGGAAGCAAGGTCTCCTGGTGGCAAGTCAAAAGTTCAGTTTTTTTTTTTTTGTTGATTTTTGTTTTTTTTTTCCTTCTTTGTTTTTCCTTCTCAGTCCCGCTTAGCTTGGAGCTGTTGCTTCCAAGCCTCGTTCAAGTAAACAAGTCGCTTGTAGTTGAGGACAAAGAGAATGAAGTTCAGTGCATATGTGGTGACGCAGATGACGCAGAAGTCCTTCAGAACGAAGTAGAGAATGTACCCCAGGTAGAGGGATCCCACCACTGAGGCGATGGACGTGCTCATGAGGATCAGGGCTGCCATGGCACTCACCGTCATTCCTACACATACACACATAATGGGTCAGAGTCTGGCAGGGTGCACACACACACAATTGTACTTAACTTATACCTTTTCACGTGGCCTTTAACTCACTCACACACACACGGGTCAGAGCTCTGGGAGTGTACATACACTGCACCTGCACCTATCGCTCTTGAGACCATTCACATGGCTTGTCTCCCTCTCTCTCTCGTACATACAACCATTTTTTAAACTCCTGGTAGGTTAGGCATGATGCCACACAGAGAAATGTGCCCTTTATCACATCCTGAGTAAGGAATTCACTACCAGTCTAATCCCAATAAAAAAAAATAAACAAACACAAAAATCCCCAGCACTATTGACATAGCCCATAATCCCAACCACAGCAAGACGTTCATGAATCTCTGTCTGTATAGGAAGTCTCTGTATTAAATTAAAAAGTCTGCTACTGTTCCCACAGACAAACGGACTCTGCTGGTCTCTTAGTTCAAGTTCATAAAGGGAAAGAATTAAAGGGTGCAGGAAATTTGCATCTAGAATTGAACCCCGCATTCAGCAAACGTTTGGGTCATGCAGCCTTGGGTATAAAAATGTAATGGGGGTAATGAATGCTTCATTAAGCCAGTGTTTTTCAAATACAGAACAGGAAATGTGATGAGCACATTGTTGACTGAAGCATCTGGTTTACCCAAACCGTACACCCTCAGTGACTCGACATCAGATTCCAGGGTGCATATCCTAAGCAGGAAGTAGGGAGACTGCAACCACTTGGGCTGTTCCTTTAATAGAAGTGCCACGGAACACCAGCTGATATTTTAACTCAAGGCCCCTACAGAGCAAGCCTGGCTCATCTGTGTGTGCTCCGAGTCATATCAATAACGATCAAGTTTAGTGGAGAACACACACGTGCATGCATGCACACACAATCACACACACAGTCCCTTCCCCACAGAAGCCAGGAATAGAACCCAGTAGCTCCACAGTGCCCATCCAGGTGGCCCCTCTCTTGCTTGGGCTCTCTGGGCCCGCTACCAATCCGCCCCCTCACTGATGTGTCAGCAGAGGACGAGACTGACCTTTTCCCCACTCCAGTGAGACACAGAGAGCCAGAAGACAGCCCACCCCCCACTCAACCCCAAAGAGGAGGAGGGCAACTGCTTCTGTATAGAGGACATTTAACACACACATACACGTGTGCTGTTGGCTATTTATAGTGACAAGATTTCATTAAGGCAAGGGGGGGGGGGGGGGGGGGGGGGGGGAGGGGGAAAGAGAGAGAAAAAAAAAAAAAGGAGAGAGAGAAAGAGAAGAGCGCTCATGCATTCAGCTCTTAACAAGGACAGCATGAGGCAGCATGTATGAAATTTAACCCGAGAGGCAAAGGCTGGATGGCTGACTCCACACGTGGACCCAATGACCTATACAGCCTCAATTAGCCTGTGATCATTCAAAGCAGAGTCGTAAATGCAAACAGGTACAAGGGCCTTTAATCGGTTTGGTCTTTTACAGGCCTCAAGTACCAAATGCTTTTATGAAAGCAATTCACCTTGTTATACATTTTTTTTTAAACAGCCATGAGTTCTGTCTGATAAGGCGACCAGGAGAGGGCATTGGAATTGACCTCTATGCTGACAAACGTCATACCACAGAGTTAAATAGCATATGAAGAAAGATTGTTTGGTATGAACCCTCCCATGTGCATTTCGGCACAGGTGGCAAAAACAACCCGCAAGACTCAGAACACCTGCTGAACAAGTTCTTGGATAGGGGCAATGAGCAGCCTCAGCACTGTGAGCCTATTAGCACTACAGCGGGCTATGTTAGGTAGAGCCCACAGTGCTGTACCCTCTGCTCTTGTATACAACACGCACTTGCCACAGGGTGAGCTGTGCTTCTTATTAATGTGATGTTCGACAGCTGCATGCAAGATTCCCTGAAGTTGGGGCCTTGAAGTGCAGCTAGCCTCTGATGAGGCACATCTCAGGTTAGGCGCTTACCTTCACCTACTGACCCAGCGTCTGGCAGGATGCACTTTGCCAGAGAGGGGAGCAAGCCACAATTAAAAAAAAAATATTCACAATTCAAAGTTTAAATATGATGCTTGATCGTGGTTATTTAGCAAGCCGAGAGTTCTTCTTGGTTGAATTAAACAAGATGTCTCTAAAACTGACTCATCCAGAGGCGTCAGAGGACAATTGAAAAAGCTACTGCACTTGTCCACTGGTGCAGATTTGAAATACTCACCAAGTAACAGCTGCAAGATGTAAAAGATGATTCCGTATACACTGTTTGGCTGGTTCATCGCGCTGTCATTGCCAAAGATGGAGCCCAAGAGGCCAAATCCTCGCCCCCATCTGGAACAGAGATCATAAATAAAAAGGTATAAATAAGTGAGAGTTGATGATGTGAGAGACGTCTGTTCGGCCTTTCCAGGTTGGGGGTTTTCCACTAGAGACATATATGTTATGCTATGCAGGAAGATTATTAAGACCAAACATAATATACAAACATAAAAAATGTGTGAAAACAGTGATAACTTCAAGGTTTAGTGACTTAAAAGAGATGTTTCCCTTTGTAATATGTATTTTAGTGAGAAGTCTGCAAAACACCCTTCAAATGGTCCTTGGGGACCAGAAGAAATTCCATATCTGTTAATGTCACCTCAGTGTAGTCTTTTTTCCCTCTTCATTTTAAACAAACCAACAGAGAAAAAACACAAAACGTCACCTAAACAACCAAGAACTTATCCCAGAAAAATCAGTCATGCCAACACTATAAATCCATAGAACCTCTAGTAACCATATAACCTTTGCTCCATGGGGCGCTGCAGTTGCATTACAACAGGGTTCATCTGGCCTGGCCAGCTCTGCTGGGCCCAGTCAGTGTACAGAAGCTAATCTACTAGTCCGGCTGGAGGGCTCTGTGACGCAACCCACGGGTGCTTGATCAGTGGCTCCACTGCCCGCTTGCTCCCAGGAATCACGCCACTGCGTTGTGGAGAGCAGACTTTGATCAAAATTCTTTAAGGACCAGTTCCAAATCTTCAATGTGCTTATAGGGTTGAATTGGGTCAATTAAACTAGGTCTTTCTTTGGATTACATAGGTTGTTACAATTACAATTCTTACACCCACCATGGGTATATATATTTTTTTTAGTCTTCTGTGAAATAGAGTTATCAACAATGCTAGAGCTTACTAGGACTGTATTAGCGTGAAGTCGGACAGGTTATTGTGCAAGATGTTAGGCCTGTAGCGTTGCATAGTTCCTATGTAATCTACGTAATAAACTGGAAAGTTAGACACATTCCAGTTGGATGAGTACTTTGGTATGGTGCCTCACAACAGAGAGTGAGTCCACTTGTAAATCGCTTGTTACTTCATTGAAGCCAAACAAAAAAGACTAAACTTCTTCATACTGACCCATCCAGCAAAACACCATGCAGTTATACCACCTCAGGACACTGACACCAACACTTACTTAACGCTGTTCCTCACAAAAAGTGTGTGTGTACATGGTTAAGCACTTAAAGCGCACTGGTCTTTCTCCACAGGTGGGTGAGCACAACAGCTGTTTCCATTTGATTTTTTTTTTTAAATGACCTACAAACGTAGACAGAACTGACTGTCAAATGTACAAGTAGTCAACAGACTGTATCTGCCTCCACTGATTGTGAACTGTGTAACAATTAATTATTTGTTACAGATATCAGCTATCAGGTTTCAACTAAACCCAGAATTTCCAAACACTAACAATGACTAAAAAATATTCTGGCTTGCGTGGCATTTATGGGCAGTGGAACTTTTAAAAAAAACCTGTGGCAGGTTCAATGTTTAGAAATTTGTCTCATTTCCATGTGCAAGGGCTTTTCCATCTGTCATTCATGTGCTTTCAAATCATAATTTCCCTGGATTTACAGCTTCCTCCACAATGTATTTGATCAAGCAATACAGATACTCATGTATGCAAGTTTCCAAGTTGCTAGTTTTGTATCTCTGAATATTAGGTCCATCGCAACCCTACATATTTATGTCAGTCTACAGTGCACACAACAATGGCAGGCTTATCTGACTTGAGATTTCCTAGTTTCCTAGTTAGATATCAAGAAACGGTATGATGATCTGGGCAGCTTATTGCACACAAAAGTCACAGAGATAACTGTACGTAAAAGTCTGTCAAAACTGTCAAAACTGTTTGGAGGGGTGATGTAGTACTTACTGGAGTGGTTGGAGTGGTGATGGTAGTACTAACTGTAGTATTTTGGCATTATATGTGTGTAAAGAGTCAGTCATTACATTCGTCTAATGCTGGAAATTCCAATTGTCTAACATTCCAATCCTGCATTCCTCATACTTGAGATGTACTGACTTTGAATAGTAATTTCACTCAACTCCACAGTTTCACATTGCCTCAGCCGAACCTGACCATACCCAATACAACAGCGTGTGTGTGTGTGTATATATATATATATATATATATATAGTGTCAAGGTGAGCTGCAGCACTAACATAGAAAATGTCAGAATCAGTAAAACATTATATACATGACAGCAGTAACTGCCAAAACACGTTTTTCATATTCTTGTAACACATGTTGATTTCATGAAGCCATGAATGAAAAGTTCAAACTGAAAAACTTAAAGTGTACTCGAGTGACAGCGACAGATCTAGTCACAACCTTTTATCAAAACACCATAACCAAATCATGAATACAAGACAGCCTAGCGTTAACTGAAAGACAAGGTTGTGACACTTGTGTGTACTTTATGACAACCTATAAAAAAGTACATGGTAACATCTCCCATGATCTTATATGGATGAAACTGTAAGTTCAACGAGGAGATATAGATATTCATAAAAAAAACTTGTCATATTAGATTTAGAAATGGCGCATTGATTATGGTAGTATGGGGTGTATAGTATAATTTTATCACTCAAGTCACAGGCTATGACTGCGCCTTTCGCCGCCAAATATTTGCATCGCAGTCCAGAAGGTTTTCCCGTAAATACCGACTTCTTTACAGCGTATAGTTACAAAACTCTTCTGAGCGGAAAGTCACAACAACCTTAAGTATAGGATAACTCTATAACAGAGAAATACCAGAAAGTGTCTAACTGATGACATGGCTAGTTACCAGTTATCATAGCTAGCGATGACTCGTTATTCAAACACAAGAACTTATGTTAGCTACCTGAAAGATACGCTGATAACAAAGGTAGATAGAAAATGAGCTAAGGCAACATTTCATAACAAAATACCAAATACAAGGTCAAACATAATAATAACAAAGCTGGCTGGTTAATATAACCTAGCAGCAAGCTAACGTTACATTGTCAATTGGGAAGATAGATAGCTAATGTTAACTACAAAGCTAGTTTCTATTCAGTTAGCTATTTAAAATTGTCAATGTAAACATTTTAAATAGATCCATTATTAAGTGATCGATTAACTGTGAGAGACCGATTAAAAATACTCCAACGCGTAATGACATACAGTAACCTGTATGCTTGTATAGTAAATGATGCTAGAGCTATGACCCAAGACCGCTGATTCGAGCCAGCTAACGATGCTAACACACTGAAAATAGCGCCTCTTCCCGTTGAATTTAACGTTACAGTACCTGGAGGTGAAGACTTTGGAACAGCTTATTGAGTTGCTCAAGTCGCATAATGCCCGATAATTAGAGTCCTTTGCGTTTTCTCGTTCTACATGAAAGGCGTATAAAGACAACATGATGCCAAGCAGGCATACAAGAAACCTAACTATTCTTTCCCATCGAGGGGTGGACACTCTCAGGACGGGCGCCGCCATTTTTCCCGGCCTTGCTCTCACTCGCAGCCTCCTACCATTGAGGGCTACGAGTTCTGCTACGTGTAAAAGCGTCAGGATGCAACTCCACCAGGGGCGTGTCACCCGTCTCGCCACTTCTCGTCCATTAGGGTCTGTCTATGCTTACACAACATGGCATTATCCATTCAATGATAGATATGAGGATTCTTCAAAATATTGTCAGGTCATAAAAAATAAGATGGTATGATGATACCATAAAAATAACCTATAGCCAATAGTTGCTACATTCCACAATTCATCCTGGCACAAACATTATTTTTGCGTAGCCTATTCTGTTTATTTTACTAAACAGTGATAAGGCCGAGGCTACTAACTTAACAAGGTGCAAAGAAATTACGACACATCATTAATGATCGATGCAAATGCAAAAGAGTAAATGTAGATCATAACCTATAGGCCCATGGGTAGGCCTATTTGGAGCAACGCTTAGAAACAAAATGTGATTACATTTATATGATCAGGACCCAGTCATAAAATCTGGTTAAAAATCTGGATTTTCAAAATCCCCTGTTTTGCAATCTGTGATGCAGTACATTTACATTTACATTTACATTTATGCATTTAGCAGACGCTTTTATCCAAAGCGACTTACAAAACGAGGATAACAATCAAGCTACATAGCAGAAACCTTAAGGAGCATAGTGCTAGAGGATAGTGCTTCAGTTCATTTTAGTGCTAGGATAGAAGATGTTCTCTGAATAGCTGGGTCTTTAAGAGCTTTTTGAAGGCCTCCAGAGATGGCCCTGTAGCTGAAAACCGATCCTGGATTACACATAGCAAACCACTGGATTTCCATAACTGCATCACTTTGTTCCAAGTTAAAATTGGGCCCTGAAGTAGGCTATTAGCAATTGGAAATAGGCATTTTGCCAGCAGGACAGACGCGCACATCTAAAGTAAACACATACTGCCCCATTGTGGTGTCTAAAACACATTGTACGCCTGAGAGAGTGTGGACTGAAAAGGTAGCCTACACGGATTTGTTTACTGGCCTGCATTTGGGAAATGTATGTATAGTGTCACAACATGGTCGTCATGGAATATACTTAGTGGCCACTGCTTCTAGTTTGTCACACACATGCTAACATGACACGGTGCTTCTGAACCTTTATTTTTTTAGTATGCTATTTTCTTCTGCTATTCAATGGCTAAAATGTCATTCAGAAATGGGCCAAAGTAATTGGAAGCTAGACAGCTTTGAATAAGAAAATTCACACAGATTGGTTACAGCACAATGAATACGCAGCCAATCAACGTAGGTACATGGCGTACGTACAAATAAAACTCGAATGACATCATCTTGTTTACACACAGAAGAACGCTCTGCACGTCGGGCTGGTTGCACAGTAGGCAGAGAAAACGTCTACTTGAGAATATGGCTACGGATATCGAAAGATTGGCTAATTTCGAAGAAGCACATTATGACCAGTATGAATATTACAATCTTGATGACTACTCCTGTCATGCTGGAGGAAAAGGAAGAACCAAGAAAGAAATTGGTCTGAACACCAATCGCCATTGCCCAGCTGGCCACGAGCGCAAAATCGCTGAAAAATACCGTAATAGTGAACTGAAGCGTCGGAGAACCAAAAGCTCGTCTTCTTGAAATAAGGATTTTGGTGAGAATGCCATTTATACAAGTTAAAAACCGAGGTTTACACAAAATGGCTACTTTATTTATTTATTTATTTCTTAGTCAGCGCAGAATGAAAACATTCACATGCCTGGGCATGTTTTGTGGTGTTGTGTAATAACGTTGGCAAACACATTCTTTCTAGTCCTAGGTCTGTCGTGACTCGTGTGATTATTATTCTAGCCTAATGTTTTCTTATTTCAGGTCTAAAATTGTCGCCTACTCTATAATCATATTGCTTTGTTTGTTTGTTTTTTCTTGTGCAGAACCAAATTCTGGCCAAGATGTGAAACTGGAACGTGGTCCAAGTGTTCGTTTGCCTTTTCCCTAAAATCAGGTGGTGAATGGCGACTAGTCTTTGGATTCTGTCACGAGTGTGGCCTACTCACCTATTCCTCACGCCCCAGCCTACATGAGATCCCTAGTTTCGGATTACAGCTGTATGCAAGAATAGCTTGTTTTGGGTGTTGGCTGTGTTAAGTGTTTGGTGTCTTGATGCACTTTTATGATGTTTAATATTGTGTTTATACGAAATAATAATAATAATAAAAAGGAACCCTCCAAAGATGATGTACGCGTTTAAAGGAGACACGAAAAAGGCTCGGCTTTGGTGAATTAGAGATTGTGCATGGCCAGAGAGCCATCATGAACAGGGCTTGGAAGGTATTATTCTTAAGAATAGTGGTTGCTGAAGAGTGCGGATAATTTCAATACCCCATCGCCGATATTCTCATCGAAGAACAAACAATTCCATTCAACTATTCTGTGAAAAGAAATTTCATCAAAATGCTTTTGGCTAATGTTAAAATAACGTATAAGCATTAAGCAGTCGGCTATTTTGTGTACTCGGATACAGAAGGGTCTTGTCTGAGTTTTTTTTTTTTTTTTTTAGGTCTAGGTTTGAAGAAAATACACACACTTGATCTTTCCTTTCGATCCTGTAGGGGGCGACAAAAGATTTGTCATCAGCAAGATCTAGCATATGGCAGACTAATAAGGTCTCAAAAGGATAATAGTAACTTGTGAATTGATATTTAGACACAATCCTATATTCAGTAAACGTAGACCATACATAAGAAAACAAAAGAGAATGGAAATGGAAAAGGCTTCCTCACGCTAATCCGAATTTGAATGTTCAGTTGTAAAGGCACAGATAAATACTTGTATGAATGTCCTAGGAAGGACTCCCTTTATTTTCTGACAGGATATAGAAAGCAGATTAAAATATTGGTCAATATTTTCTTATATGTTTGACTTAAGTATGTAAACAACTTCATCTTTGTGAACCTCTTGTTTAACAAAATGTTGCAGTTGTAAGGCACAGTCATACTAATTGAATGCACAGATTCATTGCTTTTTAGTTGTCTATTATATATGTGAATCATAAAAATGGAAATATTTTTCTAATGAATGGGAACCTGAGCTTCACCAAAGAGTAGGCTACAAAAGACAATCCAGACTGAGTATAAATTTAGCATCTATTTATTTAAAAGCTAAGGTTTAAGATGCTACTGAATTCTGAGAGATCTGAAATAAGTTTTACTGTGTCTCCAAGAGACTGAGTTTTTGTCCTTCTAAATGTTAGTATAAGTTTGTATAAAAACATTTCTTGATGCAACCATTTGAAGGTGAGCTCTTAAAGTAAGACAAGTTATCAACATGTATAGCCTTTCTTTTTAACTACTGGTATATTTTCTAGGGAGTGTCCAAAGTGTTTTAAACATTTGTACTTATATTAAACTAAAACATAGGATTAAGCCACCCAAGTTTGGGGGGCAATGCCTTTTAAAAATAATTACCTTCTTTATAAATAACATATGCTCTGAAACTACATAATTCACTGTTAGTATTAAACACTTGTTTACTAATATCTGCAAATTATAGCATATGTATATATATATATATATATATATTATATAACCTCTCATCTTTAAATATACTAAATATACTTCGCTGATGTCAGCTTCTCCGTGGAGATTTATGCATCCCCATTCTCAACGTAATGCATGAAATCAGGAATTCTAAATATTAGCATACTGTGAAGACATCCCCATTTACACCCCAGTTTTTGCAGAGAAATTATGATCACATCAAATCAATCAAAATATAATACTTTCAAAACAATATCAATCTTCAATACTTGGTTGGAAATCCCTTAATCACTGCCTTGATGCTCTCCATAGCATCACCTGAGAATTATAGAAGGCCAGATTTCCTCACCTCTTTGTTTAAATAAACATCTCTATGGTATTGTATTTTTTGGAAAGGGCCTGTACCCTACTTTATAATAAAAAAATATGAAGAAAATAAAACCAGCTCAATGTTATGAATACTTTGTATTTTTATTAAAATACTTTGAGTCTACAAAGTAACTCAGATGCATTCTTAATCACTTAAGCCAGTCTGCCCTAATTGACTATTGAGGTCTACAGGAGTTAACAAATGGGCCACGTGGTTTCCGCTCTGTTTTCTTCTAATGCAAAATGCCCTTTACGAAAACATATAGAAATCTGAGATGCCTGTAAAAGTCCCTTACATCAAAAATCATTATCAAATTCATCATGGCACAACATAAGCATCCTGAGCATTTTTATATTGGTCTTCCTATTTGGATAACTAGATCACTCGCAGAGTTTTGGTAGAGAATGTAAAAGAGGAACAAGGCCATTCAGCCATTTCTACATCCTGTCATTAAAGCTGCACGAGCACTTTAAAATTCCTCCAATGAATCTTCTTTTTAAAATATACACCTTAAAACAAACCTCCAGCAGTTTTCAGTTGTAGGCTGCATTTCTGGAATACTGTGTGTAAAGGGTCATGCGATTTTGAGCCTGCTAAATGTTTGTTAAAAGTGTTTTGAATGCATTGGGCTGAAAACACGAACGGTCAAACTCTAAAAGGCACTACAAACTCAATATTCGCGCTTGTGCAGCAGGACATTCGAAAATTGCTGGTGTTTTGCTTTAATTACATGATTCTGTCCAAAGTAGTATTTTTTAGCAGCTTTTACATTGCGGAAGCACCGTATACAATTAATTAGATAACATTGTCTAAACTGGCCGGTAGAACACAAGGACAAACAAGCAACTGTACCGTAATCAGTTATGCCTCTGTTCAAGTATTAACTAGCACACATGCCAAAAGACAGAGGGTTCCCTTCCCTGATCAAGATCTACAGTAAAAACATTTATCTCTGCTAATATTTTCTAAAAAGACTGTAAAAGTTTACTACAATTACACTCTAAAATAATAATTCATTAAAGTACTTTAAACTGCTAAAACATTCTTTCCTTATCAAAGGTATATTAAAAAAGTATTTAATTATGAACTTAAGGCACCTCAACATTATCAGTTGCAAACTCAAAAGAGGAAGACTCATTAAATAACACTTAAATAAGGCAGCCATAAGAAAACATTTCTTGGTTGGTCAATTTGTACACAATATTTTGCAATATTTTGAAGGTGCAGTGATTCTTTTGATACATACTAATGTTGACTATAAAACCTCTTTGGTTAGTGTTTCTCTAGAAGGATTTGGTTGAAGCCTGTGATCCCATCACCCTTGTGTCCAGGATGCATATCCGCATACAGGAGTGGCGATCTCTGAAGGTGCATCTTAATAGAACCCTGATGATGACAAGACCAAATCAGAACCAAGTAGACAAAAAATTATGATCAATTTTTCTAAGCATCCCTAAAAGGCTCTTACCCGTGGCTGAGCCCGAATGGAGGCGATACCCTGGTTTAACTGATTAGTCTCCACCTTGTACTCGCCACTCTTGAAGGGCAGCTTAAGTGATGCCATCATGGACACCACTTTCTGGAAGCCTGTGGCGGTCAGTGCCACGGTGATGTTAGGAGCAGAAGCCAGTGCCAGGCCCATGGGCCAGCTCCGTACCACCACAGGCTCCTGGAGGCTTGACAACTGCACTGAGCCCCTCTCTCTTACAAGCGGGTCCAGCATAGGCATGGAGGCCAAAGTCTCCTCCCGCATGTCCTCAGCGTCATCCAGCTCTGCCTCAGCTAGGGCGTCCATCAGCATCTATTTGGCAGAAAAGAATTTGAGAGCATCAGAAAGGGCGTCACAAAGGAATTTATGAGTCCACCACTAGACGGCGACAGGCTGCTGAACATTACATGGAAAACAACAGACAAGAAGGATGAACAAAATAAAAAAAGTACCCTCCACTCTCTCCATCTCCTCTGGATGATGTAGGCAGCTTTGTTCCATTTCTTTATCTGCTTTCGAATCAACCAGGATCTAACCACTGCAAAATGTTTGGACAAGAATAACAACCTCATTAACCTTACATTTTTTCTACAGGTACAACTCCATCATACATATTTACACTTTGGATTAACTAGATTAAACGAATGAAAAGGGTTGTACTGCCCAATTTGGTTTGTAACTCATTCCAACAATTGACCATACCACTATATATACACTATATATTTTAATAATCGCAAGTAATATATATATATTTTTTTAAGTAACAATTCACAAAAGTAACAGTTCAAAAATTCAAAATGTAATTCAGTTACTAGGCACGTCTCTTGGCTAAACATCCAGCATTAAGGTCAACGCATGTCTGTCTGTCTAATCTGTTTCCCCTCCTTCAGGATAAACAGGTGAAGTCAGGTGAAGCACATCACGTGCAGACAGCCCTGACCTGCTGGCCAGACAAACACACTGCATCCAGGCCATCAGACTGGTGACCTATACCTCTCAGGCTCTAAAATTTGTCTTTTTCCATTCACTCCATCTTGTATTCTGACAAACTGGACTTTTATTTGCTGTAATTTTAGTTCAGTCTAGTTCCCTACTGCACTGGCTGCTCTGACACTATACCTGCTTGGATAAGTGTAGCAGCCCGTCTCTCAGCTTCGCGTTTCCTGTTTTGGTATTTCCGCCAGTAGCACTGGATGGCAAAGGCCTTCTGCGAGCGAACTTTGACCCGATGTTCTTCCAGCAGCTCCAGCTGTGGAGGAACAATCCTACCATCAGTCTTAACATAACAATACATTGCATGTCAGTCAAAGGAGAACTCCAGCCCTGTTTTTAAACCTGTTTTTAAATTAAAACCTGGAACACAAATGGGGAGTCCATTTTTGTTTAAGTAACATTACTGGCTAACTTATTTGTGCCTTCCCTCAGTCAGAAGAATTAAGACCCTGCTCATGCCATGAATGCGCTCATAAACTAGTATTAGTATTAGTATAAGACTGGTAAATATGACACAGCGTCACTGACACAGACCATGGCATGCGTCATGAAGACTTTAGTCCTTCCACAATGCACCAGCGAGCTGCGAGTGCCGGTGTCTGAGAGAAGCTGTGGATCAGGGCTGAGTCTTCTTAAAACCACCCTGAGAACATCCATCACAGCTGAACAGAGGCTGTCCTTGTCCCCAGACTCAAATCCTGACAGCATGAGAGAGAGAGAGAGAGATTTATCTGACAGTGTACACAAAAATCTGACACAAGCATAATTTAGACTGAGGCACAAATTCAAAAAAGGAAAAAAAGAAAACATAAAAAAAACAAAGCACTCTGGTTTTAGAGATATTTTATATATTTTTCAGCAGGGCAACAAGACTGACCAATCCATTTCAACAATTTGTCTACCAGGTTAAATGCAACTTAGTTAAGGCACCTGAAATGTGCTGTAAGACAGCTGAACTTTACATAAGAAAACATGATGGTTCCTTATATTAATCTAAATAGATTAGATTAGTGTATTAGCATATGAATATGTTTGTTACTATTAAAAAGGTTTAGAAAGCCTCAAAAATCATGGTTCCTACGTTCTTTAGGCATGCAGGTCACACTGATGCATGCATGTATTTACCTGTGCACTAGTCTCATTTGGCACAGGTAGGCATTCGTTAAAAGAGGGTCCAACATAGACACCACAAAGAAGGATTACCAGTGAAATTGACAAGGAGGAGATAATGAAGGGAAGGAACTGAAGGCCATAAAAAGAAAAAGAAAACAGAGGAAAGTGAAGAGGGCATGAAAGATCCAGGCCATAAGACTTTATAAAAAGACACTATCCAGAATCTGAAGGGATTATTGACATTTGAGCCAACCATTCCAACAACTAACAACCTCTCAATCCACTCAAATTAGAAATCTAAATACAATTTTGTCATTGCAACAAAACTGTAAACTAAAACTTCTGTGAGATAATAAACATTTTTAATAACATTCTTTTTCACTCCAATTCTGATGTTATCAGTCAAAAGCCCTGTTGTTCAGCAACAAGCTGATAACTAATATTAAGTGAATATGAAACTGTGAATAGAAAATGAAACTGAAGGTAAGTCCCTATGCCCTATTCTCTTCCGTGTAAGTTGCCGCTTCACTATGTTGAATCAAATGTTTTTGTTCTTTATCAGTACTTGGTGACTTGGAACAACAGGGCCAACTGATCTTTTCCTTTAAGTTTAAAGTGAGATAATATATTCATGCTCTAGGGTAACGCATAAAAAAATTGCATTTATATTGATGAAACAGAGTATCAGAAAAACAGTGGAAACCTTTAAATGAAAATGTTTTTAGGGAAAACAATGCTTAGTAGCCAACAGATTTTCATGGTAACACACACAAAGAAAACTACCTAGTTGGCTGAATTCATTCTCAATTCATTCATTCATTCACAAAATTAAAGCTTAGCTAGGCTGACAAAAGTAGAAAGCGGCACAAGAGTTGAATCTGATTATGCAAACTACAGTAAAAACAATAATAGTCTCATGTATTTCCCAATCATGCAATCTTCACCTACCATTCTGACTGGTGAGCATAGCAGGTGTTCTGGCAGGCCTAATAAGTCCATAGCGTTGTAGGAGGCTTACGTGAGGAATCCTGGGGGCATTGAACAGTAAAGAAATCCAGTACATATCATAACTGTGGCGTTATAATACCTAGGCATTAATATCATTAGCATTATGTAAACATAATAAGAACATGTGTGTTCTTATGTGGGGCTTAAGGTGTTACCTTATAGGAAATCCTGCTGCACTTATGTTTATGGTCTCCACAATACCACAGGCTTCAAGCTGAGTTATCACCTTTAATGACACCAGCAATGACACAGTGAGTTTCTTTTTTATAGATACAGTGCTTCACAAACAATAAGACTGGCAGAAGTTATTAAAACACACAAAATGAAACCGCCAACTCACACAAATGTGACATATATTTAGACTACAAAACAACAAAAAAAACATACAAAATACAGTACTAGACAAGTATACTCTCTGAAAAGCAACACTAGTTTGAGACCGTTCAGTAATGTGTCCCAGTAATCTGGGGGTCTTACCTCCTCCTTCCTGAAAGTAAGAGGCCTGCACTCAGGGTTTGGTTTAATGCAACGGGTGTAGTGAGGTGTGGTCATGTGCAGTATCTTCATCAAGCTCTCCAGTGAGTTCTAGACAGGACATGCACAAAATATAAATATATTTGGATGAAGAGGTCAAAAGATGAATAAAATTACCTACCCGACCTACCCAACATTAATTATAGCCTACTATAACACTAAAACATGTTAAATCTTAAGACTGCCCTTAAGACTGCCTATGACTTCAAAGGAGACTTTAAAGTCATACAGGAAGCATTAAAAGGATAAAATTAAAAATACTCATCCTAAACATGGTCTAGCTGCAACTGGCAAAGTTGTCAGCGTTACTGTTTCACTGTTACATGAAATTACCTTGAACTTGGAAACTACAGTGACCACTTTGTTGTGTCCTCTGGCAGTCGAACCTTCAGCATCTGTGTCTGCAAACATAGTGTGCATCAGAGGGTCCTCGGACTTTTGCAGGAGTCGGACCAGCTCAGGGGGCACTGGGTCCTTCAGGAAAGGGAAAAACATTCAAGATTTACACGCAGTTCTGAGAGGGAAAAAGGTGGTAGATAATAATCCAAAAAATATATATTCTCTAGGGAGTTTCACCTATGCTCAATGAAGAGCAGGTGAAACTCCCTAGAGAATATATATTTTTGGATTGTTATTATTATGATCATCAGCATTATTATTATGCTTTTTAAGAATTATTTAGAATTTGTAAACATGGATATTAATATTCTGATTTTAATGGTTATCAACCCAGTAGAATTTTCATGGGTGGGACTGATCATAAAAGGAACACTGCGCGATTGTTGAAAATCTATATGTGTTTAATGTTAATAATAATATGAATAGAATATTTTATTAATAACACTTTTATTGTCATATTCACATTAAGCTCAATAGCCTGAGTATTGCTATCAATGTAAACACACTTATTCCCACAATGGCAGCACTGATTACAATCATACCTTGTTTTTCTCCATCATGCCCTCAATCTGATAACTGACTTTCCCAGCGTAGTGGGTCACAATGAAGTGTGGCTGCTGGCTGAACTTATCCCAGCTGACTCGGTCATTGCTGGACAGCTCCTTCTCCAAACGAACCATGAACTGCTTAGCATCTGAGGCCCGGTTTAGTCTACACACCTGAGGAAAGGTGCAAAAGTAGCACTGTTAACCTACTCTACCTACACTTCAGTACTTCAGAAAGAAAGAAAAGAAGAAAAAGAAAGGGAAAAGCTGGATTTGTACTGCATGTATGACCAACAAACCTCATTAAGCAGGGAGAAAATGCTGGTGGGACTGCCTTCTATGAGGTCCAAACAGCCCTGGTTATCCTGGTACTGGACGAAGGACCACTCCAGCCCCTCAGACACATACTCCTCCTGAATACAGAGGGGGAAAAAGTTTTCACCTAAACTGCAGTCTGCATGGCATTTACTATATATGACAGCTATAGGTAGATGCAAACAAAATATATGCCTTTTGAAAACCATGTTTAATTTAAGTGTTTAATTCATCCCAGTTCTTCTGGCCTGCTGAATAAGGACAGGGACACAAACATGTAAAGTGAAAGGACAGGTGCTGAAGCTATTATGGGCCTTTTTCCACCATGGGTATGAGACGAGTCAAACGTTCTTTCAAAAGGATAATAATGTCGGTAGCCATGTTCTTAAGTTTAACCGGGCTGAATTTTTTGGGCCTGTTTTCAGCTCTATTCATCAAGATTTTTTTCTTTAGCAAAGTCTCCATACCTGCTGTGCTTTGAGGTAATGCCCCACAAAGTGCTGCTGCAGTTTCTCATTTGCATAGTTGATGCACAGCTGTTCTAGATTGTTCTTCTGGAAGCACTCAAAACCATAGACATCCAGAAGTCCTGTAATTAAGGAATAGTTAAGCAAGAATCAGACTGACATGTTTGCTGCATAGTGCATTTAGATTAAAGGAGGAGACTGAACAAAGTAGAAAATGTCTGTACCTATGAAGTTGCTCCAACTGCAGTTGTCAGCACACATACTTTTGTTGATAAAGGAAACGATCCAATCAAACAGTCTGTTCGGAGCATAAATTATGTTAGTAAAGGATTGCTGAAAGCGCTAAATTCATGCAATATTGTGCAACTAATCAGAAAACTCACTGTGCATAGATGACTTTTGCCAAACAGTCCCTCCGAACACTGCATTCAGACTGAGAGCAGGGCTTTAGCAGGGTGCTCTGTCTGCCTGCTTTTAGGGTGCGCACTTGCAGACAGGACAGCAACTCCTCCACTGGAATCCGCAGCAACTCTGCAGTCGTCAGCAAGAACACTACAGGGACAATGGGAGGTCCAGAGCAGTCCTGATTACTTACCACTGTGGTAAACACTAGTGCCATGACATAAATACTGAATACGAGTTAATACAAGAATACCTATTTCAAATAATGACAATTTAGAAAAACAACATATCATTTTGAACAATTACATTAGTACAATGACAATAATGCATATTTCTATTGGCCCTGAGAGTAAACTACTGACAGTAAGAAATAAACATATTTAATATGTATATCTAGGACAAGTCCATATTCACAGACCTTTTGATTCTTCCTTAAGATCACAAGGCTGAGATTCATCTGTGGATGGACTGAAAGCCACATTCCCCAGATGGAGGATACCTGCTAATATCTGAAAGAAGTCACAACACACAGACACTTAGCAGCCATGACTCACATCATGAAGTTCAGGGTAATACTTCCATAGTAAAAGCCCAATACCCTGAATATCTGTGATCGTTTCTCTGAGTCAATTCCAAGATGAACCATTGCTTCAAGTGTCTCCTCAAAGCAATCCTCTGCAAAAAAAAAAAAAAAAAAAAGAAAACAGATGTGAAAATGCTTTCCATAACATTCCATACTGCACCAGCCGACACTGAAATCACTATGACTGAATTCTCAGTCTCACAAACTCACCCTCCAAGGTTTTCTCAGCATTTGGCAACCAGTTGAATCTCTGGTCATGTGGCATCTTCCACTCTTGTCTCTGCTGCTCTACGGCCCCTTTCATCATCTTTTACGCAAAAAAACACACATATGCTTATGAAACAAACACAAATGACAGGTTTCAGGATCACCGTGGATCCTTAAAAAAATAAATAAAAAAAACGAAAGTCTTTACTAATATTAATTTTCTGCCTAATATGTTGAGATACAGAACAGATAATGTTTTAACATTAACTTTAAGTTAACTAAACTAAAGTTAGTTCAGCTAAAGTGTCTATAGTGTTAAAAGTCTTGAAAGTCATAAATCTGTATATAAAAAATGTGCGTATACATGTATTCTGGATACAACATACTTTATTCAGTCACAGGAAATGACACAAATACACCCAGCAAAACCACCCTGCAACCACAACACCAGCATATTTAGGCTTGGAGACTGAAACGGAAGAGTTGCCGGTTTGATACAGTTTAAGGTTTGATTCCTGACCAGTAGACCATGGCTAAGGTGCCCTTGAGCAAGGCACCTAACCTCTCACTGCAGTCCGCTGTAGCAAGCAGCTCACTGCTGTGGTTTAGTGTGTGCTTCACCTCACTGTGTGTTCACTGTGTGCTGAGGCTATTTCACAAATTCACGATTGGGATAAATGGAGAGACCAAACTTTCCTCATAGGATCAATATATTTATAGATTACTTGCCTGGTAAAATATGTGGAAATTCCTTTCGTTTCTATCTTGAAATGCAACCCTCGTCTTTTCCAGTAGATAAGTTTGGACTGACGCCCCAACCAGCAACTGAGACCTGCATTACAAAGCACACCATCGATCTGGCTTAGCACCAATCACTACTTCCCATGCTCCAAGTCACAAGGTGCATTATCACCGTAATAATAGTTTTATATTTTTAGATATAACAGAGAACATGAGAAATGTTTTTAGGAGACTAGAAGGACCTGTTTAGCTGCAGCTGAATGTATTTTCCAAATCGACTGCTGTTGTTATTCCGTAAAGTGCAGGCATTTCCTGACAACAACAAAAGACCAGAACAAAGGTCAGCATTTGAAGGAGATACACTAAATGACACTATAGCCTATATGAATTTTACTGTAAAGAAGAAAATCAATGGGCTCACCAAAGGCCTCCATGATGGGATTGGAGTCTAGGACTCTTCTCTCTATCCTCTCCACTGTGTCCTGGCAGGTCTGAGAGGAGGCAGCCACTGTGGCATAGTACTTCATCAGGCACCTGGATGTCCATGTCTAGACACACAGACAGTCACAATCAATAAAACTGATTAATAACAACAATAAAGTAATAATAATGAAGCTGTAGTAAAAATTAAGTCATTTTAAAATAGACTGGATGTTTAAAAATATTTTCTTTTTTTCTGTTTTTTTTTATTAATCATCTCAGTCATGAGTAAACACACCTTCACACACTGATGGAATGTTGTTATGTTCAACATTTACCTATTTTTTTTCCAGAACATTAACTACAAGTGGTGAGCAATTAAAAGGAAATAGAACTTCTTACCTTTCCTGCTCCGCTTTCTCCACTGACCACAAGGGATTGATTTGTGGGCTCTACTTGGCCCTGCACATTCCTGTAAGCCTCCTCAGCCACTATAAAGATATGAGGCTTGAAGTCCTGTTCAGATGAAAAAAGCAAGTGTTTGTCAATGGTTCTGAGTGGCATTTATTTAAGTGCATTTATTTAGTTTTAATAAAAGAGCTACATCTAACAAAAACTTGGCCCAGTGCATTTTATTTAAGGTTTCCTCAATCTTATTGTGTAGCCTAAACCACAGAGTAGTGAAAGGGAGAGTAAGAAATAACTATGCTTCACAATTACAAGAGGTGCTTCCTCTTTAAGACTGATTAAAGCAGTACTAGGCACTCTGTGGTTTTGTTTTTTTAACCTCTCAAGGTCCCCTTACAGGCAAACATAAAAAAAACATTGTACATGCTCTCCAATTTATTCTCTACCATTGTTGTGGATTTGCAAACTAAGAATTATGAACCAGCCATGATCATTTTTGAAAAAAGAATGTTGACTGACAATAATAATTAATGTGTTCCTACTGAAAGTCTGTCTTTATGTCTGCACGTAACAGAGCCAGGGAGAGCAGAGCCAGGAGAGGGTGGCCTTCAATCACTCTGTAACCATCAAAGTGACTACAAAGCTAAAAACAGCATTTTTACCTTTATTTCCGAACTAGCAAATTTCGACATTGAGTAAACAAGTCCAAAAAGATAGCATCCTTTATCTTTAAATTTTTCTTTTTTTTATTCCATCACTCTCCACTGACTCATTTATAAATTTGGGAAAAGTGTCCTTGTTGTTTGTGTGCATGTTTCTGTCTATGTACACACAGCTGTGTAAACACCTACATAAAGCAATGTGGTGTCTAATGAGTGATGTGTCACATTGTGCCTAACAAACCTGAGGCTTTGGAGCTGTGTGGTATTCTTTCATCACATCCAGAGAGTAAAGGTGAGGGACAGGATGGAAGGGGTTGAGGGCTACCAGCGTGCATCCTGCATGTGTGTAGAACACCCTTGCACTGTACCTGGCCTGGAGACATTTAAGGACTACACAGCACAGGAGAAAAGCAGAGAAGGAAAAAGAAATGAGAGGTTAAAAAAAAAAAGGTCAGATGCTAATTAGACCATACAAAGGACACCGGTGGGATATCTGGTGTGCCTTAGAAATAGCAACCTGAGGTAAATGTTTCACAGACATCTGATCAAGAAATTTTTAAAGAAACAGAAAGAAGAAGAAAAGGAAACAGTAGTTTTATTATTAAATGTTTTTTTAATGGGGTTACTACTTGTGAGTACCTGTGGTTGGTGTAACTGGATTCACTTTGGTGAGGTCATCGTAGGTGTGGAGCTCTACTTCATTGATTAGGAAAGCACGGACTTCACCCTCAAGAGAGTCATTGAGAGACTTGCGTCTGGCCTGAACCCTCTCTCGCAGACCATGGACCTGTGCAGTAAAACATTTTGATCAGAACAAAATAGCATAAAGAGGTGAGGCGGCAAAAGGGCATGGATCAGCGACATGTTTAACAAATATAAATAATCTGAAGATATCTAAGTATCAGATGGTATATAAATACAGCGGCCTTTAATGTGTCGCACAGCTGTTGTTTTGCCAAATAACATGTTCCCCTTGCTATGTCGGATTATAATAAAATGTTATGTAATAGCAAAATATGACACCGACACATCCTTCCCAGTTGCTTTAGGATCCTACATAAATTAGCTTGCTTCAGCCTTTGCAAGTCTCCATCACTGAAACTAAATATAACTCAATCACTGCTGCTGCCAGCCTCTGATGGCTTTAAGACAATTGGGCCAATCTCTGAGTAAACAAACCACACCTCCAAGTCTCATGTTCTACTACTTTGTTTCTCTTAATTCCATGCATTGTTTGGAATGTCAGCCATGTAAAAAAAACACACCATCAAAAAAATTATGTTTGCTAAATTATATTTAAAAATGGAGAGGGAAGTTAAATGTTCTATAGTGAAAGGTTACACCTGCAGTTTACCTGTCATAATCACACAAACCACTTGGGGAGGTCTAGTGAGCTACCTGACAGGCGGGATGCTTTTGAGCGCAGACATTAATTGGGCGCATGTCACATCTTAAAAATAAATCCGACACGACGTGCTTCGTTGGAGGTACTTCAAACAGGCGGATTATGGGATGTACTCCTCAATGGAACAACATCCTGTGAGCACGAGGGTTGAAACAGTGACGTAGTTAACATTTGGCTATGTTGACGGTATGGATAGTTCTTCACCATCCTTTGGTTAATATAAGTTATATAACATATATTCTGACTGCAAATTACAGCCACAGAAATGTGTAGTTATCGTGGTCTACCTGGAATACCATGATTAACACTTGAAGCAAAAATATGTCGCTGAATTGCACTGAATAACTAATAGATTAAATAAAGACCGACGTGTATGCTTACGGTCTTTATGTGTACCATAGTCTCAATACTTTTTAAAAAGTGACTTTGATTACTCTCCTGTGGTGTAACTGCTTTCCCTGCATGCTAACGTTCAGCTAACTTATGCCATAACAAGAGCAGCCTCCCAGAGAACTTGCCCACACAGAACCAGGCTTAACGTTTACGTACGCTCGTTAGCATTAGCTACAAAATAACTTTCATAAGGTTGACAATAAATGCTCATCATTACTATACAATGTGGCATCATGTAAAAGGTTTTCAGTCAATTGTCAAGAAAAATTAACAAAATCGTGCAAATCAATGAATTAACTTGTTGTAGTTAACCCGGACCCACCTTGACTTTGTCGGTTTTTCGTCCGCTTTCAAAATGAGAAGATTTGGCACTGTCCTGGTTGTTGTTTGAAGATAATAAGCCATGTGAAGAAATCGTGTGCTTTTTATCGGCCATTATTTGAAAAATAAAAAAACTTGTAGGGACCCACGTTATGTTCCACTAGTTCTCAATTTAAAACAGAACATCATTTTTCCTGCTTCTACTCCTGTCATTAAAAATTCCACAGTGAAGGACAAAACACTCCCAACCCCCTGTTCTCTAAAATCTCACACCGGTTGCCGAATTTTTCCCGAGTGTGTCACTATCCACTGGAAGGCAGGGATAAACACGCCCTCCTCGGCTTTCTAACCAGTAATGCAAGGCTCTGTTCTGACACTCAGGAACGCCCAAAGCGGAAATGAATGAAGACGTCGGTGGCCGCAGTCATGGGGCTTTTGCAATGTAGCTAGAAACTAATAAATACAAATACAACTTGCTGCAATAGTGATTGTTTCTGTTGTAAGAATATCTTACGATGAAACTACACTATGTGAATATTGCAGCAAGTAGCAAACGACTAATGTCAATACATTGAGTTTGACATGCTAGTAGTTAGCAAAACAATAACCAGGGTCGAATTTAGGATTCATTAGGTAACATCTGGAAATCAAGTTTTGACAGTGAAAGTGCAATTATTTCCATTAACGTTATGTGCGTAACGTAACGTCAGCTAGTTTACCTGCTGATATTCAAGTTTCAAGGACATATTTCCTCCCAACAATGGATGGGGTAGGTTATGAATTTGTTAAGATCCATTTCGCTGCTAGCTCCCAACTCATGTGTTTTCTGGTAGTCTGCTTCTTTGAAGTTCAAGATTCTAGAACAATTCATAGGACAAATTGTGTCCGTTGCAGTTCATTTGTTTAAAATTAAAGCTGTTTTTTTGTTAATCCAGAGATACACTACCAGTAACTCTTTAGATCTAACAATATTATTTCCTGCTGTAGATTTCTCTGCATAATCCCATGTGTTCCTGTTGCATTTACAGGTTATAAGCAATAAACTGTTGAAGGAGGCCTTTGTCAGCAATCTGAATGGCACAAATTTGGGAGAAGTTGCCTTTGGATCCTTGGTAGCACCTTTGTGTGTGCTTAGTCGAGGGTTGTTTTTAATTCTTTATTATCTCACCAAAGGGATTCTTCCACTTTCCTGGAATTTGCACTTTCTGTTAGACTTTACCTTCTTAGTGCTCCCTTTGGTCTTGTACTCTACGTTGTTGAGTGGTGTACTAAATCTTGCCATCACAGGTCTTGCAGTGATAGATATTATTGCCTTTTTCCAAGTATACCAAAAGAAGAAACTGTCAGCACCATTACTTGATGCACTGAATAAGTTTTTTCATAGCAAAGTGGAGTCAAATTTGGTACCATTTGTTACCGTTTTTAGAGTGCAAGTAAATGTGAAAACGGCTTTATGCATCTTGGCTGTTGACTTCAGTGTGTTCCCGCGACGTTATGCAAAAACAGAGACCTACGGAACTGGTGTCATGGATCTAGGTGTGGGAGCTTACATTCTTGCAAATGCAATCGTCTGTCCAGAGGCACGAAAAAAAGAAAAGAAGGGGTCCAATTTCAGTCATGTTATGGGACAACTGTGGTCTGTCTGGCCTTTGGTTTTGCTTGGTATGGCACGGCTGGTTAGTGTGAAAATGTCAGGATATCAGGAACATGTGTCAGAATATGGAGTTCACTGGAATTTTTTCTTCACATTGGCGATTGTAAGAGTAATAGCATCCATGCTTTTGGCTGTATTTCCAGTCAACAAATCTTGGCTTTTTGCAGTTTTGATTTCTGGAATTTATCAAGTCACCCTGGAGACAACAACCCTGAAAGACTTTATCATCCACAGTGAAGACAGAACTGAAAGTTTTCTAGCTGCAAACAGAGAGGGCATCTTCTCAGTTTTGGGATATGTGGCGATTTACATGGCCGGTGTGCAAGTTGGATTGTACATAATGGAAACAAGACTACTAATCAAAGAATGGCTTAAAGTTATTCAGAAGCTATTGTTTTCAAGTTTTTTCCTGTATTTGATCTTATACTTATCTCAAATATACATAGAACCTGTTTCACGTCGGATGGCCAACCTATCTTATTGTGTGTGGGTTATTGCCGAATGTTTGTTTTTCTTGACTTGTTTAAGTGCGGTTGATGTCATTTTGCTATTTGCAAAATCACTGACAAATTGTTTTGTTGTTCCAACTTCATGGAACCTGCATCAAGATGAAATGAAGAAGGCAAATCTAAGAACAGATATGGAGGCTTTATGCCTTATTCAATCTGTGAATCGAAATCAACTCTTATTTTTCATGCTCGCAAATCTAATGACTGGCCTTACAAATGTTACTGTAGATACTGTAAGGAGTAATGATTTGGTTTCTGTATCTGTTTTGCTTATGTACATGTTAATTAATAGTGCACTCATTTTCCTATTACACCGTAAAAGGATAACATTAAAGTTTTGGTAGGCCTCAAGGATCTGTGTTTGCCTGTGTTTGCCTGTTGATGGATGAAGAATGAATAGCCAATTGTCAGATTGTCAGAATATAGTGCAGTAAAAAAAAAAATAAAACATGCTGAGAAGACTGACAATACTGTCAAGACAAAATCATCCATTTGAAAATGGTACTACTTTTAGCCAGCATGTTGAGGCATGTGGCTTGATGTTGCACCTTTTTACTTTGTGGCTTGTTATCGTCTCCACCTGGTCAATAAAAAAGCTGTGTCACATTGAATGATTGTGTTTATATAATTTTAAGAGATGTAAAACTAACTGAAATGTTTATGCAAAAACATACTGATCACCAAGTGTAGGCATTAGGCCTATTATGAATGATAGGAGATGGGTCTCATTTCCAAGAATTTTCTTTTATATTGCACTTTTGGTAAAAAATACATATGCAGTTGTAAACTGTGGTAATTCTTTTTACTAATATTCATAAAATTCACTTCGATGTAGTTAGTCTATTTAGTGTTAAACGTGGGCGGGCGCTTTACGATTCCCTTCTCCACGTCTTAGGTCAAAGGTTAGAAGAGAATTCCACCGCCACAGACCTCTGTCGCACTTGTTTGTTTTCATACAAAAAAAGCAACTTTCGAAAGTCGGTAAGTATGACAGCTACTTTTAATAGTTATTGTACAATTTTGGATATTTCCGTAGCTTTACTTTTATAGCAATTTGTAGAACGAATGCGTCCTTACTGCGAAATAGTTGCAATGGATTTACCAGCGCACCGCTAGCAAAGAAACACGAAGTTGTCAGATGGTTTGAAGCTTCAATTTTGTTCGAACATTACCTCAAGCTCTGGCTTTGGTGGTAGCTTGTGGTATAATGTCCACTTAGTGAATAATCACAAGAAGTATATATGTAGCTAGCAAATACACTTTGTACGTTAAAGAAAGTTTAAATGTAGTTATGACAACAGTTTCTGTCATCACTGAACGTCCTGACTGCTAACGTTAGTTATCCTAGCTAGAGGTAGCTCACAAAAAGGCTAGCCAATGTTACCCTAGCCAATGTTACTTATCGCTGCTTAGCAAACTTCTTTCCGTCTGATAGCTAGCTGACAGAATTGCTAATGCAGCCTGCCAAACTTTGATAACAATAGCCATCGTGCTACTCAGCGATAATTGGCTATCATACCTAGCTTGTCAACGGGTCATTACAGCGAACTACAGGCTGGTCGGATTAGCCACTTTAGGCATCTTATTTGAGCTAATTTTGCATTGATATCAACTTAGATACTTAGCTATTTATCCTGGCTATTTGCAATAGGTGTTTCCTTGGTACCCTGGGTAATATAACTAATCAGAGGTGAGTTAATTTACTAACAGTTGTATGTATAACACGATAAACATTTAATATAAGGTATAATAACTAGGATATTCAACAAGCTATTGACCGTCAGAGTACGCTAGCTTAACATTTAACTTTTATTTAGAATTTGCCAACAATGTACCTAACGACTAAATTTTATGGGTTATGACGTTAGCTAATATTAGTTTAGTTCGTCGTTATTATGGTGTGTTTTGACACGTTTATTCATTAAAGTACACCGATAGGTGTAGATATATAGGCATATCGTTGGTGTACAAAACGTTTGTCTCTGACCTAGATTGCAGAATGGAACCTAGTTAGCAATTTGTTGAAAGTTCCTTGCAAAATCCGTTGGCATTTCAATTTTTTACTTACTATTTAAAGACAATTGTCGTTATAGGTAATTTATAAAGTAATCACACGAACAAATAGTTAGCATTTCAAGGTGCAGATGTCACCAACATTGTATCTGTAACGTTTGTGTGCTATTCGAAGTTCTAGCGAGATAATGTTAGTTGATACAATTGGATAACGTGGCACACAATAAGACAGGGTTAACACTTAATTAAACTTAATTCATCCACATCCAGATATTTCCAGGCCATTAATGTTTGATATGATAGGAAGAAGCTATAGTTAGCTGAAATTATAGTTGCTCGCCCCTGTTGCTAAGTTAACGTTACCTTTGCAAGCGATAATAGCTACTTAGTTAGCTAGCTACGACACGTTGACTTTATCACTAACAATGTTTCTGACAGCCCAAATATGCTTACACGAAGTGTATTTCTTTAATTTACAGCTACATTGGGGTATACTTATTTGAAATACCCGCGGTGTTGAAGCGGTGAGTGCATTCACAGGAATAATTGCCGTCTACTGCACTTTTCACAGGCGCCACAACTACGACCTGAGCTGGGAGAAGACATGGCGCGTCTTGTTGCCGTTTGCAGGGAAGGAGAGGAGGACTATCAGTTCCTTGCACGCCAAATTCCACTCTTCATTAATGACACTTTAACAGTAAGTTCGTATTATGTATTCCAAGACCTCAGGACTAAATGTTTTAGCTGTAAACTTTGTGTCATGACGAATCTCAGGAGAAATGGAGCTGGGCAGCTAATCATTAGCATTGCGAGGCCTATTTGGCTAAAGATGCATACAAGCCTTGCTGTCAAGCATGACTTGCAGCCAGATATAGAAGCAATGAATGATGCACAGTGTGTCTATCATTTGTGTTACATTATGTACCTACCTAGTTCCTTTTGTTTGTTAGATGGTGATGGAATTTTCAGACAGTGTCATGGACCTTGACAGTCATCAGATCAACTCTTCACAGTTAAAACAGTTTGTTCAGGTGAGTGATTTGTTTGAGATCTAAACTGTTGACCCTTACATTTCACATTCATGCCTGGTTTTTGTTGACATGTGAGAACATTTTCTGTTTGTTTTATTATTCTCTTGCTGCTAGTAAGTGTGAATTTGCTGTGAATAATATTTCTAACTGCAGTGTTACCATCTCTCACTAAATGGTGCGTCTGTCTATATAGTATCATGCTATGCTAAAGCAGCAAGACCTCAGCATTTCCATGATGGTGACATCTCGAGAGGTATTCAGTGCCCTGTCACAACTGGTTCCGTGCGTGGGGTGTCGACGCAGTGTGGAACGTCTCTTCTCACAGTTAGTGGAGTCAGGGAATCCAGCCGTTGAGCCACTGACTGTGCGATCTACAGGCATACTATCTGTCACTAAAGCCTGCATGGCAGATGCCAAGAAGCTTTACTCGCTCTTCTATGTCCATGGGTAAGTGCAACTACTTTGGTGTTTTTGTCTGACCACAAGCATCATGGCGTACCTGTGTGTGTGTGTTTTTTTTTTTAATTATTGGTAAACATTTGTCTTCACAGGTCAAAACTCAATGACATGATTGATGCCATCCCCAAAAGTAAGAAAAACAAGCGCTGCCAGCTGCACTCCTTAGATACACACAAACCTAAGCCTTTAGGGTGAGTATAATATCTTGTCCTAAACATCAGTCCAAGTCCAACCGTTTTCATCCTATGAACCTCAGTTAGCGTTATTGTGCAAGATAAATGCTGTGGACAATGAAGTTTGAACAGAAATGCATTTTCACTCTCTTCACTTATATTTTACAGCCTTAATCTCAATGTCCGTCTTAACAGGGAAGCTACAATGGATGTGTAAAGCATAGAAATGTTAAAAAAAAAAACATTAATATTGTTACACATTGACAGAAACGTGTTTGCAACTTTAAAATCCTTTTATTAACTAAATCTATCACAGTTCTTGTCTATGTCATGCAAATACTCACAAACTCGTGCGAGTCAGTGAAGGCCTTAGGTGCTAGGTCTCAGGGAGGACATTGAGATTGGGGAATCATTGTAATGACCAGGTTGGAAGCAACTTCATTGTTGATGTCTGTCTTTATGAAACTGTAGAGAAGGAAGTGCAGAGAGAGGTGTAGTTGTAGCTAAAGACAGTGGAGATTCATCCAAAGAGGTCAGATGTAGCATCCAGTTTCATTTCGGACCATTTCAGTCACCCAACAGGTAGGCAGTTGAACATTTGCGAGCTATAAAGAACTATTAAGCCATAGAGAATCAGTGCTTCACTGTTATTTTGTTATTTTGATGTGTATCACCCCACTGCAATAACAATATTTCTGTAATGTTGTGCAAAGGTTCCTGTCCAACAACGGACGCTTTTGTATTGGGTTTGTCTTAAAGCTGACTAGACTGAACATACTTGGTTTTGCTGTCTCTTTTGCAGTGGTAGCTGGATGGATGTGTGGGAACTCATGTCTCAGGAGTGTCGAGATGAGGTGGTTCTTATCGACAGTCCTTGCCTACTGGAGACCCTTGAGACATATTTGCGTAAACACAGGTATAAGAGCACACTGACCCTGACACAACGTCCAGTGATGTCTTTTGCATATGGAGTGATTTGTTTGCTCTGATTGTGCAGTGGGATTTGTATTTCTTTTTTGAGTGTTGCTCAGTTTTGGTTGTTTCCCTTTTGATCCCAAAGTGTCATATACTTGTTACCACCAGGTTTTGCACTGACTGCAAAAACAAGGTGCTGAGAGCTTACAACATTCTGGTGGGTGAACTGGACTGCAGTAAAGAAAAGGGCTACTGCGCTGCACTTTACGAGGGCCTCCGCTGTTGCCCCCATGAACACCACATCCACGTGTGCTGTGAAACTGATTTCATTGCACATCTCCTGGGACGGGCAGAACCAGAGTTTGCTGGTGGATATGAGTAAGTGTAACTGTCTCTCTCCCGTTTTTGTAGAGCGTGTGATTTGCCGTTTACCATGGAAGTTTATTATTTGTCTTTGGTAGTAGTAATTTCTACATACTGGGTATTATACATGAGTGTGTTTTTGTGTCAGCATAATGAGCCAGACTCTAACATTCAGTTGTGTAGTCTGGCCACAACCAATCGAACAGTCTGAGGGGCGGGCAATGTGCAATCTAACATCTCTTTTTACTGTTTCAGACGTAGAGAAAGACATGCCAAAACCATAGATATTGCACAAGAAGAGGTTTTGACTTGTCTGGGCATACATTTGTACGAGAGGCTGCATCGAATCTGGCAGAAACTGAGAGCGGAGGAGCAGACTTGGCAGCTACTGTTCTATCTGGGCATTGATGCACTACGCAAAAGTTTTGAGGTACTGTAATACAGGCCTCCAGGCCCTGCTGCCACATTGCATGTCTATTTTTAGAGTAGGATTATAATTCATAACTAGGTGTTATGGTGCTACTTGGGAGCAAGCCTTCTCCCAACAAAATTATGCATGTGTATACATTTTCCATTACATGCAAGTCTAATGGCCCTTTAAGACGCCTATATTCAGTCTAAATTGTAGGCAGTCATTGAAAACACAGATTGCGAAACCCTTATAGATAACTATATGATCTTTGATGTTGAAGTATTATTAATTCCTTAGCCTTAAGGGTAAGGACATGGGGAGACTGACACCATTGGATAATGCTAAAATAAACAATACTTGTAATATACATGATGTAAATATCTTGTATTTACTCAAATCAGGAAAATGAAGGCATGAAGAGGTAAAATCAGCAAATAAGCATATGTGCGAATATGTAATGTATCAGTAAAACAAAGGAAATATTTGCTGGCAAGGCTAGAAGGAACAAGGCAGGTGAAAGGGACTGAATGAGGCCACGGGTCATAGTCAATATTTTCCGACAGCCATCAGTACTGAACCATGCCTCCAGTTAGCAGACGTGAGCTCCTCCGACAGGTCCAGGCAAGCATCTGACACACTGTAACAGAGCCTACAGTCTGGTGCTTTCGATCACCACACTGGCAAAGGGAAGAACACTACATGGCACAACAAAGGCCCGACCACCCCACAAATTCACATTTTGTAAGGTTTAAAGTTATGGTAGCGGGCAGTTATCACTCATACATTTGACAAATGTCAGTGTTAACAAAAAAAAAAAAACATAAAACTTCACACCCTCCCAAACTCTGCAACAACTCTGTGATTTGTTGAGAGGGGACATGCCAACACATGCCGGTCCATAAGGTCTTATAAACACAGATTTCTTGGGTCCTGACAGTCAGTGGCTCCTGGTGGTGTCCTTTTAATAAATGACATGCTCACAAGCACTGTCAACTCAATCCTCACAGTCTTCAACATGAGTCAAAATTTCTTACAGTATTCATCTTCCTGCAGCCTTTGCAAAAAGATTTTTAACAAGAGAAAGCCTAGCTAGGTATGCTACATAATGAACATATTGATTGTGTGTGTGTGTGTGTGTGTGTGTGTGTGTGTGATTCCTGTCAGATGGCTGTGGAGAAGGTGCAGGGAATCAGCCGTCTAGAACAGCTGTGTGAGGAACTGTCGGAGGAAGAGAGAGCTCGCGAGCTAAAGCAGGAAAGGAAGCGACAGAAACGCAAAAATCGGCGTAAAAACAAGTGTGGCTTTGATATCACAGAGCCAGACACGGACTGCAAAGATAAGAGCCATGATAAGGTAAGGTTTCGATGGACATGGCAATGTTTGCAGTATATTACTGACCATTTTGTGGTACCAGTACAGGTTGTCTTACAATTTCCTAGTTGTTTCAGTGTCTACAGCCATCGTTTGATCAGTAAATGTACACATACTGTAATGTTGCTCAGAAATGATCATTGAAGCCATTGTGTTGGGTTATAGGTAGGTTTTTTTTTTTTGTTTGTTTGTTTTTTTGTTTGCTTGTTTTTTTTTTTTTAGCTTGAAGACATTTCACGTCTATCCAAAAATTAGCTAGATGAATGATAATCTTCAGAAAGATTATTGAAGCATTTAGGAAGCGTTCAGTATTTTCATTAAAGTAAAGTATGAAACTCTACAAAAACTACAGCTGACCATAGCAGAAATACACAATACTCATTGATTTGTGCACTGATGTAGGAGTTGACCACTACTGTGGAGAAATAGGTACATAAAGCACTCAATATATGTATTAAAATTTTGAAATGTCTGTAAATTAGTTGAAAAGTTTTTGGTGATACTGGAGTTTTTCATTCGAATTCGGTGATGACGTAACGTTGGGTATACTTGGAGGAAGGTGGCACTAAAACGGTAGCAAGCAACTGGGATGGGATCTCATATGATGGCCCACAGCCATACAACTTTTAAACAGTCCGACATGAGCGTCTAAATGAGGAATTGGCAAGAATTGGTGGCCATCAAAGCGAGTTAAATGCGTGGACATATGAGAACGAGTGGAGAGTTGCGACAAGCATTGAAGGTAGCCCACTAACGTTGGCTCCAAAATGTTCACTTCTTACCCAAATGTTGTCTGCAGAGTAAACTGGTATAATGGGTTAAATATTCCACATGCCATTAGTTATATGGAAGCTGATTTATTTGTTCAGTGTAGGCTACGTCCACTACTGACTAGTGAATATTATGAACATTTTCTCTGATATGAACCAGTCTGCAGTAGCCTTTGGTAAATTGAAGTAGCCTACAATGAGCTCCACCTAAATAGTTGAATAACTATTGTTATCACAAAGTTATTTATTTTACAAAGAGCTTTGTGCAAGTGGAGTGTTGGTATGTAATGAGATGCTTCAGACACTGTTATCGTTTTATCATTTGCTGTTTGGCATGATGTTGTTATTGCTAATCTGGTAGACCAGCTAATAACGTTACGGCATTGATGTAGGCTAAACCGTGGCAGTGAAAGAGACGTCATTTTTCAGTTTAGCTACTTGGGAAGTACCCACGAAGCCGTGAGACATTTATGAATCTTAACAATTACCAGTCTGTGGTAGCTACTTTTCACGCTGCTTTGGAACCTAAGCTAATTTTGTTTTAGAACGTTCATAAAATTAACTTAACACTGACTTCAGCAGAATGCTATACTGATTCATTGAAAGATGTTTACCAGTTTAAACAGAATGCCACACTGATATAAAGAGAAAAAGGAACACGCTCAAATGAATCTGAATTGTTGGCTGTTAAATGACAATAGCCACTTCCAGTTTGGTGCTTCATTGCTTCAGTGCTTCATTTTGAGCTCCTCTAAAAGATTGTTTTATGTATGATTATCAGTTTGTTCTGTTCAAGTTGCTTCAATGTACAAGTCATTCTAAGTGTATAATGTGATGTTTTTTTATGGGAATTTGTATTTATAAGTTTGTGTAACAAATGAACTACCAATATATAGACTGTTTCAAGGAAAAAAAAAAAACTTGTCCCCATACTATTCCACTTTGCTTATATCCAACAGACATATGGAAAATCTGTGTGAGCCATCAAGCTAATAATCAAACTCTCTTGAAATTGTCTATATTTATTGTGCAGATGAACTGCACAGTTCATGTGCCTTGCAGTAATTATCTTGGCTTGATGCCTGATTCATATAATTAAATCACCAAAATTAGTGTATGATATGATGTGTAGTGTCACTTGTGTAGTTTGTGGGTTAGTAATCGGGTGTCTCACATCTCTTCTTCTTCTTCTTCTCGTGCAGGGATCTACAGAGTCAGTGGATGGTGTTTGTAAGGACTGCAGAAGTGAAGAGGAGTCTGGGAGCTGTGGGGAGGTCCTGGTCCCCACTGAGGCCTCCTCCTGCAGTTGCCCTGCGGCATCCATACTGGGCTCTTCCAAAGTCAAGAAAGGTACAGGAATAAGCGTTCTTTTGAGTTTCTTGTTCCACATAATTACTTGACAGAGATTTTCCTTCTGGCTGCTTATTTATATCATTTATATTTATTTTATTACTTGTACATATTGGCCCTATAAGACAGTTTTATATATGACAGTTATATCTAACTAAATTACATAAATCTGAACATAATGTTTTTATTAAGACTTTTAGAGATTCCCTTCTTTTGCAGATCTTGTAAGCTGATATTCCATGTACATTTCAATGCTTTCTGGGTAAAAAGTGACATCAAATTGTTGTCATTGTTGCACCTTATTTGGCCCTTGGTTAGATTCAACCAGGTGATTTTACTTTTTGCAATGTTCGCTTACAAGTAAAAGGATTTTCTAAACTTAAGATGACCAACAACATTTAGAATGTTTTTAAATCATGTTTATGTAGCAATCCCTACCTCAGTCTTAAAGACACAGTCCAGTAATTAAACACTTTATTTCCAATATAGTTCGTAATAGTTATACCAACTAGCTTTTTTCATGAAAATAAATCTCTGTAGGCACTAAACAATAACCATACAAATCCATACCTCCACACGTATCCCTGAAAGTGAGATTTCCTCAGAACTAAGGCCATGTACACATTAGGGCGGATAAATTTGAATACGCACAATTATTTATCCGTTTTTCCGTACACATTAACATTAGTACACTGAAAACAATGCTTCTTGAAAACGATCACTGAGGTGGATAAATCTGAAAACGCAGTGTGTACAGCAAAAACAGAGAGATTCAAGGACAGTGACGTTCAGTTGCCATGACGCTCAGGAAAGTTTATGCTCGAGATTCTAACGTAACAATCACAACAATAAATAGAGAACAGAATTTTTAATAGCAGCAAATTCTGAAAATGATATAAATACGATAATGTGGACGGGGATAGTTTTAACTACAGATATGTGTTTTTATATGTATCCAGCTTAATGTGTACATGGCCTAAAACTGTGTGGTTCCAAACAAGCATTCTAGAATCCTGTCCAAATCGTTTATCTATGACTCATCAACTCTCCTGTTTGATAACTTTACAGCGTAAAGATCTTATAAGATTTATAAAATCAGGACTACACCACACACACACATTTCGCTCAAATGTTATAATTGCTGATTAAGGTTATGTTGACGGAGGCAAAATGACTTAGGCTACTAATTAAGATGCGTACTTTGCGCAATAGAACTGGAGGCGAAAAGACTTACAATGTTCATTCATTTTAGTTGGCCTGCTGTCAAGCTGTTCTTCTGTTGATTTTACTTGAAGGGTGACAACGAAACGTTTAGGCTACGACGAAACGTTTAGACTACAACGAGATCACGACATTTAGCAACAGAAGCACAAGAGGAAAGCTCTGGACATAGAAGTCTTTGTGTTAACGGAAACAAAACGATTTAGGCAGTGTTGACAGGTGGAGGATAGGCAAGGCTTCAGAAACCTTTCAAAAATGCTCTCATTAACGTGCTGTTCACCGTGACGTACTGTAATCAAGTGTTTCCCATATACAGTACCTGATGACTGCCCACTTTAACATTATCCTACCATAGTCTAAACATACTCACAGTACTCACACAGCGGTTTTAAACAAAACTTGTTGAGACAATCAGCAACAATAAAATAAGTGAACTCATCTCGGCAAACTCATTGACATTGACTAATAAACTAATTCTCCTTTTTCTCCAAGTACTTAAGGCCTATTTTTACTAATTATTTTTACTAATTAGCAAATTAAATATGGAGTTCTTGTCTTCGCCCCTCCAGTTAACATGTGTATTCTCAATTCCTCAATTCCAACTTGTTTGCTATGTGTGTGGGATACTGTGTACGTACGGTTTGATACATTTGGATTTTTTTGTGCTACCATAACTTTGAAGCTTTGAGAGTACGCAACATTTTAGTAGGAAGTCAACAGAACTCCTACTAAAAAAAAAGTCCCAGTTTTGACCAGAAGTAAAAATTACCCTAATGTCTGTGTACTGGAGGCACTTCTACTGCTTCTGAATTCAGAACAGCATTTCCCCATTTTTTGCCTTTCTTTTTGTCTATTTTATCTTGCTTTTCTTCTTCAACTTTATTAATAGGAACTTGAACAGTTGTTAGGCCCCTACTGAAAAAGAATAATCTGGATGAATTGGTGCTTAACAACTAGAGGGCAATATCAAATCTACCATTCTTTGGGAAGATCATTAGAAAAAATAGTCTTTAATCAATTAACTGCTTTCATGACCATGAAGTTTCAGTCAGGTTTCCAGGCCAATCACAGCACTGAAACGGCTCTTATTAAAGTTGTAAATGAAGCATGTCTTAATATTAATGCAGGCAAAACACCTGCCTTGGTGTTATTGGACCTCAGTGCTGTTTTTAACTGTCGATCACAACATACTTTGACTTGAACACTGGGTTCTCTGGTATAGTTATCAAGTGGTTAAAATCACACTTACAAAACAGACGTTTCTTTGTTGCCATGAGCAACTGTACTTAAACATTTATGTCCTTGACCTATTGAGTCTCCCAGGAGTCTCCCATGCTCCAAATTTTAACCTTTAAATGCTCCCAGGACAATTTGTCATGAACTCAATCTCTTATCATAGTTATGCTGATGACACCCAAGTTTACTTTGCCCCCTTGAATGACAAATCAATTGCCTCTGTCCTTAAAACTAAGGGGCTAAAAACAAAAAAGGCTGTTACAAATCTTTCTTGACGGTGATCTAAATTTCAGGTCACATGAAATCCATCACCAAATCCAGCTTTTTATCACCTAAGAAACACCACCAAAGAGGTCTATTCTCAAAAAAATTACAAAACTTATCCATCTATCTACTGTAGGGTTGATTACTGCAATAATCTCTTTACAGGCCTTCCTGTTAATACCATAACATTCCTTCAACTGATCCAAAATGCAGCTGCTAGGGTTCTTACAAGTGCAAAAGGAATCAACCACTTTACTGGGGGTTGAACCTGTTCTTCCCCCTGGAACCTGTTCTTCCCTCGGCTGAGGACAGGACAGGATGAATAAAAATAAACAATAGTGCAGGTAATGTGCCGTTTCCATGTAGGGGTGAGCAGGATCCATGTAATAATAAGACTATATGATGATCCTATGGCCAGATGGAAACGGCCAGCTCAGCTACAGTTCATGAGGGAGATGGCCGTGGGAAAGAAGCTGCTCTTGTCTCTCAGGACACGAAAAAAAAACCTGTGGTGAAGATTTAGAAACTATCTTCCTGACGATATACAAAAATGCCCATACTGTTGTCAGTTTCAAATTTAAACTTAAGACCAAACTGCTCTTTCTGTTCATGTTGTGTCCTTTTATTAATTTAACTTTTGCTCCCATTTTATGCCTTTATTCATTTTATTCTTTTTTTCTTTGTTTTTAATTCCTTTTGTGAATGAAATGCGCTCTATAAATGAAATTGCCTTGCCCTGCCTTGTCAAAAACATCTGCTAACTGTCAGGCTGATCTGATCTCTTTGTGATGTTTCCAAAGGTCTATCGCCTCGCAGCGCCGGCAGTGACTGTGGCTATTCGTCCAGCATGGAGGGCAGTGAGACCGGGTCTAGAGAAGGGTCAGACATAGCATGCACCGAGGGCATCTGCAACCATGATGAAACAGGTCAGTCGCCACAGCACTTCTAGTCTCGCCCTCCAGTGGGTTTATACTTTTTGTACTTTTTGGCAGCTGCTGGTCTTTGAAAGTGGGGAAGCTCATTGTCAGTTTACATCACAAGATTTGTCAATTTATTTATATGTATACTCTGCATTAGCATTCATTGTCTGCCATTGTGTGTAGAGTGCACCTTGCTAGCTGGCTAACTAGCTTGCCAGCGAGCTAGTTTACTCTGACCTAGCCAACAATTTAACTATATATTAACAAAACAATATCAAACTTGGAACAAGAAATTATTGAAATAATGTTAAACTGAAACAAGGAAATATGAGGGGTGTGTTTAATTTACAGTGTGAGAAATGTATAAGTAATTACCGACACAAAATGCCAGCAAAAGGTTCACAGCTTGTCTTTGCTCAAACTTCGCTTGCAAAACCCGCGATGGGACTGACGCAGAGGGAGCAGTATAGTGACTATGTATATATATATATATATATATATATATATATATCTCATCATACCTGTCAATCAAAACGGGATTCACCCTCTCAACTAATCCTCCAATCATCATACAGAAGCTCAGCGTCTAGGCCAGACCACCCCGAGAACAGCTCCATTCACCCCCAGAGGCGCTGAGCGTCTGGGGGCGGGACGAAATCGCGGCATTTATCCAATAACCGTCAAATTTCGAGTCAATAAAAAAATATGTCCCATTGAAGCACACGGACGCTCAACATCTATGGGCAAAACCATGCTGTTCTTGCTGGTTCATATCACAGTAGACACACTAGAGGGCAGAAAAGCGTCCGCCATTAAACCAAATGAAGAAAAAGTAATTCTATGAAAACGGCGCTATGGGAATGAACAGGTAACAACTCGGTCAGTTATTCTAAACGAGCTCGTCTTCAAGAACGCTTTTGTAGTCAATAAAATGTTAACACAACCATACATATTTGACCATTTAGTTTTTGACATTTTAGGGGAAGCTGAGCTTCCCTTGCAGTCTTAGAGAAATCGCCTCTGTTTTTGTTGTCCCTCAAAAAGAAAAAAGTTTGAGGTTAAGAGGGTTGATTACTTGGACATTAATTAGAATCAACTTCCCACATGATGAATGTTTGTATAAATAGTGATTAAAAATGAGTTACTGTACATTTGCACTTATGCATTTAGCACCAGCTATGCTTTGACCAGCGGTGATGGCTGGTATTCAAGCTAAATTTTTTAGGCTACGAGGTTTCCAGTAGGGTTAAATATTTTTCCCGAAAATGACATTAATCAAATCCTGGGATAAGACGGCCCATTTCCCGGGAATCCCAGGAATATTTTTTTTGAGCCCAAGTAGGCCATATAATATCATTCATTCCAATATTCGTCCCAAACTGGCGTTTTGCATCAAATTGTTACACATTTGTTATCATTATTGGGACAAAAGTAGTTTAGGCTGCATCCATGGATCAACACAACAGTAATGTTACACAACATCTGCTGCATCGTTAATATATAATGCCATATATATAATGGATTGTCAATAACTTGTCTTCTGAAAGGCTAGGCAAGCCTTAGGCTACATAAAACAAAATGTTTTACAGAGCTCCATTATATTTCCATTACATTTGAAAACCATTGGATTAATCCTTCCTCAACAATTATCTAAATCTATTAGGCTACGTGGATGTTAAGATTTGCAAGCGGCTGAAAACGGGAATAATCACTCAAAGTTAACCAAATATTTCTTTATTGTTCGGGGCAGGCATATTTGTAACTGAAACCTGGCTGGAACAAGGAAACAGTTGTGCTACCCTCATTGAGGCGGCTCCTCCAAATTTCAATTTCATGAGTGTGACAAGAGCAACGAAAGGAGGAGGGGTTGCAAAAATACTTCATACATCTTTTCAGTGCAAACAGATATCTCATGATGACTTTGCATCTTTTGAGTACATATGTGCACTTGTTAAGGGTTCCCCCTGTATTTTATTATTGACTATTTACAGACCTCCAAAACATTCAGCTAAAGTTTTTCTTGAAGAGTTTGGTGAATTGCTAACAAATATTTGCTTGAGTTTTGACTGTCTAATTATTTCTGGTGATTTTAACTTGCATGTGGATAATCCAGAAAACACATATTCTAAGGAACTACTTAGACTAGTTGACACTTTTGGCCTAACCCAACATATACAGGTTCCAACACACTCTCATGGTCATACTCTTGACCTAGTCATCACAAAGGGTCTTGATGTCTCTACAACAATTAAAGGGATAGTTCGGTTTTTAACCCATTGAGCCCCTTTCACAGGTTGTCTAAAATGAAATAAAGTGGTTGACACCAAAATCTTGATGATTGCTCCTGTCTCGGCTATTTGGGAAATATAGAATCGCCTCTGCCTGCCTTTAAAATGGCTAGCAATGGGCATGTGTTGTTTCTATCCTTAAAACACTGGTTTTAAAAAAGTGCTACACATGGAGTGATTAGTGGCATTTGCTGATGTTCCAACCCAAGTATCGTAGCAAAATACAGTTTCTGTCATGTTTTATTTGCCATTTTGTAAGTCCCATTGGGATCTATTTGCTCCATAAAGAAAGTGCCAAATAAAACATGACGGAAGCTTTATTTCGCTACGATACATGTTTTGGAACATCATTGAGCACCACTAACCACTTGGTGAGTAGCACTTTTTTAAAACCAGTGTTTTAAGGATAGAAACACGTGCCCATTGCTAGCCATTTTGAAGGCAGGCAGAGGCGATACTACATATCCCAAATAGCCGAGACGGAAGCAATCATCAAAATTTCGAAGTCAACCACTTTATTGCATTTTAGACAACCTGTGAAAGGGGCTTAATGTGTTAAAAACCGAACTATCCCTTTAAGGACTTGGCTTTGTCTGATCATTATTGTATTTTCTTTGACGCTTCTATGGGCATTCTGTAGATGACCTACTGACCAATTTTAATTCTAATATGACACAAATTATGGATAATATTGCTCCGTTAAAAAACAAAAGAATCACTGATAATAATAAAGCACCATGGAAACAAAATCTAGCTGTTAAACTGTTAAAGAGAGAGTGTTGGAAGACTGAAAGAAAATGGCGTAAATCAAATCTCCATGTCCATCACCAAATCCATAAAGAGATGCTAAGCAAATATAACTATGAAATTTGTAAAGCAAGACAGTCTTTTTTTTCTCCAACATTATCAATAAGAACTTCAACAATGCTCGTGTACTATTTTCTACAGTTGAGAAGCTAACAAATAAACCATCACAAATTAGCACCTGAGCTGCTCTCAGTAGATAAATGCAATGAGTTTACATCTTTTTTCAGAGGTAAAATAAGACTGAATATAACTTAATATCTCAAACGCTAGAACCAATATCTTCAAAGAGAGGGGAACTAAACACAATGTCAACATTTAGCTTTATTGACTATGAAACGCTTGAGAAAACAGTACAAAATCTAAACTCTTCTACATCCCAACTGGACGTTCTGCCAACCAGCTTTTTTAAAATTGTTCTACACCTTGTGGCACCTGACGTGCTCCGAATGATAAATTCATCTTTGCAAAGTGGCATTTTCCCTAAATCACTAAAGACAGCAGTTGTTAGACCACTGCTGAAAAAGAATAATCTGGATGTTTCAGTGCTTAACAACTACAGGCCAATATCAAATCTACCGTTCATTGGAAAGATAATTGAAAAAATAGTATTCAATCAATTAACTGCTTTCTTGACATCTAATGTTGTTTTGATAAGTTCCAGTCAGGTTTCCGGGCTAATCACAGCACTGAAACAGCGCTTGTTAAAGTTGTAAATGACATACGTCTTAATACTGATGCAGGCAAAACATCTGTCTTGGTGTTACTAGACCTCAGCGCTGCCTTTGATACTGTTGATCACAACATACTGCTACATCGACTTGAACACTGGGTTGGGTTTTCTGGTATAGTTCTCAAATGGTTAAAATCATACTTACAAAATAGAAGATTCTTTGTTGCCATGGGCAACTGTACTTCAATCCTTGGACCATTGCTTTTTAACCTTTATATGCTTCCACTTGGGCAACTTATCATGACCAACTCAATCTCTTTTCATAACTATGCTGATGACGCCCAGATTTATTTAGCTTTGTCACCTAATGACTTTGCCCCCCTTGAATGTCTCTATCAATGCTTGGACCAAATTAACAACTGGATGTCACACAATTTCCTCCAGCTTAACACAGACAAAACCGAAGTAATTATTTTTGGAAAGAAGGAGTCAATGCTCAAAATCTCCTCTGTCCTTGAAACTAAAGGGCTTAAAGCAAGAGTCTGTTAAAAATCTTGGCATCATCATTGACAGTGATCTAAACTTCAGCAGTCACATGAAGGCTATCACCAAATCAGCCTTTTATCACTTAAGAAACATCACCAAACTGAGAGGTCTAATGTCAAAAAATGATTTAGAAAAACTTATCCATGCTTTTATTTCCAGTAGGGTTGATTACTGTAATGGTCTGTTTACAGGCATTCCTAAAAAGACCATTAAACATCTTCAACTGATCCAAAATGCAGCTGCCAGGGTTTTAACAAGTACAAAAAGAACCAGCCACATTACCCCAATTTTATTCATTGCACTGGCTTCCTGTAAGTTATAGAATTGATTTCAAAGCATTACTACTTGTGTTTAAATCACTAAATGGGATAGGACCTAGTTACTTGTCTGACATGTTTCAAAAATACATACCACCTCTCAGGACACAAGAAAAAAAATTGCTTGTAAAACCTATGGTCAAAACAAAGTGTGGTGAAGCAGCTTTCAGCTACTGTGCATCTCAGATTTGGAACCAACTTCCTGAAGATATAAAAAATGCCCCTACTGTTACCAGCTTCAAAACCAAACTTAAGACCAAACTTTTCTCTGATGCTTTCTCTTAATGATTAATTTATTTTGTGAAATTTGGGGAAATCCTTATTCTAAAATTATTTTAATTTTCTGTCCCTTATCAACTTATTATTCTTTTAACTTTTTACTCTTTCCTTTAATCTTATTTGTTTGTTTTCTTACTTTATTTTATCCACTATGTTTCCATTTTTTGTCTTTGTAAAGCACATTGAACTGCCTACTTTGTGTATGTAATGCGCTATATAAATAAACTTGCCTTGCCTTGCCTAAAGGAAATGACTAATAAAAACACGTAGGGTCGGCAGGCATAGCAAACCATCATTTGAATTCGCTTTGCAATAAACTTTTGACTCAATCCTTAAAAGTTTACAACTCATTTCTCATCCTGACCCTGTCCTCCTTTTGTTTTCTTCTGTGCTTTCAAGAAGCAAAGAACTGAACGTCATTAGACTTTACGCAGTTGCAGATGTTTGAGACATGTTGGCTACCGATAGAAGCCTGAACTACAGCGTCGAACAACTGTTGAAAATGCCCCTACACGAAACTGGTCGCAGACCCAGACATTATTTGGTAGAGTATGCTATAGGCCTAGCCTACTACTGGTGGGTCTTGCGAACTGCATCACCATCGCCTCCATCAACGTTACTGTATAACAGACCCGCACAATTAATTATTTTTAATTAGGCTTTTTTCCCCGGTTTCCCGTCATAATCTTTCCCGGCAAACGAGAAATAGTTTTGACCTTATTTCCCGGGTATCCCGGGTCTCGAGATTAAATAAAAAATTTCCAGGTAGATCTGTGTGATGGGTTACAGGATCCCAAGAAGCATCTAAACAAATATTGGAGGAGGGGGGAGAGAGATTTTTGCAGTGTGCACTGTGCAGTAAGTGTATGGTGCCCGTTAGAGTTGTAAATTATCAGGCGTGCATGTTTGTTGACCTGAATCTGCTCTTTCCATGACTGGATTGATTGTGTGAACACCTGCAGGTGATTACTCGTGTAGTCATCAGTGCTCGGAGGACAAGGAGGAAGACTGTGTGGACAGCTGTGTCGAATGCTGGGCCAACTCTGAAGACAACCTCAAGGGCAAGAATAAAAAGAAGAAAAAAAAGAATAAGGTTGGAATGTTCGGGAGTGATCAGGTACGCTTAGATACACCTAGAGACGTGTTTTATTGTTAATTACTGTACCTTTTATTTTCAGCATTGTTGAGCATTATTTACATTATCTGAAGCCCACAAATTAAAAACCAGAATTTGTTGGAATGTATGTCATTTTGACTAATGATATAAACTCCATGTATATCTTATATTGTCTGACTAAGTAGGACTGAGTCTAGGCAACGGTTAGTGTTGATTCATACCTTGGTCATTGCAGGGGTCCAAGCCAGAGGGTTGCCTGGCAGATATAAACAGGAGAGTGACTCCTGGGGTAGCCCACAGCATAACGGCTTCACACTTGTGCCGAGCGAAGGAAACCTGTGCACAGCTGTGTCGCGACTCGTTTGCTAGCATTGCACTTCAATTGCCATGGGCGGAGCACCGGAAGAGTGCAGACCTGGTTTCTGGCGTCCCCCCTGAGTGCACCTCAGGAGAGTGCTGCACCAAGAGCCTCATAGAGCTTCTGGTGAGTTAGCTGTTTATTACTCACGTCATGACCACATTGTTACAAATGTCTTTCTTCTAGAGGCAGGGTAAGTTATCATTTCATGTGTGGATAGTGAGGGTGATGGTAGTATTTTTCGTGAATGCAGTGCATATGGCAATGACGCATGTTTTTTTTTGTGTCAAAAACATTGCGGTTTTGCAGAAAAACTGTAGATGAAAAATACTGCAGTAGTGATATTTTGATGCTGCAGTTTACATATTGCATTTTTCTTGTTTTTACTTCACACATGATCGTTCTGTGTACTAACATTAACAGAACTTTAGGCCACACCAATAAAATTAGTTGGTTCTCGGATTCGCCACTTAGAAAAAATGCAAAATGAAATTTAAAAAAATTAATTCTAACTCACATGAACAGAAAACACTGTGGCTGATGGCTATAATACTGAAAACAGATGCTGCGTTCACGTGACGTCGAAATCAAATCAAATTGCACCTTTCACTTCAGAGCGCAAGAGACATGATATGAGGAAAGATGCCGGTGGAAGGGGATCCTGCTAGCCAGTGTTTGCAATTATTAGAATAGCAATTAGTAGAAAAACATTTGACAAGTGCATTGAAATTAAAGAGGATGAGAACTTTGCACAGTGGTACGGTGCCGAGAGCAATCTGCTTGTGCAACTCTGTGGAGGTGAGTTTGATATTTCATTGATTGAGAGGTGAAAAAAAAAACCCATTCAAAGTGTTTTGCCATCAAAATCAATCAATAAATAAATGAATAGCATGTGCCCAGACACTCACATCCTCGCACGCGCACACACACGCTTCTGTTTCTCTTTCTCTTTTCCAGATTCACGTGACTCACGTTGATGAATATTCATCTCCGTTGTGCTGATCTAATTGCTATCTGGTGAATCAATGCGATTTTGACGTTCTAATGCCCTGTGACAAAATGAGTTTGAACGTAGGCTACAGCAGCCTAGACATAGTCTACATTATATGTCATACCTCAATTCCACAGCCAGCTTGCTTGGTGCTTAGATTCACAATCTCTTAAAGAAGGGCTAAGCAACATTCTGTTTTTTTTTTTGTTTTTTTTTTTTTTCCCCCCTCTCACAAGCTCCCTCTAAAGACCGCTGTATTGCATTGTATTGCACTGCATTCTATTGGAGGTGGTCCGTGCTTCTGAACATTGCAAGTGCTGTATCTACACCGTTCGTTCGCCGTGTAATGACTCGTTTTAGCATCCTAAACCGTATGAAACGGATTAATTAAATGAAAAATGTTGCATAGTGGGCCTTTAAATAAATGACAAACCATCAAACCTTTACACAACATAGAATGACACAATTATTAATTTTTGTACATTGCCTAAAACCTGCATGACAAAAAGTGTGCTGTGAGGTGTGAAAGTTAAGTTTATAAATTAGTAAATGTCTTTAATAACATTAACTGTGAATGTGCTAATTTACCCTCAGAACATTTTTGATTTTTATTTCGCTCGCTCGCTCCATATTTTTCCTGAAAAAAATCCGAGAACCAACTAATTTTATTGGTGTGGCCTTAGTTATGCAAACTTTCACAGTCTGCACATGAAATCGATCGAGTGGTGTACACAGTTCATGTGTAGGTTCAAAGCTATGCTCGATGTGTTGAGCCTTTTTGGTAAACTAAAAATCGTGATTTGGATACGTTCAGCAGTCATACTTTCTTTGAAGAAATTGTAACCCATTAAAAGCTTTTAGAAAAAATGTCACTTACCGACATCAAAGCAGCTACAGACACAATTCTTCTATTGAACGAAAGTTTGGCGAGTGTGTATGCTGAAAAAGAGCCTTAATATCTTCAACACCAATGTATCACTTAAACTACATTTCTATGTACAGAAACTTTTGAACATGGATGCCTTAGCATTAATGTGGGATAGTCAAATAGTCTTCAATGTAAATTTGTCCTCGTGGTCGTCCTAGTCGTCCTATAATCTCACACCCCTGGTTGTCTGTCTCATTTCTATGTGAACAGGATGAATCCGAAAACACCTCAGATGAAGACAACTGTCTCACACAGGATGAAATCCAGTCGTTTGTAGAAAACAACAAGTCTTTCATTAGCAACCGGAACCAGTACAGACAGCACTTGAAAGATCGATTCACTAAATACTGCCGCTCAAACGAGCAGAGTAAGCCTGTATGCAGTGCAGAATGGTTTCCTACCACCAGCGTGAACTAGAAACGCACACCTACAGAATTTATCTTTTTATGAATTGGAAATTCACTATTACTACTGCTGCAATGCCTTCAAACAAGAGAAAAAATATGAATTGAAATTAAAGAAAGACTGAAGTTTTAGACACTCATTTGTTGTTCACTTATGAATTTTCCTCCACGAAAGTGAAATGTGAATGTTAATCTCATTGTCATTGAATCTTTTTACAGATTGAATCTTTTTTTTTTTTTTTTTTTTTTTTGGGTTTTTTTTTTTTTCCCATTTTTTTTTTTTAGCTCTTTATCTTGTTCACACCTGACCAAACCCAGTTCCCTCAAGTTCAGTAAGCCTCCTGGCTGGAGAAGGAAATTAAGCTTATAAAGCTGTAACTGTTGTCAGTTTTAGCTGAAGAAAATATATATATTTTTTTTTTCGTTTTTCCATTTGTTTCTTTATTTTGTCTCACTGCCTATGACATGGGTGGCTAAGGCATTTATCAGTAAATGTGTACAGAAATTATCTGAATATAAAGACTTTACAGTGGAAAAGAAAACATCCATATGTACCACATGGGTGTAATGCTGTACATTTGGATGTAATGATGAGCGCAATGTGCAAAATTTACATAATAAAGATATTTATTAATATGCAACTACTTTTTCTATTTGTTCATGTGTATTGTTTCTATTTATGTATTCGACACATTTATTGTTTTTTTTTTTATTATCTTTAGTCATAGGTTATTAACCTGTCAGGTACCTGAAGGTTATTTACATGTGTCTTTTAAATCCATACCCTACCTGAAATACTTTTTCACATTCATTTCAATGTGATTCACTTGTTCTGAATAATCTGAAATGTCCTTAATTAGTCAATGGGGAAGGGGTGGACTAGCTCCAAAAGAAAGGAATAACTAAAAAACTACTATAGGCCTATGGGTTACTTCTGCATTGTATGACTGAAGTTTTTTATACAATGAGGGCTTGATGGTCATCGGAATTTGTGACCCATCAGTGTGCGGTCACTTGGAAACGCCAAAGGCCGGCTTTGTGGTCTTGCTGGTGTGCATGTAGTCCACTAGATGGAGCTGATCAACCGGGTAGGACGGTAGTCTAGAAAACTGATACATCTGCAGAGATGGAGCTTACACTATTGCAGGTTTTTCATAATTAGGCTGTGTGTGAAGTATGATAACAAGTTGTCCATATCCACTGTTGGAAAATAACATTAATAGGTCAATAGGAAGTGGCTAGTGTATAAATTATTAAACTATACCAGCGAGGTAATTTTCCTGCAGCCACGCCTTGCAGGTTAATCCACTGTTCCTTTGATTATGTCGTAATCATGTAGGTATATTCAGGAGTGCAGACGTCAGTTAACATTAACTGTTTATAAACTACGAGCGGCTATCTAAACAGAAAACGGGACACAGGCCTATAAAGTCCAGTAAAAAGTAAGTTTTGTGCTTGGTCCTTAGCTTTTAAATAAAACCATTGCTTTTTGTGTTCAGAATATGTAAAGTGAGATGATTCAGTGATGCCCAAGTCAAAGCTTCATCGACCGTCTCTGGTGATTGATTTTTCATTGAGATTTACAACTATTTGAGGTCTCGGTCTCCAGTTGCAAATATAGCCTAATTTAACGTGATATCCTGGCACTTTTCAATTTGACGCACAAGCAGATTTATTTGAAATAGGCTAATATTTATAATGGAATTTAAGACAATATTTAAATTATAATCCTGAACGCTGTGACTGGGCGTGATCTTAAATCCTGTTTAAAGCCCTTCCTGGACTTCTTTGACTCTACGAGGGTTGGACAGTGCAACCGCCCGCCCTGAAAGTAACTGAAATGATTGGTCAATATTGATTTTAAGCTAATTGAACTCCTGACGATACGAAATCGCGCGGAAGTGGTCAATTTGGCACTGTCCAGTGTTTGTATGAAATATCCCTCATATTTTTTATAAATCTCAAAGCCTATTTGGACCAGGAGTAATGGAACACTGGGATGGGAGAGTTGCTCTTGTGACAGGCGCCTCGGTTGGGATTGGTGCGGCTGTTGCACGAGCGCTAGTTCAGCACGGCATGAAAGTAGTAGGATGTGCCAGAAGTGTCGATAAAGTCGAGGTGAGTATTTAAGCCACTATGTAGCATCTAACGGAAACACTAACTGCCTATATACATTGCACACTTTGCCAGCGATCTGTCTTATATATCTGGTTTGGTGTTAGGGAGTTTCTGCTAAAGTAACTGCTGCTTGTCGCTTTAAATGTGATCGGGCAGCTTGTCGTAATTATCAATCCAGACCGCCAGAAGCACTTGCAATGCTAGAGGTCCTCGCCACCACCCGTAGTAGGCTAGAACATCAGATCAATGGCTTAATAATTCAGGCTTTTATCAATGGCAGTTCATTAGATTAGTTTGATTCACATTGTTTACATGATCATATAATGTAATGGTAACTTGATGTAAATATAAACGGTGTTTTAGGCTTGCTCTATCTGCATGAAACAAACCGCAGCAATCGTTTTTGCACTGTACTCATTACTAAGTTATAACTTATCTGGCCATAGCTACATCTGTACAAGGCTAGCATGGTTAACCCTGAAAACTACAACAGCATACACTGAAGAGCTCCTCAAAAGAAGATAGATTAGAAAGGCTGTTTTCGTGCCCACTGGCTTTTTCTTTTCTTTTCTTCTCTTCTCTTCAGACGCTTTAACAAAGCGTCACAATTGACTCAAAGAATATCTTAAAAAAAAAAAAAAAAACAGGCCTATAACTAAATATATGATATAACATATTTAGGAAATAAGTATACAGGCCTAAGTAGTACTTATAAGTAGGGAAAAAATATGTACCACATAATAGAGGTAAAATAAAGATCCAAATATTAGATTGTTATAGTACATATTATGTAGTAGTGTATGATTGTATTGCTATTAACACTGTAGGCCTACAAAATATTACTTACAAAAGAGGATAACAATCAAGCAACATAGAGGAAACCTTAAAGAGCATAGTGCTAGGGGATAGTAGTGCATCAATATAGTTAAGTGCCAGGACAGAAGTAGTGCATCAATACAGTTAAGTGCTAGGATAGAAGGTGTTCTCTGAATAGCTGAGTCCTTAAGAGCTTTTTGAAGGCATCCAGAGATGGCCCTTCTACTAGCCAATGTGCACTGTCTTCAGTTGTTTAAGTTCTCTTTTTGATCCTGCTGACATGTTAATTAGGTGTCCTGTTAATAATTGACTTTAGAGTCACATCCTTGACTCCCTTCCTTGGAAAGTTGTTAAAGTAATCATCAATGTTAAGTTTTACATTTAATGTGCACTAGATGAACGACCCTGGTATGGATTAAACTGAGCTAGAGTCAGTGGCTATAGTGCCAGTTATTTAACTTGAACATTGTATGTCCAATTCCCTCAATCCCCTACTGACTTTCTGTGTTTGACATTACCATCTGGTGCCACTAGCCAGCAAACATGACTGAAGCTGTTCCCTCTGAGTGGACAGACTGAATGGATAAGCACAGCTTTCAGAAGAAGCTACATGTTTAGGCACCTTTCATAGGCCCGTCTAAGAAGAGACAGCGGCTGAAATAAAACTAATCAGGAGAGCGTGTGTTGTCACCATGGCTTTACTCTTGGAATGTGTGGTGGGAATGGCAGTTCCATCAGGACATCTTTACTAAACTGGGGCTTGTGAGTTTCATCTTTGAGTTCCAGCAAGTTACAGGGAACTAGCAGTAAAAATAATATGTAGAGATTCACTTTGGGCCTTATAGTTCACACTAAACACTATGGTTTCCTGTTAACACTTTCAACCAACTATACCCCATCAACAAATAGAGCTATGACGTGACACCTCAGACCATGGATTTTTTTTTTATTACTATTTTATTACTATGGCTCATAGTGAACTGATCTCAGCAAGATGAGAATAGTGTTCCAAGCTCTTCCCATATATTAATGTAAAAGTGCTCAGTCATGAATAATTGAAGCCCTCCACCTGTTCCTTATGGAGCAGACAAGTGAATGAATCACAGACGAGGCCTGGAAAGGACCCCCAATATCCCCAACTTTTAACTTTTAACAACTGGTACACATCCTCTGTCTTATCTAATAAGTTACCAATTCTAGCAAAGTGGCCATTACCGCTGGCTATCTAGCTGACTGTTGTGCTTAACTTCATACCTATAGAGACTAAGTTGCATGAGTCAGGGTCAGGTTTGCCCTAGCAATGTTTGTCTAAATGGCCACCTCAAGTACAAAGTTATATTATTCTGAAAATTGCAAGAAAGTAGCCATTGTTAAGGCTTTACCTTTGAGACCTGTGTTTGAGGGCTGGAGATGCAATGGGTCAGTAGAACAAACCTACCGCTTTACTTTTTTATCTCATCTCAACACACCCTGGGATGAAGTAAAGCATACAATGAGATCAGCATGCAAAAGTGTTAGCAAAACTGTATTTAAGTTATGTTGCTATTGCATTGCAATTGAAGAAACGTTTTTTGATCCTTTTACAAACTTTACAGTCTTTCCTCTTTACATTATTCTTAGGTGTTGTTTGGATGCTAAGGTAGACTAGTTATTCAGGGTCTACCAAGCACTGTTTTTGTGAAAGGGCCTAAATCACTTTTGAATAACATCTGTGACAGCGACTGGTGGTGGGAGAGGTGGTTTGTTTCTTCACTCACTAATATGGTGATAGATATTCTTTCGAGGTCCTTTGCCATCCTTGCCCCAGCCACTCTGTGGGAAACAGTGGGATATTCAACATGAATGAGAAAAGAGTGTTGTGATTGGATGAACCAGCTGGCATTATAAGAGAACAGCAAGCCAAGCTATTTGAGTTCATCGAGTTTAGTGCAATTCAGAGAGGGAGGGGATTCATGAGAATGGGCTAGACCGTCATTACAGAAGCTGACCTAGATTGAGTTGCTCACTGTGGCAAGACAATTGCAATGTAGTATCTCCTATATGTACTAGAGATACAGCACTTCTTCAGCTATAACATCTCTGACTCTGTGACCAACACAAAAATGGAGTGTTCAGGGCCAACAACGTTTCTGACAGTGTTTTTTTGTTTTTGTTTTGTTTCAGCAGCTTGATTTGAGGATGTACAGTGTGGGTGTAATCTCCTCACCGTTTAGGTGACATTCATCTTTTAGAGATCCAAATAAATCTTATTTGGATTGTGCAAGCCCTCAAAAATGAGTTGGTAGGAGGGGGATGGAGGAAGCATATGGAGGATTTCAAATCCTTTACTGTGATGAGATGAGACGGAAAAAGAGTTGAGTGGGACCATGAAATGACCTCAGGCCGGACTCAAGCTAAGGGTCCCAATGCCTGTCATGCCATGCCCCTACAGCACCATCACTCTTACCTGTGTTACCCCATTACTAGTTTTAATCCCCAATCAAAACTGCAGTGGATACATAACCCAATAGAAGACAAAGAATTGGCAAGGGGAAAGGATCACTGATCAGATGCAAAAGAGTAAGAATGAGAAATGGGACTCAACCATAGTCTGTGAGATAATCTGTAAGATTTTGGCCCCTGTGTGTAACTTGGCTAAAGCATTGTAGAGTCACACCCACCATATTGGTTATCAGGAAAGTTGTGATTGAACCTCTTACTTCTCCACCCTCCTTTATTTCTCTCTCTCTCTCTCTCTCTCTCTCTCTCTCTCTCTCTCTCTCT
>JAGFZM010000007.1:2264576-2285441 GCA_017657215.1 Limnothrissa miodon | reverse complement strand
TCTCTCTCTCTCTCTCTCTCTCTCTCTCTCTCTCTCTCTCTCTCTTTCTCTCTCTCAAACTACAACCATGAAATAAATGTGAATATCCACACTGCTTGAGTGTCCTCTATTTATAGTAAACCCAAAGGAAAACTGTGTCTGGACAATAGGCAATGTGAAATGAAATCTGGCTATACCGGTTGGTGCAGTGTTTTGCATGACACTACTGACTTAAGTCTTAACACAAATGGCTTTAGTCTTGATTAAATCTTTGAAATGGCGTTTACCAACACCATTTATCTAGTCACTCACAAATTAGCCTTTACAGTAACTAGATATTAGGCCAGAAGAGCCATTCAAGACTCACTGAAGGTTTTTCAATGACTAGTCAAGTTCTTGCAGGTCAGCTTGTTCCCTTATCTCTTTTTGATCTAGGCGTTTCCTTCTTAAATGGACATTATTCCTTATATACAGTCTTCTGACCTATTTTTTGGCCCATGCGTTTATGGCTGTTGGTGAATGACTCAGAGCTGTTATCAGGTGTAGGAAAGGCACTGAATTGTATGCTCTTTCACCAACCTTTGGACCTGCAGCTTCCTGAAAGCCCTTGAGCACTATGTTCTGCCTCTGCTTGAAGGCACTCCCTCTTTCTTGTTATCTTCATCATGTTTGTATCAGTTATTTCATACATTGTCATTGGCATCATCTTCAGTCTTAATCCACAAGGTTTGGCTTTCAAATTCACAGCCGCTGTGTTGGCTCTGGCTGATCAGAGCCGTAGGAAGCACATGGGTGTACTTGAGATAAGACCATCTGCCTTTGGTTATCATAGACATGGCCATTTCTCAGTTCATTTCATTATGGAACATGAGACTGGGACAAGTGGAATTGTCACTGAAACAAAAGATGTAATCGGATAGATGTTTCAAGATGGTAAAATGAGAAAATGGCAAACACTCAAATGTACCAGCAGGCATCAGACATCGCAAAGTGTCTGTTTAAAAGTTTCTTTTGAAATGAGATAGAACCAAGAGGTATCTACCTTCAGTTTAGTTTTCAGTTTTGGGCTCACTGTTGAGTTATCTTTGTTGTTTGTCTAAATAACAGTATAGTAGTAATGCATCATTGCATGGAAAAAAAGATAGAAAAGTAACATTGTTTACAATTTGAATGCAAAAGGAATATATGTGGCATAAGTTATTCAAGCACTGTCAGCTGTCTTCAAAAGCAGTGTTTGCATCCATAATACTAGTTGGGGCTTATGAAGATCAGTGCTGTGATGACCGTGTAAAAACTGGATGCTCCTGCTAGAAAATGCTGAGTGCATACACTGAAAAGCAACATCATCAACTTGCCTGTCTCTGACTGACACACAATCAAAATAAGGCTGTATGGGTTTCTCAAATTGCACTGAACAAACACTTTCCCCACTGCATAGAAGAACCCTGTCATTGAAATGCTTCCAGGGATTTTCTCCTGCTCTATGTATATTTATTTGCTTTAATGGACACGTTGTAATCAAACTAGTAGAAGTATTCTAGAGACACTACACATCAGTCTCGTAAATTCCCATGGAAAACTGCACTGTGTAGACTTCACACAGTTCAGGCCGTGTACAGAAAGTTCCATGTCACTGCTGTTCTGTAGGCTATTAGAAGGTTATGGCGCTATATAACAAATGGCTTATGTGTGACTACAGACGATGGATAGAGGAGCCGTGTCCTGACATGGCCAGACTCTCCTGAGGCCCCCTGCCAACCCCTAGCCCACTTGAACTGTTTGGCTCATTGTTTGCAGAGGCTGGCGGCCGAGTGTCAAAGCGCCGGCTACCGCGGGACTCTCTTCCCCTACAAGTGCGACCTGTCTAATGAGGAGGAGATCCTCTCCATGTTCTCGGCCATCCGGATGCTGCATGCTGGCGTGGACGTGTGCATCAACAACGCCGGGCTGGCCCACTGTGAGCCACTGCTCTGCGGGAGGACAGACGCCTGGAGGAACATGATAGATGTGAGGAATCAAAACCAAGCGTGTCTGTGCGTGTCTGTGTGTGTGGGTGTATGAGAAAGCAAGACATTGAGAGAAAGTGTGTATGTGATGTTTATTGTTTGGTTTTCACATTTTTTTGCATCCATGTGATGATCCTGAAGAGGAAGAAACCATTGCCAACACTATTGTCTCAACCTTTTTATCAAAGCTAGCTGGCTTTTTTTTTTTTTTTTTTTTTTTTTTTTTTCATTTTTCAGGCTATGAAAATATAGGTTTTTACTTTGACACGCTCAACATGACCTCTATACATGTAAACACGGGCTTATTATGGGTGGAAATAGCACACAGAGCTCGCAAGCTCCCCTTGCAGTGCAGCTCCTCTAGGCTCCTTAACCATTCAAGGCCCAGTTGACAAGTACTTCCCACTCAACGCCTGTCCACCAGTTGCCATGGTGTCCGAGGTGAATGAGAGCAGAGGAGGGAGTGTTTGGGGAGCATGGCAGCAGGGAAGGGAGAGAAGCGAGGGAGAGTCCCAAGAATGTGTTTATTTTTAGTCTGCTTAATCTGGACTCTTGTTCAGAAGCCTTGCCTCTGCTCCTCCTCTTGTACAGAGGGACCGCATTAGCCAGTCCACTCACGGCAGCCCAACTTCAGCTGGGGCCTGCCAGGGTGATAGTCTTTACATGCACACACACACACACACACAAGGCAGAAAACAAGAGCTTTAGCTCCACCATCCTGTCACAGTGATTCAAGAAAAAAGATTTCCTGAAAATAACTTTTTTTTTAATGCCACAAATTTGTATGTGAGATTTACTTGTTTAGACGTACAATATGTGTTATTGAGTGATTGATGGTATATATATATATATGATATTTTCAATTGTTCACCAGGTCAATGTATTAGCCTTGTCCATCTGCACACGAGAGGCCTTCAAGTCAATGCAGGAAAGACACATAGATGACGGACATATTATCAATATTAACAGGTACCACACAAAAACAAATCCACCGCCATTGCCACTCATATAAAAATGTACTCCAGTGCTTAACTGTTTGCAGAATCCTGAAACCAAAATGGCAATAATGACCAACCGTGGACACTTTTCACTTGTGTCTTTTAACATCAGAATATAGAGCTTTAAAATCTGACTTACAAATGCTATGTATTTCTCACGCCTTCATTTCCTAATTGAGCAGTATGGGTGGCCACCGGATGTTTCCTAGTGGGGACGAGCACTTTTACTGTGCTACCAAGTTTGCGGTGACTGCCCTGACTGAAGGACTTAGGCAGGAGCTACGGGAGGCCAAGACCCACATCAGAGCCACAGTGAGCAGAAAAAAAATGCTGTCACTGAGCCCCCACCTAATCTGGGGTGCTAACTTTCGTATCCATACGTTACTTTTGGATGTTGGACTAGTGTTTCTAAAACCAGTCAACTTGTCTTATGTCTGTCTTTTAACGTATTTATATTTTACATGTTGATTTATGAAACTCATTGATTGCTCCTGTTATTAAAGGTGCTCTATGAGATGTTGCAGGATTTTACTGCGATTTCATTTTTATCTCAAATCGTAGGCATCTCACCTTAATTGGCTAGCTTTCTGCTCCCTGAATACACTATGGGGAAAAAAATGGTCTCGAACGACAATACAGGGGCTGTAAGATGCGGTGGGAGTTAATGCGTGTCCTCTACCAACTTTATTGTCAATTGGTTGGCTGTAGTTTGTTGTGTTTAGGTTTGTTTGAGTGTTTGTTTGAGTATTACGGCCCCTGTGTTGATGTTCGAGACCCGGGTTTTTCATAGTGTATTCAGGGCGCAGAAAGCTAGCCGATCAAGGTGAGATGCCTACGATTTGAGATAAAAATAAAATGGCGCTGAAATCCTGCAACATCTCAAAGAGCACCTTTAAGTCTGGTAGCCTGTTAGCTGCTGCTGGATGATGGGAATCCTCTAACGGAACTTTGTACGGATCACATTGTGTGTGGGTTTTTTTTTTTTTTTTAATTGCATCTGTGACGTTTGTGGGCATCAAAATGTGAAATATCTATAACTTTACCTTAGTATACAGTCTATGACCTAACTAGAGTACATATACGTAATTACATAGCATTTTTTACACACATAAAAATGATGTATGTGACAAACTTATTTGATTCCCAGTGTACCCTGGCAACCATTAAAGATGCTCTATGAGATGTTGCAGGATTTTAGCGCACTGTAATAATCAAACGAACACTTAAACAAACCTTAACACAACATACTACGGCCAACCAATCGACAACGTGCGTTAACTCCCACCCCATGTTGTTGCCGAGTTCAGATCTAGTCGCTAGTTTTTGTTTGAATACACCACTCAGGTTTGAGTATTACAGCCCATGTGTTGTCTTTTGAGACTAATTTTTTTGCGTACGATTTGAGATAAAAATGAAACTGCACAAAAATTAAAATGCTCTTAAGTCCTGCAACATCTCAAAGATCACCTTTAACTGTTTGGTACCCAGAATGGCGGTAGCCAGTTTGAACGCATTATGATGTCTGTATTTCTGAAACACCTGCATGTACCGATGCAGCTATGTAGTTATAAACATGTCGAATAGTCTCGACTGTTGTTATGAAACCGTGGTGTCGTAACTCCTTCACTTAAACCTAGGAAGTAGCTTTGAAAGTAAGCAACAGTGCTTATGGAAAATGTACCCCTGTCAGTTTTCTGTATATACAGCTCTGGAAAAAAAAGAGACCACTTTAAATAGTAAACCCCATTTAGAATGGTCTCTTATTTTTTTCCAAAGCTGTATATACAAAATATGCAATCCCTACCAAAATTCAATTCGAATTTTATTATCAAGTAAAAACAAATCAAGCCAGATCAATTCAGTTGGAATTGAGTTTATCTAAATTGTATAAATGTATTTCTAATAATTCAATGCAATTGGAAAGGCTTTTGCATCTGAACTCTTTTATGTGGAGTTTATATGTTTGCAAATTGTTTATAGGTACAAATGAAAGTGGAGGCTTTGTTTGTTTTTCTAGTGTATATCTCCTGGCATAGTGGAGACTGAGTTTGCCTTCCGGCACCACAACACTGATCCGGAGAAGGCTGCTGCTACGTATGAAAATATAAAGGTATGCCAGTGGAAATGAATACAGAACACCCAAGTCTGTATCTTGGATATTAAAATAATGACATTCACATTGTTTTCCAGTGCTTGAAGGCCAAGGACGTAGCCAATGCTGTCATGTATGTTCTTAGTGCTCCTTCACATGTCCAGGTAAATACAAGCTGGCTCATGTTAGGAAGAAAGTGGTAAACTTTTTTTGGTAAACAATTTTTATAATACACGCACAGAATATAAGGCAAAGGTGACTGGTGAAAGTTGATCCTATCCATATGCAAAATATAATATCAATTGAGTGTGTTTTGCTGTTTGGATTATTTTACTGACTAATTTTGTTATTTTTGTTGTTTAGATAGGAGATATCCAGATGTGGCCACTGGAACAGGTGCTATAGCAACTGGAAAGGCCAAAGTAGCTTAACTAATGGAGCAGATGAAGACGAGTGTTGGCGATGTGTCAGCAGCTCATAAGCACCACCTACAGGTGACCATGTGCAAAACCTAGTTTATAAGCACCTCATAAGCACCACCTACAGGTGAGCATGTGCAAAACCTAGTTTATAGCCAAGGGACACGGTGCTCTCAGAAGGGACAAGTGTCAAAAGCTGTCTTGTTTCTTGAGGGGATAAAATGTTCCATGGCTGGAATAAAAGGTAATTTCTCTTGAGAACATGACTACAGCATCTTCAGCATCTCAAGTACATGGAAGTAATGAGAGTTGCTCTCTTTTGTAAGGTCAGCTCTATGACCATTTTTTACATAGTTTTTAGGTCATACATTATCATAATATATTTCGCTGAAAGAAAGGGAAAAGTAAAAAGATGTTAGTGACTATTGTACCAGCCTAATCTAGTCTGCACTATAAGAAGTTATAACTGCACACTGAGCATCAGCTGCACTGAGCAGTCCACACGGTTGATTGTTGAGTTGTGAGTGGCCAGTGTCATTCTGACTGAAAGTGAATTATCCTATACCTGGCTGTTGTTCTGCCACCCTGACCCCACTCCCATTCTTTAGAAATGAGAAAAAATTGCAGTTCCTCTAATCATGTAAAAATGATATTACATAAAAGGTCTGTTCACCAATTATTAGCATTCTCAATAAATGTCTGCAAACATACAACTTTTGTCAAAGACACTGGAGACATAGAACAGATGAATGGAGTATTGTACCTTATTTGATGTTAAAGTAGAGTATATTGCACTCAAAATAACCTTACAGTAAGTGCATTTTGACAAGCTCAAAAATATAACCTCATAATTGGTTGGGTATTGAAATGGTCTTTTTGGCTAAATGCTGCCATCTTTGGCAACCACAACTGCTTTTGTAATATGTGACATGATATGTACTGTAGGCTTTGTTCTCATACCCCCATGTTTTAGTGTCTCAAGTGTTCAAGTTAAAGATTTTCATTTGAAAAAAAGGGACAACCATGTCTCATGTTCATGAAAGCGCTGTACCACCTCTCCTAATTCTTCAAAGCCAAGGCAAAATGGTGATTCACATCTCTGCACAATGTTTTAAAAAGGTGGTATTAATACAAATAGGAAAATAACTGTTTGTGCATGTTTTTTAGAATGACCAACCTTTATGCAAAATTAGGAACTCTGAGGTTTTTGAAGCACTTTTAAAGAACATATATGAGTCTCCAGTGGGCAGCTCGTTCGGTGCACAAATCATCTGTTTTAAATTTCACATATGCATCCCTGGACATGTAACAGTCTTGTCGTTGATACTTGTTGATTGCACAGTCTATGTTTCATAGTCTTCAATAAAGGGCATATAATTTTTAATGTTGTCATTGTCTAAACTTGAAAAATCTCAAGCTGAATTGGGCGTACCTTACTGTGCCATCCTAGGAAAACCTTTATAGAAAGGAGGATAGCTGAACTGTTTGTAATGTTATGTTTTGTCTTTATAAACTTTACATAAGTCTATGGAAAAATAAATAAGATGTTTCTGAAATGGGTCTGCATCATTTTACCTTTATCATAATGAGCTAGATAAAGATATGTTTAGACTAATGCAAAGATGAAAATAATTGGTTCTAGAAACTGATAAATGCATTATATGCTTTAAAACCTCCAGTTTCGTAATTGTTAGTCACAAGTACAGCTGTTAGTTGGATCAATAATTCTGTGATTCAGTTTTTCAATCAGTAACTTGCAGTTGTGATTCAACTTTGCATTAGCGCATAATGGCACACACAAAAAAAAGACAGAGTAACTGAATAAGTGTTGTAAGTCATGTAGACACAAGACCTATAAAGCTTTATAAGGCCTGGCAAATAATGCCATAAATAATGCATAATGATTAATTGTTGAAAGATTAGTTTCCTGCAGCCCTTTACCCATGGCAATGTAAAATGTTCATTTATGTCAAATTCCGATAAATCTTTCCTGTCTTGGTTAACTTCCAGATTGTTTAGTAACTTCTCCGAAAGATAACACAAGAATTTTGAGACCTCCTTTGACCACATCACAATTAAGGCATTCACCTTTGGACTTTGAATAACTTATCTCCTCTTGTACAACTGAGACTTGCGGTTGAAAGCAAAAGCACAGCTGACATTTGAACAACATAACCATTCCTCTGAATTACAAAAAAAAAGTATTATAAAATAGTAATCAGTCAAACTAAGCAAAGTTCATGGGTCCACTGGAAGCACGGGTGCTCATTTGCTCTCTTTCAAGTATTTAAATATTTACACAGGAAATGTATTTATATCTAAATACAGTGTGTATGTGTATGTATGTATATATATATATATATATATATATATATATATATATATACAATTTGCAGTAACAAAAGTTGAAACTCTGTGGCATTTACATATAGCAATAGGTCCAAAATCAGGACTGTGCTGCCCCAAACCAATGTTTTGACAGAACACTTTGCTTCTTGGTAACTGTACAAAAAAATTTAATATTTATATTTGAAAATATTTTTTTTTCCCTTCACATAATTACAGTTCTAAGTTAAATCACCCACACCCTGGCAGTACACAAAAGGCCAAGCATACAGTAATGAATCCTCAGTTAGTACTGAGGTTTTCCGCATAGAGCTTTTGTTCATCCGGTATTGATCCTTCGCTGAAATGGAAACGGGAGGACATACTTCAGGCCTGCAGCAGAACCTACTGTCTCCTTGGGAGCAGTGCTGCAGTAGCAGGCCACAGTCACCGTCTGACCCCAACTGATATTAAAAAAAGATTTAGTCTTAAATTACACATATAAAACACCTTTGCATTCCTTACTTAATCTATGGTGGGGATTGTGTCCCCCCTCCACACACTTTTTTTGTTTATGATGCATCAGCAAATTGTTGTAAAAAGCAGAAAAGTAATGAAGTAGTTAAGGCCGAGGAGTTTGTCTGAACGCGACTGATGTTCGCCAAAGATAATGTAGAGAGCTTCAGAGCTTCACAGCCATTTCTGGGACAAACACTCCACTTCCTGATGGGTGGATGATGGCAGGAACCTTTTCCAAACAAAAGGGAGTAAGAGACCTGCGTATTCTCTATTTAAACAACAACAAAAAAATGAAAAGGAGAAACTGCGTCAAACACCGACTTGTATCAATCATCTGATTCCATATGAATTTCTTTAAGAATTACAATGAAATGTAATACACACTGTACTCTGTGACAATGAAATGGACATCAGATTGATAACAACCATCAGAAGATGCCTCTTGGGATTTATGTAATGGATGGTGTGGAGCAAATATACCTCCACAATGGAACCAGGAAGGACCCAAAGAGTATGTATAGCTCCCAGTGGGATCCAGATGATAGACGTCAAGGCAATGATCCAACCCAGTCCCTGGGCCCACGGTGGGTAAACATAGAGCTCATAGCGGGCAGGCTTAAACTGGATGACTGAGAACACCAATATCACCTGTAGCAGGACAGCAGCACCATAAAATGTCATTATTTTCCTATATACAGTACACATATAAACATAATGTGTGTTTTCAAGAACACTTAAATAATAATTGACTGTTGTACTCACTCCAATCAACGCAGGGCATATTGTCCACCAACATATTTTGAAGAAAATAGAGGGTGGTTTTCCTGTCATCTCAATAAGACTATCAGTAATCCTTCTTACACCTTTTGTCATAGAAATGGAATATTAATTACAGAACCCCTCTATGCTCAAAATATATGAGCCAACATGGATGTTATGCAGCCTACTTCAGCCTAATTTTATGAACCATTTTGAATATCGTAATTCATCTACTCACACCCCTTGGATGGATAATTATTTTTGTCTCGGCTTTAAGTTAGGAGTATTGCCTCAGGGCTTTCATGAACACAAAACATGGTTGCGCTTTCCTTCATATGGAAATCTTAACTTAATAGACCCCAAAATGTAGGCGAATTAAAACAAAGAAATCGACTGTAGTTCAAATGTGATTGCCAAAGAGGGAGCCATTTAGCCGAAATGGACAAATTCAATACCCAGCCTATTTGCAAGGTTGTAATTGGACTCGTAAAATTGTATTCTTGAAATGTATTCTTACATCAGAGAACAAGGTTCATGGCACATGCTATGTCTTTCCACTTGTATGCTAATGTTGTTTGGGCGCAATATACATTTATAGTTGACAGAAACAAAGAGCAGCTCACCAAAAATCCAGCAGACTGCAACCACTTCAAAAAAGGCAAGGAATATGATAGACACTATGGCTGTGTAATGATCCATCAGCTGGAACACGTAGATCCCAAACTGGACAAAATAAATATATTATTATAAATTTAGTGATTACAATATTAATTAAGGCCACCTTTTGGAAAGGTATACTAATTTTCCACTTTCCCATGAAATTAATCACATTAAGAGTTTTACCTTTTTTCTGTAGGGAGAAATTTTGACCTATTAATCTACTTGTGACTGATAATCAACAAGAAATTTAACATGTTATTGGGAAATGAGTGACTACACATAGACTGCATTCTGTGTGTTGAGTTTGAAAAAGTTATTTTGAGATGATGATTTGCGATCTATGGCATGTCATGTTTAAGGAATATTGCTGTGTTTGCACCAAGATGCTAAAGGCCTTGGTGAAGATTTACAGAGGAGGGGGTCAACATTCAAAAGGCAACACAGAGTCTATTGCAAGGGGAGATGGCCATATGTAGGCATTATCAATGAAGTTATGTACCTGCTCAAGAGATGATGATGTATTGTAAGCCTGTAAAAACCTATGTCCTTGTATTGTTAGTTTGGACTGCTCCTGTGGATAATGTTGTCAGTAGTCGCCCTAATCCTGATTACCTGCATGACATGAGGTATCCCCAGCAGAAAAGCAGTGCTGCAGACTACCAACACCAGTATTTCCTTATGTCGTAAATACTTCAACAGTGGTTTACCGTAGCCATCCATCAAGCTGGTTACCATGACTTCCACCATCGCAAACTAGGGTCACACAAATCAAAACAAGCATAAAGAATACACATTTTTAACGGATTCCATTATTGACTCTGTACAGCGATGACCTTTGTCTGAAGACCCCTGTAATTCCCAGATCAATCAATGATGTATGTGAAGATCTCTACGAGACTTCTTGACTGAAAAGATTATCAGTGCACATTCCCAAGCACTGTTAAAGCTGTGCCCCTAGCCCAGATACCCTGGTGCCAACCCATAAAATGACACAGACTGTTGGAAAAACAGGTATAGAGATTAGAATGAACAGGGGTGCTTAGCCAAAAATAATCAAGATTAGATCGCATTGTAGCTGGCGCCTTGCCTATAATCTCTGCACAGTACAATGTAATACAAACAATGCAACAAACATTTCAGACTCCCCACATCACACATACAAGGACACAGCGAGCCACAAGACTGACCTCGCTGTCCAGGCCGAGGCACAGCAACATGAAGAAGAAAATGATGGCCCAGAGAGGAGCCACGGGCATGGTGACGAAGGCTTGGGGATATACAACAAACACAAGCCCTGGACCTTGGCGGGAAAAAGAAAGCACATAAACCCAGTAGCCGGAATCATCAGTTACCTCTTATTCTTTTTACCTATAAAGTCTTTACTGAACTTGTAGTCTCTCACTTCTTTACAGTAGCACAGGTTAAAGATTGCCAAAAAAATCGAAAATGATTTACTATTTACTTGGCAATGCACATTTGTACACATGTAGCTTCTCTCCCTCACTCTATCACTCTCTCTCTCACACACACACACATACACAGTTTCTCCACTTTACTATACTGTGTGTTTCCTATGTAAGGGCTGAAAAGTGTACACCTTAAATGTAACAGTAAATTTAAACAAAGTTGACTAATTATGTGTAGCTCCAATTATGAGCACCTTCATCTATGCTAACGAACTGTAACATAAAACATGTACCATCCACTGCCAACTCAGAAACAGGGATGCTCTGCAGATGTGACATGTACCCAAAGGCTGAGAAAATAACAAAACCCGCAAGAATGCTCGTCAAAGAGTTGGTTATGGAGATTGCCAAGGTGTCTCTGTGAACAGAATAAATACCAATGGGATGCTGTCACACAGTGAACATGAAGACTTACAGCAGTTAATTTAAAGAGATGTTAAAGTCATGTTAATTTTAACATGAGCCAAGTAAATGTGAGTAAATTACATCTACTTACTTAAGAACATTGTTATTGAAAGAATTGTAGCTTGCCATAGTCATAAGGCCACCAAATCCAATCCCAATGGAATTGAAGATTTGTGCTGCAGCATTCACCCATACCTCACAGCATGGACACACGTACAAAATATTAGGACGAGTTTCTGTGCAATGACTAACAAGATTTGTTATTCTTAGGAAGCAAAACACTTAAATGTAGGCTTTTTTTTTACCTCGACAGACAGCAACTTTTCCCACACAGGAAGAATAAAAAACTTAATGCCATCTATAGCTCCTGGCAGCTGCACATTATTGATCAGCAGAGCAAAGAGAATAACATAAGGGAAGAGTGCTGTGAAATAGACCACCTGGATATTGGAAGGCAAGATGCAGAGAGAGGTAGAGAGAAAACAAAAAGTGTTATTTTGCCAGGTGGGGGGTGGGGATGGGGGTCATAAAAAAATGAACGAGAAACATGACTGCAAGTTCACACAGCATGTGAAGTACTTGTGAGGCCACTGAAGATCACCTTCCCAGTGGACTTGATCCCTTTGAAGATGCAGAGGTAGACCATTATCCAGGCCAGCAGCAACAGCAGGAAGAGTTCCCATCTGAGGGTTCCTGCCTGCTCTAGCCCCGACGTCCGATCCAGCACTTTATGACTGACAACACAAAACACATGCATGACAGCCGGTGGCCCGACAGTGGCCAGCGCATCTCATCTCTTTTCCTGTGAAGAGCCCTGGGGTTCCAAGACTTGCCTTTTCACAGGTCTGTTATATTGCCCCTCCTATTGCAGGTTGTCTTGCCACTCTGATGGCTGACAAAACTCTTCTGGAAAAAATAGATTTCTCTATGTGTATTAGCTGGCCTGGACAGCCCCACTGTCCCTGAGTTCTGCAAAATTATTGACAGGGTTTTGATAGGAAATCGCCAGATAACAAAAAAAAATAGGCACAGATACTATTTACTTCATGCGATAGATGTATATTGGTCCATATTATTTCAGTCTAAAGTTTGCAACGATAGTCTGTTGTAATGACTACACCAGTTAACCCAAAAATGGCTACGATAATACAACTAATCAGTAAAATACACAGCCCATGACTGAACTTCTCTCTTTGATCTTATCTCTTCTTGCACTCTCACACACAGGTTAATTTTTTGCAATAAACACATGATCTCATTCCCTCCGGTGTGAACTTTAATTGTTTTGCAACGCTTTTCCTGGCATGTTTTGCAATGGTGTTTCAGTAACTGTGGCTGCACGTGCAAGGTCATGTAGGAGATTCCCTCTTAGCTTTGGGGAAGAATTCTATTGGAAAATAAAGTTGCAAATGGCTAACTTGCATAACTGGCCTACTCTGAAAGCAGTTAAGTATACTGTGCCAGTGACCAGCAGGTTAGGATCTTCTTTCCCACCATTTAAGTGTTCATAGTAATCATCGTCATATTTTTTTCTCCATGATTTCCATTTGACTTCCATTACCAGAAGTCATGTAAAAGCCTAATTACTACTACTCATCTATTAGGAATTTAGGAATTTTTTATCCATATTAGCTGATGCAGGAAACAAAAAATTAGGATACATGACAATAAAAGCAGGAAAAGAACAGATACTTTTCTTATGCTCCATACTATTGTACATTCCAGCCAGAGCCAGTGTAGAATTAGGTACTTTGTGGAAAAACTGTAGGATTTAAAAAAGAACGTACTTGAAGAACTGTTGACTGGCAGTGGTGGTGTAGGAGCTGTTGGTGGCGTGGTCAGTGCAGTTGGCACTATTCCAGGTGTGGTTGCAGCTCTGCCAGGGCAGAGGGCTCTGAAACGAGCTGAAGAGGTAGTAGAGCGACCAGGTAATGATGACATTGTAGTATGTGCACATGATGAAAGAGATAGCTACCGTTGCCAGGCCAACTCCTTGAGTATGAAAGAAGGGGGAAACAAACAGGTGGTAAAGACTGTATAAACACTACAGTGACATGAGCTCGGTTGTTCAATTTCTTGAAAAGTAATGCATGCAGCCAAACATATGACAAACACAATGCAGTGTCCATAACCACATCCCAGTCTTGGTTTACCTTTAAGCAGAGGGCAGACTTTCTCCATCACATGAACAGGGCCCTTCCTAAAGTACTGTCCCACAATAAGCTCCATATAAAGCAGTGGTATTCCCAGTACCACCAGCATGAGGAGATAAGGAACCAGAAAAGCTCCTGTGCGAGAGAGAGAGAGGGAGAGAGAGAGAGAGAGAGAGTGCACGTTAGCCAGACATCTGATTAGCGGACATTTCCCTGGTCCATAACAACTAAATAAATCAATGTCTACCATCAGCATTTTTTGAACAAATGCAACACAAATGCCACAAATTTTACTCTTCACCAGAGGTGGAAAATCAAGTAAAAGGTTCAGGTTAAGAAAGTAAAAATCCTGCCATGTTTTCCTTCTAACACAAGTGACTTCAGTGAGTAGCTGATCTACCTGTCTTGAATGTTCATTACCATCAGCTGTGTTAGAAGCGCAACATGGCAGGATTTTTACTTTCTGAACCTGGATTTTTACTCGATTTTCCACCTCTGCTCTTCACCAGTGCTTTTGGTAGGTTTTTGTACTTAACTCTTATGTATGTGTGTATGAGATGACACTACCAGATGTCTAAATGTCCTTTGGGATAAATACAATATCTATTTAGTACTCTCACTCCACATTGCTTCACTTCATTTAAGTTGTCAGTCATCTAACAACCGATCACTCCACAAACTAATCTTTTGTTCTCTCTCAAAGAATGATTCTGTCATTTTGAACAGTCTTGGAGAATTACAATATATAATACCAAAAAACAGTAACTTTTACAATGGCCATTTTTACAATGACCACAATAAATTGATAACCATTAAAATTAGGTATAACTCATATAATTTGTTCTTAAATGTGTACATTTAAGAAATCTGATAACCAAAACCAAGAGTTTACAGAATTTGGTCAGTAGTAGTTAACTGATTTCTTCAAGTTTGTATGTTGGCCAATGTATCCTGCACAGACATAAGTGAATGAAATACACAAATTAAAACATGAAGTGTTTAAACATGAAAGCATTAAAAAGTGTGTACATGTCTCAAAGTCTGTGTGTTAAAACAGATTTCACACAAATCCATTAACCTGACTTTTATAAACACACTAATCCTGCCTTTCTTCACTGTGTCATTCCACTATAGACTGAAATAAGGTCCCTGACAGTCCTTGTCCACAGTCATGGGGAAAACCCTGTCAGCAGTCATTTGAATCAGAAGCTCCTACCTCCTCCACTTCTGTAACACAAGTAGGGGAACCTCCAAACATTGCCCAGACCCACAGCATTCCCAATTCCAGCTAGGGTGAACTCGATCTGTTTGCTCCATGTTGGTCTGTTTGGTTGCCCTGCCATGCTGTCAGTGTGTTTTCCCTTTTGCCTCTGTGCTTTTAGTGAGGAAGAGGGCGGGTGGCAACTTTTTCCTGACTATATAAGAAGATAGTCATGTAATCACTATTCATCAACATTAATGATTACCTGAGCATAGTGCAGAGCAACCCGGTAAGTAAGCCTTTCACACAGAACAATGACTGAGCAATTCTTTTTGATATTGCATAAATCTGTAAAACAAACAAACAGACAAACAAAAAAAAAACATAATAATACATAGAGCCCATTATCCATTTTTAAAAGCATGGTGTGTCAGAAAAATGTCCCTCTTCATTGCATGCTAAACAGATGTTTAAGGTATAACTAGCAAAAAAAAAAAAACATTTGTGCATGTTAATGTTTGACATTATGTTTCCACAAAAAGAATTTACTATGAAAAGCAAAAACACCTAAGTCCATTTGTGATGAATTTACAGAAATATATTTATATAACTTTGATAAATGTTATGATCATTCCAACTTCCATTGGATTGTTTTGGTTTGATTTGTTTTTACCTCAACATTCAAATACATTTTAGAGAAATTTACATTGTACATCATAGAGAAAGAGATGAATTGGAAATTATTATTATTATCATTATTTTTAAATATTTTTAATAAGATGGCCTTAGCGCAGGGGTCTTCAACCGGGGGTCCGCGACCCCTAGGGGGTCCACGGAGGTACTGCAGGGGGTCCGCGAAAATATTTCGTCTGAAGCATTTTTTTTCTCTTCCAAAAAATAAAATTTGTCTTAGTTAACATAATGTTCAAAAGAAAATTGCTTCATATTCATTTTTAAATAACACATTGTAGGCTACCCATGAATCATGCATGTGATCATGTGATCCCTGCGTAACATTTTGCTAACCTATGCCAAAACACATTAGCATGCATAAATGTACAAATACAGGTCACCACTTCAGCCTGATCCTGATGTGACATTGCCTCGCAAATTCCATCAGTCCTAGAATAGAGAAGCTCTCTTCCACTCACCAGGTTCAGTGCTCTCACTGGACCTGGTAGCTGATCAGTTATCTTTAATTCTTCGTCCCACTATAATAAAAAATGTGACCCTTGTGATCTTTTTTTATTTGAGTTGGATCATCGTGATTAAAGAACAGTTCCCCCCGTGCGTTTTAGTTAAATAGCTTCGTATTCAGCAAACTCGTTCTTTTCATTACGGGAGATAAATTACGTTTGATTCGTCTGTTCAGTGTCGGGACTGATGGACCCTGAACTTTGCAGGGTATTTGTTCAGTGTGATGTTTTGCTTTGTTTTTTATGAGAGTCTGCGGTCTTTGCGCTTCAAGGCATTCTGCGCGAATTCATTCATCCAACGTTCCATCACAATAAAACGATAACGACAATCTCATGTGTTTCCTTCTGAAAGACGAAGTTATATTTACACACGAGGAAGAGGCTTTCTGTCTGTATCAGTTTGAGCTAATGAAGCTTTGCCTGAATTTAGCTGAATATATCCAGCTAGTTAACCATTGTATCATTCATTCTGTTATAGGGCGAATTTATGCGACTAAAGAAAGTTGTTACCCCCCTGTTAATAATAACGCCTGTTTAGAATGTGTGCGTTGGTGTGTGTGTGTGCGTGCGTGCATGTAGGCACTAATGACTGACGGTCCAAATGACGGCAGGATTTGAGGTGGGCCAGGTGTATGGAGTAAGATAGCTGTCAAAATGTTTTTCTCAACAAGTAATGCCTGTGAATGGGGCAATGACGTATTTTGACAGTTGAGTAACGTGTGCAAAGTTGTAGGCTATCCATAATATTGAGAGGCGTATTGAAATTTTGATTTTGTACATGTAATTTTTGAATTTGTATATTTTATGCATGACTGAACTCATTTGAGAACTCACAAATGTTTATTTTATGCACAACTAAATACGCAAGTGTATCAATATACACAAATATTTTGACAGTAATCTTACTCCATAGGTGTGGGGGTCCGTGCTCAGTCTCTCTCACAGCCAAGGGGTCCTTGAGCTGAAAAAGGTTGAAGACCCCTGCCTTAGCGGGTTATTTATGCTTTCAAAGTAGTGTACAGGGTTCCCACACCTTGGTTAACATCAAATTCAAGGACTTTTCAAGGACTTTCCAGGACCAATTTTCTTAAATTCAAGGACCACACAGGGCGGCATTACCTACTGCCTACTTCCACGACTATAAGCTCAAAAGAGCTTAGTCTGGCCAAGCGACCGTACTGCCCGCCTTAAACTGCAATTGGTTCCCACTTTTTTGGGAACAGAAATGCTCTATAACAGCAGCATGGCAAGACCCACTTTGCTCGTGAAATTGAATGTAGCGTCACAGGAAGTATGGGTGGGCCTACCACTGAACATGTTATCAATTAACAATTGTAATAATATATATAGCTTACATTCTTATCCACAACACATGCTTTGTCATGTATTTAGTTTTATATCATTTCACGGAAATATTTGCATGAATACTAGATATACTCCTAGTACTCCTAGAACTTGCTCACTTAATCTGTGTTACTGTCTGAATCCATATGTGATTATCTCTTTGAGTTGTCCTATGACATGTCCCAAAATGTCATGGGTGGCAATCCAGATTTGTTTTTCTGATTAGTTTTTCTGACCACAAAACTTTACAACTTATTTTATCAAAAATGTAAATAAAATCGAAATATCAGTTTGCTAAATCATTTGCTACTGAAATGTCTTTTTATTCTCTCTGGATTTAGATCATTGTTTTTTTACTGCATGCTTTGTTTTGAGGCTACTGGATGTCTAGTTTTTATGACCAAAATCTCAATCTGATCTTTAATAATATTACCAACTATCAGTGTACAAGAAAAAAATGTTTCAAAACCGAGAGACCAGATTTCAACAATGTATGCTTGTGGAAAATGTATTATTTATTACATATATGTTAACACTCATGAGAGAATATTCCTGTGCTGAATGGTTGTGATATCACCTGACTGTTGAAGCAAAATTAGTTCTATTGCCATGGGTTGTTTGGTTTGTAGAACAAGAGGGGCTTTCAATATTGTGTCCACGCTCACATTATAAAATGCTTAACATCAGCATGATCACTCATTTTAAAGGCCCACGGCAAATAACTGTTCCCGTTTCTTGCATTCATGCAGGAAAAATTTGGCATTCTATGCCAAAAAAAAAAAAAAATCTCTGATTCACAGTTGTGGCATACGTACAGTAAATAGATCTGCCATCAGTACACCTTCATGGGCCCACTGCTTAGAGAGCAGGCATTGCAACCACACCTTTTTTGGTTTGGAGTAGCTCTCTAAACAAACAATACAAAATGTGCCATCTCCCTCTGAGTTGCTTTTCTCTATTAGGTGCTTTATCGTTTGCTTTTTCTATCCACTCTTGTTGCTTTTTTTTCTGTTGTCATGTCTGTTTTCTGGGCCAGCTTTCGTTTTCTCCTCCTGTTTTCACTAATTTCGTGTGGTCCAGCTTTGGGATGAGGTCTTATGGTCTCAGGTGAAAACTCTTGTCCTTGTAGACCTGCGGAAGGGGAAAGGGCTTGGAGAGGAGGCATGGGTAGATGAGAGGACTGGCCAGCATGTTGTGGAGGGGCTACAGAGAAAACAAAGGGCAGACCAGCTTGCACTGGGGGAGCTGTAGAGGAGGATAAAGGACCAGCTTGCACGGGGGAATCTGTATAGAAAGAGGAGGGACCAGCTTGCACAGGGGAAGCTGCAGAGGAGGAGGAAGAACCCGTTTGGACAGGAGAAGCTGCAGAGGAAGGACCAGCTGGGACTGGAAAAGCAAAGGAGGAACCAGATGGACCTAGTGACACTGGTGGAGCAGGTTGGTCCGTAATCAGAGACGGAGAATGACTTTAGACAGAATTTCTGTCTATCAAAAGGCCAAATTCCAGTGCAGCTGACACCAGTTGAAACATTTTCTGGAGTTCCTGCCACTGGAGGGGCACTCTAACAATGCCAGGTATGTCATAAATAGTCTGTTTCGGCAGCTTGTCTTCCCGGGTCTTTCAGGCCACCATACGAGCCAGGCGAGAGGGATTTCCAGACGCACGTTCAATTCAGTAAGCCTACTTAAACTAAAATAGGAAGCTTCTGTCCTGCTAAGTCAAACATAAAAAGCACTAAAGGTGTATGCATGTGTGTATCAATATAAATGTAAACAAAAAGATTCCCATTCAATATATGTTCAGTTTGGATCTGCTAATTAACGCACTGTCCTTACACTATTACGCCGGTGATCTACTAGCAAGCGATGCGACTAGATGCGAGCTCCTCCTAATCGCGCCGCTACCTTCTGGGGAGACGCTTTCCGTTAGTAGATGGGCGGGCAGGTAGTAAACACAACCAACGAATCAAAATGTTTCCCACTTCGATTTTGAAATTTCACTCACGTCTACAAAATAGTTTGCTAGTTGAGCAGTCATTTAGTCATGATGACAGTGGGAGCAGTTATATTAAAAGCCATAAAAATACGTTAACACATCAAATAGCAACCGGAAAGTTTTGGTTGTGGTTATATGTCATGATGGACCGCCCTGCGTTGTTGCTCTGATTGGATATTCGCGTCGCGATAGACGCTTTCATTTGCATAAAGTTGGGCACTACTCAACTTTTTGTCGCGCCGGACCCAGACATCGCATCGCATCACCTACCCAGAATCCTTTGCGGAAGCAGTTAGTCGCGTTCCATAGAGATGAATGGGGTGCAGTGTTGTGTCGTGCTGCATCGCGTGCTAGTGGATCACCGGCGTTACGTTAGTTACAGTTATGGACAGTTTCATACCCCAAATCTTACCTCTGCCTTACCCTACATCAAACCCTAAATACCTTGTAGCAGCTGTGGTGAACCTATATGCCTCTGGATAGCATATGGCCTTGATCAAGCACTTTGATGGTTGCTGGGGGTTGGTCTTAAGAACTTGTTTCAGCTTAGAGGCAGTTACGCGTCCAGCTCTTTGCCTAAACCAAATTCTGCTTGCACTCTGACTTTGAGTCGCCCTCTCTACAGCCTGGACCTGGGACAGGGTGAGCTCTTCAAGCTTGAAGTCCAGGCATAGCTCTCCAAGGTCTTTGGGGGGGAGTTGCAGTGTCTCTGGTGTTCTGTACTCAGGCACAGTTTTAAGAAGCATGCTAGACTGGGGGACAAATTCTTTGTGGTAAGGTTCCCTAGACATCAGTGCTGCACTCCTTGGACAGTTTTTGCTTAAAGTCTCAAAAAACCTACAGTATGTCTCTGAATTTCTCTGCACTCTTGGGCTTGAAAGTGTTTTCCCAACCTTTTGTGTACTTGTGCAGCCATCAATGGAACGCTCAAGCTTTAGTTTTTTTGACTTTGCCGAAGAGAGGTCAATCAGAGTTACTGGAGCAGCAGGAATCTGGAAAAGTTAAGCCAAAGAAGATCATTAAAATTTAAAGAGCTCTTTTCCAAAACGCTATATATCCGTTTTCAAAAATATTCAAGATTGAAATTTTATTGTGATTCTCAGTTAACATCAGTGTAAAACATGCATTGAAATTATCAGTTCCTCTGCCTGTGAGATCCACGGCTTATGGGAACAGAGATGGCAGTGGAGTGAGTATGTATGTTTTGGGCTGGGTATAGTGGTTGGTTGGCAGTGGAGTGAGTGTGTGTGTGTTGGGTGGGGATGGAGGTGCCATGTGCTGGGTATAAAAGGAGTGGAAAGTAAGCAGGTCCATGTTGTTGATGAAAATGTGGGGTGATGAGTTGAG
>JAGFZM010000007.1:2204134-2264566 GCA_017657215.1 Limnothrissa miodon | reverse complement strand
TTCATTTATTAAAGTAACAGTACTGCCTTTTGTCTGACCCCTCACCTGCAACCTGCCGGCTTGATTAGATCTACCAGGTGCTACGCAACGCCCATTGTAAATAAAAACGCGACCTCAAAAGTTCAACCAAAGATCTTTTAGAACACCATCATCAACCGTCTCTGGTTCAACCATTTTCAACTTTGAGCGCCTGGCGTTTTTAGAAGGAGACGCAAGCGACAAAAAAGCCGAACGTATCGCAGCAGTGGAACTTTTTCAAAGACGCATCGTTCCATAGGGAAACAATTGAAATCGAGCGCCTGGAGGTTAAAAAAGCGTGTCCGTGTGAACGGCCCCTTAGCCTACTCATGGTCGCATATGTCGTGATCATTTTTTAAGTACTGATTGTTTGATGTCATCAACAATATAAGTGCGTCTCTGTGTTGATGTCTTCAAGTTGCCTATCGCTGCAGCCTTTATGTACTTACTGTCTTTAGCAGATTTTTATTGTGTAGTAGTGTCGTCACAAGGAAACAGCTGTGGTAAGTTTTTGTTGTTAGAAAGTGAGTGTGTTTTGATCGCTGGTTGAGGAGCTGCTCTATATTTTAATATTAATATTAGGCTACCTCTCATTGACTGTATATAATAGGCCTAGGACAAAAAGATGGATAATTTCACTCGAGTTATTTCATGCATTCTGGCCTCTTATGGATTGATAACTTTGCTGTTTTTATACTCTATTAAGAATCAACCAGATGCCTGTCCACTTTATTTAAAGATGCCTAATGTTTCTAAGGAAAAGCAGGGGATACCCATTCTATTGGTCTGGCTTTGGCCATATAATGTGAAGTTTGACTTTGAAGAATGCAAGACCTATATCAACATAAACAGTTGTGTTCTTACCGATAACCGATCTCTGTACAGTGTTGCAGATGCCGTCCTTTTCCATCACAAGACCATTGAGTGGGATCTCAGTCATTTTCCAAAGGATCCACGGCCAGCATTCCAAAAGTGGATCTGGCACAATGAGGGATCTCCAACCAACACTGGCAGAAAACCATTACTGGATAATTTGTTTAACCTCACTCTTACATACAGAAGGGATTTAGATCTCACTTCCCGCTATGAACTGAGTATTGTAAGAACTCAGGAACAATTTGTGCTTCCCAAGAAAGACAAAATTGTTTGCTGGATTTCAAGTAATAGCTTTGCAGGGACAGGTGCATCAACCCGACTAAACTATTACTATGAACTAAGAAAACATATTGATGTGAGTGTGTATGGTCAGGCTGTCCCAGGAGCACATTTTCTGAAGTATGAATATGAAGAATATTATTCTACGATTAAAAGTTGTAAATTTTACCTGGCTTTTGAGAACTCCTTACATGAAGACTACATGACAGAAAAGTTAAACGGACCACTGGCAATCGGGACTGTGCCCATAGTTATAGGTCCTTCCAGGGAGAATTATGAACAGTTCATTCCTGCAGACTCATTCATCCACGTCAATGATTTCCCCACCTCAAAAGCAATGGCTGAGTATCTGCATCAGTTGAATCAGAACTTACTTTGCATGGAGGAAATATTTCAAGGCTACACCTCATCGTTTGACAGTCTACAATCAATTTCAACAGCCTATCTGTGAAGCCTGTGCCCATATTGCTAAAGACAATACATTTAATGTGGTCCATAATCTTTTCTGGTGGTACCATAAAAATGTTGAAGGGCATCAGTGGGGGATGTAAGATCCATGGGGATACATTTAGTTGGATTACTATTGTTTCTGTTATTGTGTTGACTTGTTTTCAGGTCACTGCCAAAATAGCAATAATATATGTTATTGATGATTAATAGATTTAAAGGGATAGTTCGGTTTTTAACACATCAAGTGGTTAGTGGTGCTCAATGATGTTCCAAAACATGTATTATACCGAAATAAAGCTTCCGTCATGTTTTATTTGGCACTTTGTTTATATGAAGGAGCAAATAGATCCCTATGGGACTTACAAAATGGCTAATAAAACATAACAGAAACTGTATTTTGCTACGATACTTGGGTTTTTTTTAGACAACCTGTGAAAGGGGCTCAATGTGTTAAAAACCGAACTATCCCTTTAAGTTAAAGGGCTACTATGCAACATTTTTCATTTAATTAATCCGTTTCATACTGTTTAGCATAAATGGGAGTAAGTCACACATATGCAAGTCTTAAGCAAGTCTCAAGTCTTAACCTTCAAGTCTCAAGCAAGTCCCAAGTCATTTTTGTGAGAGTCGAGTCAAGTCAAGTCATAGCTTAGGTCAAGTCAAGTCAAGTCATAGCTTAGGTCAAGCAAGTCACAAGTCAAGTCATAGAAATAATAAGCTCTTAATAAAAAATAATAAGCTCTGAATCTAGAGAGGGGAGAAGTGCAAAAAAAACTTGCTCATGTTTTCATTGCATAATATTCCATTAATAAATACCATGGAAATGAAATGGAGACACTTGTTATGTACACACTATGTTATATACTATGATCTACTCTTGAAAGTGGCCCATTTCTCATTTATGTCATACATCTCTCATATATCATACTTATATATACATTTACAGTAATAGAGTTTGCATGTTGTTTGGCTGTTTTACTTTATATATATGATTTTAAAACAAAAGGTAAAAACAAACTAACAGCTACATTGATGTGGTAGACTTTGGACTAGCAACTGGCGCTAGCTAGATCTGATCTGCCAAGTGAATAAATGTGGGCATTTCACATAGGCTAGATCCAGGGTGCGATTTGTAGGGGGGGTGGGTAGGATCATCCCCCACCTCTGATGTTTACCTCTGCGGAATTAATTTTATCCTGTAGGGGGATAAAACCCCATCAATAATTAAAAAATAACAATTGAAATTTTGACAGTTGTGACAGTTTCTTACACAGGAATAATCTACATTGTTAATAGCTTTCTAACTTTCAACGTGACCCGAATTTTCGGCAATCTTGTTGTTCGTGAACGTCCCCATGTACTTAAATACCGGTAGGCCGCCAATCCTCTGACATGTTCGCGTGATCGGACCTTATCCATGGTTCTGAAGCCCAAATAAGCTTCACCGTGACCGGCACATAAAATGAAATGCTTCATGTATTTTTAAGTTTGCATTGAAGATGAATGTTCATAAGGTTCACTATAATTAGCCTACCCCCTGGTTTTTCCCAAACGCTAGCTCTGTTAAAATAAAACGCCTACATGTTTAAGTTCACAACTTTTCAAAAAATGGATTTATTAATCATCAATTGGATTTTGGTGAGTGTATGATAAAACTCAAATATAGAACCGCCGAGAAGTCATTTTTACCTCCAGATCACTGTTTACAGCTGTCATTTTTCTCTCACACTGCTCCTATTTGTCTAGCAACGCTAGATGCACGTGAAGGCATCTGACTTTGACATCGCACCATTGATTATAATATTGCGAAATCTAAGACATGGACACTCACAAAAGATGACGAGCAATAGATCTACACTGCCCGAGCTGTAACCAGGAAATGACCAGATGCAGTGTTCTAATATATTGGACATAGGCCGCACAAACAGTAAGCTCTTGTCACGTTTGACTAATGGAGATGGGATATTAGCTGCCAGCTAACGTTAAATTAAAAATAATGTGAAATTAGCTATAGACATTACTCACTTTTCTTTGTGTAGTTGGAAATGGCGGATGAAATTTGACGTGGTGCTGGATGTGTCGGATATTTTTGCGCTGCACACCTTGCACACGGCAAATCGTTTTGTTTTTTGTTTTTTGTTGAGTTGAATAGTCTTTAAATCCAAATTTTATGATTTTGGGAACACTGGCTGCAGTAGCAGAACTGGTAGCAACCCCTAAACCACAACAACTCTACAGTAGATGGCCACATGCAACAGGAAATATCCAATCGAAAATATTTTTTATTATTATTATTCACCAATAACCAAGACAGCAATGACTTATTGAGTCATTGCATGCAAGTCTAAGTCAAGTCTCAAGTCATGAGTAGCAAGTCCAAGTCAAGTCAAGTCTTTTCTCACTGTTGATCAAGCAAGTCACAAATCTTCAATCTGGCGACTTAAGTCTGACTCGAGTCAAGTCATTAGACTCGAGTCCCCCATCTCTGCTGTTTAGGATGCTAAAATGAGTCATTACACGGCGAACAAACGGTGTAGAATGCGCCTCCGTGGCCAATAGCGGTAGATACAGCACTTGCAATGTTCAGCACATAGGTTCAGCAGCGCGGTCCGCCTCCAATAGAATGCAGTGCAATACAATGTAATACAGCGGTCTTTAGAGGGAGCTCGTGAGAGAGAAAAACAGAATTTTGCTTAGCCCCTATTTAATATAAAAGTTAAGAAGTTTTAAAATTCATTGTCTAGCAATGAGGTTAATATGGGTTATTATTAGCCTACTTTAAGAGAGGTGTATTTTGGGTAACATCCTTCCTGTTAAGTATCTAACCCTTGGAGAGTCTCTCCACTCTCTATTCACTCATTAAACTGACTAGAGCTAGACGGCTAAATTGCACGTTTTCCTTGTATGTCGTAGACTTGTAGACCGCTTTAACCAAGACCAAGACCAGAGGGTATCAAGACCAAGACCAAAACAAGACCAAGGCCGAGACAGATCGAGTCAAGACCAAGACAATGTCGAGACGAGACCAAGACCGAGACCAAGACCAAACAAACAAACAAACGGCTAGTGTTGATGTTACTTGCATCAATTGAATAAGAGCAGCATGCTGAGGTCAGAGGTTCAGTCTCAGTTAACATTCAATATAAGAAGGTATTAACAACAGACAATGCCGAGACAGAGCATGTCATGAATGTGTGTGACTATGGCAAGCCCTTTTAACATATATTCGCTAAATTCGACTATCCGGAACTAGCATTATAGATATCAACAACGTCATTTTGACTAGTCGAAATTACATTCTGACTGGTCAAAATGACAGTTAGAGATATCTGTAATTAAGTTTTGACTGGAGGCAATGGCAGTTAGAGATATCTGTAATTCAGTTTTGACGAGTCAAAACTGATTTGTAGATATCTACAATGACATCACTGAAAACGATATTCGCCTCGTCACACATCCTAAATGACAAGTGAAGATATCTGTAATCCAGTTTTAACTAGGCAGAATATCAGTTCAAGATATCACAAATGTAATTTTGACTCTCCAGAATTGTCATGCATGATGTTGCTCATGCTAGGCTTCCTATTGGATACAAACCCAAATCAACTGGAGGAAGAGAAAGGAGTTGTTTCCATTCGCCCAGCAAACAAAGTAGCCTTTTTGAAAAGTTTAATGCAGAAGAAATGGTGGTTGCTGTTGTGAACAAAATCTTAAGAAAATGCCATGGAATAGAAAAAGCATATTATCAAGGATTGTGTGGCAAACAAGAGCTTCGTTCTCTTGAGAGTTGTACGAGAAATATATACCGTATCAAACATTTATACAAGCATCCCGCCAATTGCAAGCTCCTCCTTTGACTTCTTCTGACATCATTGCAGATATCTTAAACATCATTTTCCCTAGTCAAAACTTCATTTCAAGATATCTGTAATTACATTTTGACTAGGCAAAATTAAAGTTAAAGATATCTCCAATTGAGATATCTCTAATCAAAATTCAATTAAAGATATCTATAACTTAATAATAGATATTTACATTATGACTATCCCTAACTTCAGTTTGAAGTATCTACAATGTAATTTTCACTAGTCATAATTCCAATTATGGATATCAACAACTTAATTTCGCCTAGGCAAAACTTAATTTAAGATATCTCAAAAGGAACACATAGATATCTTGAATTGAGGTGAATTAAAGATATCTTGAATTGGAGTTTAGACTAGTCAAAATTACATTGTATATCTTAAATTGGTATTACAGATATCTATAATTCAATTGCGGATATCCGTAATTCACGTTGAAAATGAAATTGAATTGTAGAGATCCATTATGATGAACCCCATAGAAATGAATGGCAAAAGTGACGTAATTTGCCCTAGGAAGAATTTCTTTGTGGATATCGGAAATTACAATTATGGATAGGAAGAATGTAGTTGCAGATATCTGAAGTGTTAAAGGTGCTCTAAGCGATGTGACGTGTTTTTAGGACTAAATCATTTGTTGTTACATACAGCAAACATCTCCTCACAATCTGCTAGCTGCCTATCCCCTGAACACACTGTAAAAAAAACGCGGTCTCTGTAGACAGCCCAGGCTCCACAAACAGCAAAAAAAAACACAGTGGGCAATAACAAACGAAAACGAAACATAACAGTGTTCCAGCCAATAAACGACAAGAAGGAAATGGACGTTCATGAGTCTTTCAGGAGGCATGGGAGGGAGGGGGAGGAGATAGCTATCCTCCGTTTTGTTTGACAATACTTCAAACATCAACAAGAAGTGACGTGAAACAGCATCGCTTAGAGCGCCTTTAAAGGTTGGATTATCGTGATCTTGTCTCTGCTACATCTAGCTATGCAAATAACACATGCAATTTAGCCGTCTGGCTCCATAGACGTCCATTGATTTTGCTCTCGCCCTCTATGATTAAAGAAGATCTTTTTTACTCTAAGACATCACATGAGACAACCTCATATAGCAGATATAGATATATTTGATTATTCATGCACAAACAGAATTACCAGAAACTATTGAAAGAATTTTACCCTAACATAGGGCAATATATTATGAAAGACTTAAAGGTTGAGGAGGTTAAAGTATTTAGAAAAAATTATATTGCATTTCCTCTCCCTCCTAAAATGAAAGAAGTGCACTTTAAAATTATAAATGAGTACTACCCAACAAATGAAATTTTAATGTCAAAAATTAACTTTGAGGTGAACGGTTGTGTTTTCTGTGAAAAAGAAACTGAAAATTTGGAACATCTATTTTTCTTATGTAATCCTGTGCAGTCTTTGTGGAAAGATTTTTGGTGCTGGCTTCAATCAAAGTTTGAGACCCCTCCATTAACTTGGAAAGTAATCCGATTTGGTCTGTGTGGTGAGCGGAATGTATCTTTTGTTTTGAATGTTTTGATTTTAGTTGGAAAGTTTTTTATTCATAAATGTCGTTTCTATTGCATGCTTAACCCACTGGAGAAATGAGATTAACTCCTTGTATAGATCCTTAATGTTTCTGAAAGATGTGAAAGCCCTGCACTTTGTGTCTCCTTTGTCTGTCTTCAATTTAGTTGTTATTTGAGCCCGTCTTAATTTTTTGTTTTTGTTTTGTTTTATTGTGTTCTGTCAAATGGTACAGTGCCTTGTTTGTCTGTCTAAAGTTTATTAATAAAAAAAAATGCTCTCGCCCGCGATCGCCCCCTTGATGAACTAGGGTACAGCTAAAGTGAGGGGGCTCTCTGTAAAACGGGCTCTAGTTAGGACTGTTTCTAAACCGTCTCTGCTGTTTTCGATTGGCTACGAGATTCACGTCACTTCTAATATACGTCACACATGGGGGCGGGAGTAGTGCGGAAAATATCAAGAGAGGTGGACTGTGGACGGTTGCTGCTGTCGCCCGAAACGAATAACAAGTTGAATCCTGCTAAAGTGATTTATATAGTAGTACTGAAGCAGTCGTAATATTCCACTATGGGGAACTGTTACACAGTAGGGCCAAATGAAGCGCTGGTTGTTTCAGGTATGTTGTAACTACCTAGCTGGCTAGCTATGCTAATGTTACCTCTAATTGCGTTGGAAAATGTGGGGAAGGTAGCGTTATTCTTTGCCAGTATAGTATTACCTCAGTTTGTGTGCTAGCTGCCTTTAGCCGTCATATGAAGCCAATCGCTTTAAAGAAAATTACCTCCAGTAAACTGTTTGTTAGTGATCTTCATTTTGTGACCAACCCTGATTTTTGATCCTGCTCAACGACAACGTTAGCTGAGCAATTATCAAAACATTATATCAAATGTTAACATGAGATATGTTGCCTTTTCAAGTCTAAGATGGAATAGAATGTCATCTTAATGTGTCTCGAATGGTTAAGTCCACGTTGTAGGTTAATCTTTCATGATTTGTAACGCTCACCAGCTTGATAGTCATGCCTGTTTTTAAGCTTCCCTGTGGTGACATGACCATTCCTCCAGACTTGACGAATCACAGGACCTCCTATTTTGGATATTTGCTAGCCATACGATCATTTCAGTTATTAGGCTACGTCCATGCCAGAATTCTCATATTGATGAGTAAATATTTGTTCGACAACAAACTAAAGCTATACGGTGATGAAGTGAGTCAACAGGACAGGGGAAGGGGGCAGAGGGCGTGGCACTCAAATCACTATTCTCAAGTTATCTGCGACTGCGAGTCTTTCTCGCAACAGTCAGGTTAAAACATTCCTATTCCCTTCCTTATAAAAAGATTTGAATAAGCCTATAGTTGCCTATGTTGGATTGACTGAATGAACAAATCAATTTGTTTCAGGAGAGGTTTGATAATAATTGCAGTTTTTTTGTGCTGCTGGAAAACTTCACAATCTGCAAAAGTGCAAATATCTGCCAGCACATAAGGCATTTAAAGAAACTGCTTTGTGAAATATTTTTGTGTTTAAATATTGCATTGTGCAGTACAATGCAGGAAGTGTGGTGTTTTTGCAGTAGTACTGTAGTATAAAGCAGTAATACTGAAAAAAAAGGTTTGATACTACAATACAACACAGGATTATTTTGGAAGGAGCAGGTAGATGAATTGTCACAGTTCTTTGAAGGGTTTGGATATAAATGGCAGTTAATTCAGATTCAATTCTATTCTATCTGCATATAGCTAGGCTAAATTGATTACTTAAATTGGAATTAGGCTAACAGTAAATGTAAATGTAACAGTAATGGATTGCTTATCATGAAGTGCAATCCAAAGGATTGTTTTCGTCACAGTTTGCATCAACAATTTTCCATCAACCCGGTTATTGTTTTTGTGTGTGTGTGTGTGTGTGTGTGTTGTTTAAGCTTTGAGGAAAGAAAGTAGTCATGTATTCGTGCTAATAAAGATGTACTATAGTTGCTATAGTTAATTTTGACAGACATTAACTCATACTAGATATTCTCCACTAGCAACAACAAGTCAAATATCTGTCATTTGTGCCTGATAACATTTCAAGTAGTAGTTTCCAGAATTTATACAGTGCATTTGTTTCTTTTTTAGCAACTGTGGTACCAATTGTTGTACCCCTTGTGGAAAATTGTTCATTTAGTCCACAAATGTCCACATTTTATCAGGGTTGATGATATGATATATGTGTTTAGGGGGCATTATACAGTGTACTAGCTCCCAAACCTTTTGGCACAAGATCAACTTTTTCAAATTGATCAATCATTGCAACCAAATTCAGTTTTTTAAACTGAAAATGTGGAACTTTAACATATAGTCTAGCCTATGCAAATTAATGTTGCCTATATTCATTTAATTGCCAACATTCATAATTTCAGTGCATACTGTAGATCACATTATTTTTTGATTAGGTAGCCAGAGGTATTACAGACAGTGATCTAGTGGCCTTGCCTGTAACTTACAGAAGTATTGAGGATACTTGTTACTTACTGTGAGCCGGATGGTCAGACGGTCGAAAAAACAAAGGCCTTCACCAGGATGTAAAAGGTTGAGAGAGCATCCGCTCACTTTATTTTCCAAAGCAGGAAGAAAAACTGATCAAAAAAAAAACTTCCACCGTAACTTCAATTATCAAACATAAATAATAATACTAATTGTAAACATACATACACAAAAAAATAATAAACTTCTCACTTTGCGCTATTCAATTATAGTGTCAATCATAGGCTCACTCTTGCTCACCCTGCCGCAGACTGCCGCCTTCATGCCAACTGCAGGCTTCTTGAGCAGCACCGCAGCAACCATTTTCCAATTAACATCAATTACCGCAATATTACACATTCATACCCAACACATGCCCTTAAACATGACGATAGTGTTTACCCATCCTCCCCAGTTACTGTTTACATCCCTATTTACACATACAAGCACATTATTTACAAGTTAAAATCATCCCTGGAAAAACCCCCTCTGACGTCGCACACAATGGTTAGGCTGATGCATGGTCACGCACAGCAAACACGGAAAAAGCCCATGTTTTCAACAGATCGGTTTCTCCATCACCGTGCTGGACGGATATGCAAACAGGTAAATCTTTCCAACTTTTAAAGTCCTTAATGCCTGAAATCTTTATTGCAAACGAAGTGTTGTGATGTGTGACAGTCCGTGTTAACGTACCCCCAGTTGGCCATGCTGGGAACAAGTTCGGTAAACTGTTTTCTTTGTCGGCTTTCTCCGTAGACAACCAACGCGAGCGAGGAGCAGCTGTTGCCTCCATGTTTCAACTCACCCCAGTCCCCATTACGTGAACAATAAACTATGTCACCCCGAGCTTGAGTCTGTGGGGTTTTTTTTTTCATGTGGCGGAGAGCATCTCCGTCACACTTACACTGCCATTCTGAGACATGGTATTGAAATGCTCAGATTTATGATTGGATGCACTGATTATTAGATGTTTGTATTATTGGTTTGTCAGAATGGAGATACAATATTTACCCTGGAGCCAGTCAGCTGAGGGAAATATAAGGGAGATGGAGAAAGAGTCCTCATAGCAAACTGGTCGATGCTGATTAGATCAGCAGGTCCTCCTGGTGACTCCTCCCTTTTGTAGCACCAGAACAGCTGCTGCTGCAAAACTCTAATGGAATGTCATTTGGACAGATGGAGTAGAGACATTAATAGCACTGTGATTCTGTGGCATACTCTGGACAGTGGCCTCATAATGTAGCAACAAGTGCTGTGTTTTTCAATTCTTTCTTTTTTCCAAGTAACTTTATTGGCATACAGCAGTTTGTATAATTTTATCATGAAATGTGGTTTGGAATTTTAGGATGTAAAGAGCTGGAATTATCAAATGACAAGTTTCAATGTCCTTCCATGCATGCACATTAGGGCAGGGCAATATGGCCAAAAATCATCGATAACGATATTACTGATTGACGTGATACCAAACACTTTATTACTAGGGCTGGGACAAACAATTATTTTGAAATGATCAATCTAGCAATTATTTTTTTGATCTAATTTTTTGATGCTATTAATTTTTAAATTTGATTTGATTTCGATTGTCGATTATTTCCACATTACCTGACTAACAATTTCTAAATGTTATTTTACATAGCTAAGCACAAACTAGCTTATTACATGCTTACTGCAAGCTAACAAGCTAAACCGTTCAAACTCAAATTAAACATTTTTAAACAAAACAAAAAGACAATTTATATTTTCTCATCATTCACACTTACGGACAAATCTCGTCCAAGACGACAACGTTTTTAAGGACCAGATCATCTCACAATAACACATTGGAATTGCATTCAGCCATCTTGGTTTTTCTCTATTTTTTTCTTTTTAGCTTAAAGGTATAGTTTGGTTTTTAACACTTTGAGCCCCTTTCACAGGTTGTGTAAAATGCAATAAAGTAGACACCAAAATTTCTACGATTACTCCTCTCTCGGCTATTTGGGAAATGTAGAATTGCCTCTGCCTGCTTCAAAATGGCAAAAAGCAGCCACGAGGGAGCTCTAGGACAGTTTTCAAACTGTATTTACTTATAAAAGGCAGAACAATACCATTTGAATCATTAGTTCTTCTGAGCATGTCATCGATATCCATAAAAAAATTGTAAAGTAAAATCGAATCGATTTTGAAAATCTGAATATACCCAGCTCTAGTTCCTGCCATGTTGGAAAGACAATGGAGTTTCTGTTCAAGTCTGTAGCAGTGTTTCCTCAGTGAGAAAAGTAGCCAATAGCTGTCCTAAAAGTCACCAGAACTCGCTAAATGACGTAATTACGTAATCTCTCTGTCTTATCCCAGACCTGCAGACGTAATTTAAAACACGGATGAGGATTTTTTTTTTCTCATGGTTTTCATTGCTTTCATTGCTTTTTTGTTTATATTTATATTGCTTTTTTGCTTATATAGCCTATAGGTCTGTGTTGTTATAAGTGTGATGTATACATAGCCTTTTTTAAAAATGCATCTAATGGCTGTCTTTGCCAGGAAATAAACCCCAGTAATTATGCCACTTTTCCACTAGTACCTATTGCCTTTTAGTAGCCTAGGCTTATTTTCATCCTGGACACATTCAGAAGTGCATAACTTAGAAAACATAGGGAATATGCTGCTCCTCTCAGCCGGAGTTAGCGTTCACTAATCAGAGCAGACACAGGGTGATGGGGATGAGAAACTGTACTGGGAAAGCAAGACCTCGCATTTACAGGGCAGTACTAGCGACATTTGGAAAGTTGCCAGGCACGCTAGTCGCTAGGCGCTTTTTTGAAAACAAAAAAGAAAAAATAATGGGGGTCTGCTAAGTTGGCCACACTGATCTGTAGGTTTACATTTAATACATGACATTTGCTTTGGCGCCATCTTGTGGTCATAAAATGTAATGCGTAAATTAGACGCTTTCTCAAAACAGAGGCACTGATTCCCAGCCACACCCATTTAACCGGCATGCTAGTTTTGGGAGGGGCAGGATTCCGGAATATCGAAATATGATCTGCATTGGAAAAAGATAGTGAGGGGATTTCTTTTGTATGTCAGAAGCTATGACTTTAGGTTAGCATTCCATTTTCTTTGTTGGAGCCATCTATTCTAGGACTCATCACGTGCGTTAGCCAATTTTGACACACTTTGAAAGGTTGTCACGGGCTACAGCTGTGCCAGGGTGGATCTGAGTTTTAAACTGCGGTATGCCACCGTTGCCACTGTGATTGTTTCACACGCTTGACACACACACACACACACACCCTTTTGTGTCATATTTCCGCAGGTGGCTGCTGGGGCTCAGACCAGAAGACGTACACAGTGGGAGGCTGGGCCTGGGCATGGTGGCTGGTGACAGATATACAGAAGTAGGTCCTGTCCTCCATTTCTCCACCCCGAAAAACTCCATTGCTGTTGTACCAGTTTCTTTTAGCCCTTTGTTTATAGTCCAGTTGCACACAAGCACAGAATTCCTCACAGATTCTTGAGTATGATTAAGTGTATATAAACTCAAAGATTATATTTAGCAAGCCTTGAATTTATTTGCAGGGAACATTCATATTGCTATAACAGATAAAATTGCACTGGCCTTTGTAGCCCTTTGTGTTGAGCATACAGCATTATCTAAACAAACAACTCATCACTCCTGTAGCACCATGTTAAGGCCTGGGTTGCTAGGGCCGTCCATTAGCTCCCTGGAAAGATAAACCTGGATTGCACAGGGGCAAGCAGCAGATGTCTGTAATTGTCTGTAATGTCCAGGGCATGGGGGTGGTGGGGGGGTATTTTAAAAAATCCAGCAATAGTGCCAGTGGGGCTATTCTAACCAGTTAGCGGCCAGCTGCTCGTGACACTGGAAATACTCACCCGACCCCAAGAACAATGGACAGATTTTCCACTTACTCAGGCAAGAAAAAAAGTTCTTAATGTGACACGTACATTCTTTGCATTTTTGTAGAAAACACCATGAATAGTCTTTTGTCAGTAATAATAATTTCCTGTTTGTGTTGTGTGTGTGTTTTTTTCATTTTTTTTTTTTTTTTTTTTTTTTTTTGATATTTTGCATTTTCTGTTCTGCTTTATTTTGGTCTGTCAGTCTTGTCATTCTAACCCACCTTGCTTCTACATGCACTGTCTGTCTTTTGTGCCATACTTGTGCTGGACATACCAACAGAGGTTTTACCCTCCTTGTGTAGGTGGGTTCCGATTAGTGAAATAGCTGGAAGACTGGTTCAAATGATGATTGTCGCCATTCAGCATTTCCAATAGTATTGCATAGTGGTGGACTTAAAGTCACTGCCATTTTAGTGCTTCTGCTTAAAATTGTTAACAAATTTTCTTGAAACAATTGACAAGGCTGTGCTACCAACACAACGTATGAACACTCAATCATCTGAAAGTAGCCCGAGGTAGCATTTCATTCCAGGTTTTTGCTTTAACCCTATGTGCCAATTGCCATATCATTTAGGCTACTAGTTCAGTTCAAATCACATAGTTGCACTCTTGCTACATACTTGAAATTGATGTGTACATACTTGAAGTGTTGTTACTCAGCTGTAAGCTCCCCTACTGATTTGAATGGCTACCCCTCTTTATAAGTGAATTGGGACTGTTCAGTGGTGGCAGATGATTTGAGCCATCTGCACAGAAACCTGTGAGATGTTGTAGCTGCTGATTAGATTTACGGATTCTTAGCAAATGCTTTGATTCAAAGTTGTAGTGTGTAGCTGACTAGGTGATGTCTGTTTTGTGTGTGTGTGTGTGTGTGTTGAGAGGGGGGTTGGAGGGGATGGCCACTCCCTGTTCAAGGTAATCTCATTAATGAGTGCTGTTACCGGGATATTGATCTAATTCTGCTAGGCAGAGGCCAGCAGGGTGCTGTTTAGAGTATAGGAGGAAGAGAACGGGAATATTCAGACAGGACGATGTGCTATGCTGTTGTGCTGGATCAGTATCATTTATGGACAATATACAGAGAGGCAGCCTCACTCTGTCTGCAACAGTTGAAAATGGAGGAGCCAGTGGTGGCTCGTGATGTGTGTTAATATGAGAATCACTTCACTATTTAAGCACTAAGCCTAGTTTGTGTATCAGATGACGTTCCAGATTCCAGGCAAGGCATGAGTGAAGCGGGTGGTTTTGTGGTCCTGGTGTGTTTTCCTGTAGAACTAAACCCTTACCTCAGCTCAAATAATTCCCATTATACCTCCTGACTATACTTACCAACTTCCGCAATTATCACAGTTCACAATTTTCCTCATTGTTATTGTGTATATTTGATTAGTTTATGCTGGGCATTGCACAGCAGAATTTGACCTCTGGGCCGTGTAGCTTGTCAGATTGGTATGTTGCTGTTTTTTTTAAATGTTGCTGGTACAATTCTGTAGCTTGAAATAGACTAGCACTCATCCCAGCTGATTGCTTGTGGTCTATATAGGGTGGAGACATTTCCATCTTTGGCTGGCAAGAATGTCACTCAGTGACACGCTTAATCAGAGGCTTTGAATTCTTTACCCTGGGAAGGTTGGCTTAGCCTAGTCTAAAAGACGAAAGTCCCTGAAATGTGTTATTGTTGTGAGTAGTATGGAAACAAGTTAAAAGAGGGTAGCTTGTGAATTGGATTGTTTTGTGTCGGATGGGCGCTTCACTTGGTTTGCTGCTCACCACCTCCTGACTCCTAACCCCTCTGCCCCTTTTCCTTATTTAGTTTAACTGCTTTTGTAATACTTGCTGACCTGCCTCTCCCTGTTTCGCCTGCCTGCCTGAGTAGACTGTCTCTGGAGATAATGACCATCCTCTGTCGCTGCGAGGATATCGAAACTTCGGAGGGTGTCCCCTTGGATGTGACAGGGGTCGCTCAGGTAATGCATCGCAACCCATTCAGAAAACAAAACAAAACAAAAAAAAACAGTGGTAAACAAAGCAGCCGTCTCCAGCTGAGATGAAGACGTATTCGCGAACATAAATGACAACTGAAACCTTCCAAACCAGTCGAGGATCATGGATCATGTGGTTTCTCAACCTCTTTCCTCCTTCTCTTTCTCATTTCCTCCCTCAACAGCCAATCTGGAGAGAGTGGGCAAGTTCACAGTCACTAACCTTTTCAGGACTTGCCTACAACTCTTTGTCAGCTTACTAATGTTTCTCTCCCTGGTGCTTTGATAGTGGACACTGCCATGAACGTCTCCATGGAGATGCAGTTGTAATTGAGCCCTCCTTACTTGCTTCAGTAAACCCCGAGACAATTTACAAAGAACCCCTTTGTGAAAATTTCCCTCCCCACATATGGTCCTATGGTTGTTACTGCAGTAATGCTCTGATGTCCACACTCTACTTATCCATGGGTTTTCACTGTTATTTCAGCAGTGGAAGACTCCTAGGCTGACACCTAGGAAGTTGAAATTTTGTGAATCCATCCTCAGAGGCATTCTGTTTTAACTATCAAAGCACCTGGGTGTGTCTGTGTCTGTGTGTGTCCAGAGGGAATGCTGCTCCTTTATCCTTTATTTGTTTGTTCCCTTGTCGCTGCCTTTATTCATTATTAACTCCTTTTATTTGACTTTTTTTTTTTTGCTTGAGTTTTTTCACATTCTCCTATTAGAACATGCAAAAGTTTTTGGGTTCTTTTTGTTTTGCGTTCTCCACAGGATAACCCTTGAGATTATGACCCTGCAGCCCAAGTGTGAGGATGTAGAGACAGCCGAGGGCGTAGCTATAACTGTCACAGGAGTGGCACAGGTAAATTGCCTCACATCGCAATTAAGGAATGCTTCTTTCAGGTCCAGGTTGCTACAGGACCCTCCACCTGTCCCCTCTACCGGATTGATTTGTTGTTGTTTGTTTGTTTGTTTGTTTGTTTTTATGTTGATTTTCTTACTGGATCTACACAGTGTATGCCTTCAACTTTTTCAGGCTTGTAGTAATTCCACAAAGGTTAAGGGGTGCCATAATGTCTACTGTAGCCAGAATAAAGGTCAATTATTGCCCGTCTCTGTGTTAGGCAGAGCTAAGCTGCACTCAGTCTAAATACTTATTATGATCATGCTTTGCAAAAATATATAAAAAAAAAAAAAAAGGTGTACCTTGATTACCAGGCGTTTGGTGAAATGTTCCTGTAAACAAAACTTTTTTTTCTAAAGATTACTGCAAAGTCATTCTTCAGCATTAATTAAACATTTTTTGTTAATATCTAAGCATTTTTAACCTTTGTTCTGGAAGCAGAGTAATGACCACAGAGATCAAAGGAATTTTAGACTGGGAACTGGAGAAACCCTGTTGATCCCACCTGCCTGTCCCCATTGTTTCCATTCATCCTTTATTGCCTTCTTTATGCTTTGCATTTTATTCTCTGTGACAAGGCTGCACATGTGCAGTTAGCAGCAATACAATAGCTTTTTCCCCCCAACCTCTCTCTATACTGTAACACAGGGGCCAGGAACCTATGGCCAGATATAGCTCTTTTGATTACTCTTAGATAAATATTAGCTTACACTGCTTAACACGATAAGTAGCCTAATGAATAATTTAGCTGTAAATTAGCTGTTAGAAATAGCATTCAAAATATAAAAATATTGTAATGCATTGTGATCCACCCCTCCGTTTTGTACCACGTCTGTTTAATGGGATGTCCACATGTGGTGTTCTGTTAGGGTGGTTCTCTTGAATCATACAGCGCCTCTTACTAAAATGCAAGCAAATCCTACCTAATGTGACAACTAGATTGGCACAACGTTGCTAAGTCAGTCTCCTTAATAGTCTCCTTAACGCATGTGGGTGTCCTGTGATTCTTCTTGTTGAAAACAAGCCAGTCTGTGTTTTTGTGTAATTTTAATCTTTTTTTTTTTATTTCGGTTATGCCAGTTGTTTGCATGGCACACTGTTCCCCAGAATAACTGCCGTGTAAGAGAAACTGAATATTGTAGTGACGATGTTATTTATTATTTGTTAGCTGGTTAGCTGGTTGGTTAAAAACAAGACTTATTATACTGTAAAATTGTTGGTCTTAAAAATGCAAGTTAGTTTTCGGTGTTAACATATCATATGACTCTCAGTAATTTTTTTTTTATGCCTCTCTCAGACAAAAACGTTCCTGACCCCTCCTGTTACAGCTCAGGTTACTGTAAACGGAAATTTGTGTGCGAGCTAAGAAAGTACAGATTTTGTTTCCTGGCAATTACACAGCCTCTCCCAGTTCAGCCACACATAGCTAGAGTAAACGCTCAGCAGATAAGATTCAGTTAGGTTCCCTGTGCCATACGATTTTAGTGCCAAAAAGGAGTTTGGATGTTCATTCACTATTCACAGACTGTTTCCCAGGCACCAAGGCTTGGAATGTTTTCTGTTGCCGTGTCTTACTGAATGTCATGCACACTTCTTTTGACTTGAAACAGTATTTTGACACTACTATGTCAATTGTAGTTGGTCAACTGAAAATGACCAGAGTCAATATGGCAGATGGCCTAATTTTTTAGATAAATCAAGAAAAGACCTAACAGTAACTATTTTGATAAGGTATTCGAGGAAGTTACCCTGACAAACCAGACACTGACATCAAAATGTATAGTCTAGCTATGAGCAATAGATCAGGCTCAATCCAAGAGGTGAAATTGGTGGTTATCTTTCAGACTGCCTCTGCACGCAAGAGGTAGCTTTATAAGCTGTTAAAGAAGGCAAATGTACATAAACTTTTTGTTTGGTGTTTTTTCCCACCCATCATTTCAGTACCATGTTGAAGACCTACAGGTTGAGCATGTTAATGTTAGCTCTAGTCTGTGGTGTCTTGTGGCGTGGTTGTGTTGTGTGAATGCACGAGAGACTGCCTTATTATCCGCTTGAACGCCGCCTCCTCCTGGTGGATGTGCTGCATCTAGTCATGAAAGTCTGGTGTCCACCACCCCCACCCCCCATCCCTTTGCTTGTTCTCTGCCAGATGACGTAAGCTGAATCCCGAGGAGCTGCTGCCACCTATCAGCCCCCCCTTCTCCTCCTTACCCTTACTCAATCATTCAGCTCTGTTGTTTCTTTTCTTTTTCTTAAGTAGCACAGTGTTTTCCTTTGGCAGCAATGATGGGCAGGTGACTATTCTCTGATCTGCCCCATGTGAATGGTCCCCTAATGTGGATTTGGATTTCTTTTTTTTTCTTCTTCTTCTTCTTCTTCTTCTTTTTGGTTGCAAGTCTTTAAAAGAGAAATACAGCGTGAATTTGTCCATAACCCTGTTGCTCACTGAATGCTGCCTGTAGGAAAATTAACCAGAAAATCTGATGCACAGGGCTATGGATTGATTCACAGCTAGTTTCTCCTTTAAGGCGGCCATCTTGCCCTGTTGTCAGAATCCCTGGAGACCTGCCACCCGTCTGGGCTCCCATCAAATTGATTTGCAATTTGAGCTAAAGTGGCGTGCGCTCTCTAGGCAAGCGGGAAGAGTACATTTAGCATGCTGTAGATGATGACATGGTTTTCTTGACTGCTTTTCTCAGTAATCACGTGGTGTCATTGAACTCTGTTTGTTTTTTGTCTTTGTGTTAATGCATAATTGAGGTCCGTTTAAACACATTGGTAGATGAATGAGTGTAATTACCACAGTCAGTCAAGAGCAAACAATATATTTTCTTGGTGTTATGTTTATGTATTTTATATACTATGATGCTATTTTACATACTTTGAAGTTTTTTTGTCTAAGAAGAGTCTTTTAAATTCATTGGCTGTTTTAAGGACCGCAAGAATTGGAGATGCAGAAAGCTGGATCTAATGCATGTCTGTGTAACTTACGGTTATAAATGTTTGAGGATAAGTTAATCACACAGTGTATTGCTGCCCTTATACAAATGTGTCATATTATGGCTGTTTATACTCTGGGCCAAACCTGCTACTTGAACCCAAGCCCAGCGCAGGTAGTAGTTTATACTAACTTGAGTGAGGCTTAAACGGGGCTAAGCCTGGAACTATTGCCCTGACAACGCAAGTCCATCTCAACCGGTCAGAGCCAGAGTCCAAGCTCTGGTGCTTAAACATCATTGATTTTTATGCTTTTCATGTAGTGTTGCATCTTTTTATATTTGTCAGTTTGCCCACTAGGGAGATCTGGAGCTCTAGCCCTGGTGCTTGTTTTCTGGGCCAAAGTTCCTGAGCAGATTGCCCAAAGTATAAACAGGGCTATTATGTATCCCGGCTGTTAATTTCACGCATGTAAACACATACTTGAGTTAATGTAAATTTAGTCATTATTATAGTATAATTTTCAACAGAAAAAAGTCAGAATAAAGGCTTTCGTAAAAAAATCTGGTAACTTACTAATCAGCTGATTATGGCAACATTCTCTTTCACTTTCTATAACAGTGGTCTGTTAACCTTAGAAATTTCAGACCACAAAATGTTCCACGTGAATGTGGATGGAGCATTTTTCCAGCATTATATAGAGCCATGTAATAATGTAACATTCACTCTTTGTATCTTTAGTTCCATATTATAAACAGAGTACTCAAGCACTGCATGAAGGTGTATTTTGAATATGTTATATCATACAAAATGTGATTGAATGTGTTTACACCACAAAAATAAAATGGTGAACTTGATTATAGTTATAGTACACTCCTGTGTTGCATGCTGAGTGTTGGCTCCTCCTCCAACAGGTCAAGGTCACATCTGATGACGAGCTGCTGGTGTATGCTTGCGAGCAGTTTTTGGGTAAAACTGTAGACGAGATCCGGAGTGTAATCTTACAAACACTGGAAGGTCATCTGCGCTCCATTTTGGGTGAGGTTCATGTGTGTTAAGATCTGAATTTTTGTGTGCCAACCTAAATGGAACATTGTAAGGTGTCGACTTCTGTGTCTCATTTAGTCATAACCTAAAAACGGTGGTTTAGTCTGTGACAAAAGAAAGCCTGTAGCTTAGTGTTTTCAGAATTAAAACCATTCCACAGAGCACACATGGACCTACGTATGCCTGTGGGTTTTAACAGGAAATTTTTGAATGTTGTAACTTCTAAGGCATGGGAAAGTGACTCAGAGTCACACGTCCTAGATGACCCCATTGCATTTTTTGAAAGTTTTGAAATATACGGAGACAAGCGTGACAAGCCCATCTCTTCTGGATCTACAGGCACACTGACAGTGGAGCAGATCTATCAGGACAGGGATCAGTTTGCCAAGCTGGTGCGCGAGGTGGCAGCCCCAGATGTAGGCCGCATGGGCATCGAGATCCTCAGCTTCACCATAAAGGTATGCAAGAACCCCTTGCATACAGGGCAGGCCTTCACTATCAACCTAAACGTTGTTTTTTTTTTTTTTGTCTGCTTGTTTGTTTGTTGTCACAGTTGAAGTTGTTAAGGCAGTTTGAGCTGAGCTGGGAGCACATGTGTGCTGTTTGACTGCACTAACGGGGTTCTCTTGTTTGCGTGCCCCCTGTTGGCAGGATGTATATGATAAAGTGGAGTACCTGAGCTCACTAGGAAAGACCCAGACTGCTGCCGTGCAGAGAGATGCTGACATCGGGGTGGCGGAGGCTGAGAGAGACGCAGGGATCAGGGTAAGACCGTGTGAGATGTGTTTGTGAGCGTAGTATTTGGTTCCGGGGAATTCCTTTTAGACCTGTCACAATGGCTTTATCTGACGGGTCAGTTGCTTTCAGATATCTTTAGATTTCTGGGACACTATCATAGTGCCTTGTAGACATTATCCGGTCTGTTCCCTACTCGCACACACTCACACATTTATTTATGTATGGTTCATAGGAAGCTGAATGCAAGAAAGAGATGATGGATGTCAAGTTCCTGGCTGACACTAAAATGGCCGATTCTAAACGAGAATTGGAGATGCAGAAGGCGGCTTTCAGTCAGGAAGTTAACACAAAGGTGCGTCAGAATTGCATATGTTTCTTATTAAATATTATTGAATTGCACCATAATATGTACTGTAAATCATTATGATGAAGGTATAACATTTCTTTAAATAAAATGTTGCTTTCTCTTGGCTGTTCCACCCACCAGAAAGCTGAAGCTCAACTAGCTTATGAGCTTCAGGCCGCGAAGGAACAGCAGAAGATCCGATTGGAGGAAATCGAGATCGAGGTGGTCCAACGAAAGAAGCAGATCACCATTGAGGAGAAGGAAATCGACAGGACAGACAAGGAGCTTATAGCCACGGTGAAGCGGCCAGCTGAGGCCGAGGCCTACCGCATGCAGCAGTTGGCCGAGGGACAGAAGTGAGTGTTGTGTCTGGCCGAGGGCAGAGGCCACTGGGGTCGAGTCATTCACAGGCACTGGGAAGGGAGAAGTGGGAAGAGGTCTGCACATATTTGCCTAGACCCGACTCGATGTTTAGCAGCAGGCAATGTGGGGCGGAGACCTACTTTCCCAGTTTATCCCATGTCCACTTGGTGCCTGTCGTGCTCACTTATCATAACATAAATACATATTTACATTCACATTCATATTCATTCATTATCTGTTTAATCTCTCTCTCTCTCTCTCTCTCTCTCTCTCTCTCTCTCCTTTCTTCAATCTCCTTCTGTCTCCCTTTCTCCTCCTGTTATTCCACCTCTCAGGGTAAAGAAAGTGCTAACGGCCCAGGCAGAGGCCGAGAAGATAAGATGCATCGGTGAGGCTGAGGCCGCCTCCATTGAGGCCGTGGGCAAAGCCGAGGCCGAAAAGATGCGTCTTAAAGCAGAAGCCTACCAGCAGTATGGTGAGGCGGCTAAGACCTCCCTGGTCTTGGAGGCCCTGCCCAAGGTAATTAATTATTGGTGTGCGGTCGTACAATAGGTTGGAATAAGTTTGACCTGGTATGCGTAATGTGTAAACTAATGCAAATGTACTAATAGAGAAAATGACCATCTTAAACTATCTTCAAAGAACACAGCCCAAAGCTGGTGGATGAGCATTCAGACAAGGAGATTTTCCATGAAAACAAGCAGTAATGAACAGCAGCACTGCAGCAGTGTTGGTTGAAATAAATGATGAATGTAGCAAAAATGATTAATGAGAGGAATAGTGTTGCTCTCGACTGGACTTAATGCAACAGTGTGCCAGGAATCAATGACTGTTCAAGCTATGCACTATGTAGTTTGCTGGAATGGAACAGAACCACCTACAAAAAAAGTCTTGACAAAAACAGCAGTGCTGAAAAAGACATTTTAACATTTATGTGGACAGAAGTTGTGAAATCTAATCTGATTTTCTAAACTGTGTTTTTGTGTGTGTGTGTGTGTGTGTGCAGATTGCCGGAAAAGTGGCGGCCCCTTTGGCAAGGACCAACGAGATTGTGATCCTGAGTGGCGAGGGAAGCCGCGTGACTGGAGAGGTGAACCGTCTGCTGGCTGAGCTGCCTGTGTCTGTGAACGCACTGACGGGAGTGGACCTGACCAAGGTGCGCATACTGCCACACTAACAGTTAGGGGACCATAACACAAAGGCCATACACTTGACATAACACAAATGTTATGTAGGAAAGGATAGTGTTTTTGTAATGTGTGTGTGTGTGTGTGTGTTTGGAGGGGGGTGGGGTTAAAGGTTAAGCTTGATTTATAGTTCTGCGTCGCGTTGTCGCAGACACCTTTGCAGACGTTTTTGATTTATACTTCCGTGGTCGATTTATACCTCTGCGTCCGCGTAATTGCTACGCGTGGCAGTTCACTGCCACAACGCAAGGGGGTTATTAGGTTTAGAAAGGGTCCTTTGCGTGTGTGCTTTCCGGTCGTTGCATTGCGAGTATTGGCTTCTGGTGCAAATCAACAGGCTGTAGCTAGCGGCAAGCTACCAGCTAGCCTCATCCACAGTATCATCTATTGTGTCTGAGGTTTGCAAAGCGTTGTGGACAACACTGCAGCCCGAGTTTTTGCCCTGTCCGTCAACTAACCAGTGGGAAATGATAGCCGGAGATTTCTGGTGACTGTGGAACTTCCCAAACTGTCGGATGCGTTGATGGGAAGCTTTGTCTGGTTAATAAGCATAGTTATTAGGTCATTACTTTCTATGGTCAACTGTCTTTGTCAGGTGAATGGGTAGTTATAAGGCCATTTATGTAAGTTCAAAAATGCCGGTCTTGTACACACAACGCACTGGAAAGGCGGAGAACTGGAATTGATGTAAAGCGGACCAATCACAATCCATTACGTCTGCGTCAATCTGCGCACCGTGTCGGCGACACTTTGACGCGTAGTCAGGATTTCTTTCCTTCGGACGAAAGGTGCCTGCGTAGTGTCAGCGAAGGTCTGCGTAGTGTCGGCGAAGGTCTGCGACGACGCAACGCAGAAGTATAAATCCAGCTTAAGAGTAAAAGGGGACATTACTTATTGGTCCGTGGTCCAAAGCTTGAGGCTTAAAAACTGAAATGCTTGTGTCAACGAAGCACAAGCCCCTGAGTCAGCATCATGTTTGCCTGTGGCTACAGTCACCTCCTTGGGTTTTCCCAATTGACCTTGTTTTAAAATACAACTGAGGCACAACTTTTTCTTTAACATTAGATGTTTCTTTTGAATGTAAGTATTTACACTTTTAGTCATTCTTGTATAAGATTTTATCCATCTTCTTGCACCTGCAATAGATATCTATCCTATGACTGGGGCAAGTTGTGTGCGTGTGTGTGTGTGTGTGTGTGTGTGTACAGAACATGACTACTAAAGTTATCTGTACTTATGAGTCTTCTTAACATAGAGAAGTATGGAAATCATACACATGTGTACCTGTGATCAAAATTCCCGGTTGCTTGTAGCTGTTTCACTAAGTCTCAGCACCTGGCCTGGGTCTGTTTATTTCCAGATGCCACTGCTGCAGAAGATGGCCAGCGCCCAAGCTTAGAACCGCTGAACCACCCTCACTTTGTGAACTCACCTCTGCCTTCTACAGGAGACACGTGGAACTGCAGTAATATTCCACCTGAGCAGGGTTGAGATTCTAGAATGCACCTGTAGCTTATGTCTGTTGCAGTCTTGGTAGTTACACTAACCAAGATTTAGATGGACGTTTGCAACGCGGCTCTCTGTAAACTCAATCCACAAAAGTTTGAATTGTGGACACCTCAACAGCCTTATAAACATAGATACCAACCAGGATGTCTGTTTTAAATTATCATGTTTTAAAGATGTACAAAAGCCATGAGATGGCATTGCATGAAAAAAAATACTCACATTACGCTGCACTTGCAAATATGTAGCAAGTTCACCATGTCACGTCTTGTCATCTTATTGACACGCCATGCCACCACCCATCAGTAAAGAGAGTTTTATTGCCTCAGCATCTATCTATATGTCCACATTACCTGTAGATAGACACTGATGAGTTTAGATGCAGAATCTATATGTTTTTTTTTTCCTTCTCAACAAGCTGGTGATGCTGTAGCGATACATTGATGAGTGGTGTTACCTATTAACCTCAACTTTTGTCTAGTTACAGCCAAACAGAAGGGGTCAAAGTAAAGTGTGTGTGTGTGTGTGTGTGTGTGTTTGTGTGTGTTTTTAACACTGTGTGTGTGTGTTTTGTTTAAAAGAAAATGTTCTAGACATTCTAGGCTAATGGTGGTTACATATTTTGTTGGTAGGAAAGGAGTCAAATATCTTCAAGCAAGATGACATGTTGACGTTTATGAGCAAAATATCTTATAATGGAAGTGCACAGACAGATTGCAACTTTTTATACCACTGCATGACTTCAAATAACATTTAGTTTCTGTGGTGTTTGCACTGCATCTTGCTCAAAACCTCAAATGTCTGCATTTCTCCATGAAGGATGTCTCTGTGTCTACCTGCCTCTGGTTCTTAGCTTTAGTGTATGTCTATACTCTGTGGTGTTGCTGCACTGTTAGACCGTAATACTGCAGAAGATTTATCTTTTAAAAAGTGACTGAACGGTGTATTCATAACTCACATTCTCTCTATCTACCTTCTCTTTCATTCACACACACACACACACACACACACACACTGTTGAAGATTTCCTATTAGTATACACAAGCAACATGTATATCAGTCCATAACTGTAGGCCTTTCATAGAGGATACATGTACTTTATTTTGTCTTCAAAATGTCATAATTTGTAATTGTTTTGTATTTTTTTTGTTTGTTTGTTTTTTTACTTCAAGAATTGTTTGGCATGTAGTTTTGCAGCCTTTGTCTATACTTATGGTAAATGTTGGATATATCATATTCATTTAGTTTTATTTGTTTATCTCTGAGCAAACTGCTGGTAATTCTCAACAATTCTGCTAGAGGTTATGGGTTCATTAACTGTGGTATGATTTTTTTTTTTCATGCTGGAAATTAAAAACCACTGATGTTGCCTTGGTAATATGTGAAGACTGTGATCTCAGGTCTGAGATTTTCATTAAATACAAAAAAAATATTTTGATTTTACAAAAAAAATCTTTTACTGTATTCCAATTGTGTTGGTCATCAGTAATGTTTTTGTCTGTAGTTGGCTGATGAAGAGGCAACACTGGTCAAGTTACTGAAGCTAAGTGACTTATCAGTAGAATGAAAACAATAGCAACTCTTAACAGCTCTTCACAGTAATGTTATTTGTTCTAAATTAATTTTCATATGTTAATGCTTCCATAACCCACCCAGTGTAGCCCTAGGGTTAGTGTTCTATCCCCTGTCTTTAGAAGATGATCATAATCAGGTTACTACATGGTTTAATGACTAACTTTGCTAGGTTTGCTAGGAGAATGTGGAAAACATCCAATGATTTGTTAGTTGCTGTTTGCTAACCTTCCCCCAGTTTGTAAATCCTGCATTTGGACTGAGTGCTGCGGCTGCTGTCTGTGACTGTTTTAATACTGATGAAACTACCACATTATCACCTACATTGACTAAATGTACTCACAAGTGCCCTCCTTACAAGCATCTTGGCAGATAACAGAATAATCTTTATTAACTCAAGCATACTTTGCAAAACGTGTTGTGTTTACTTATAGGTTCTACCTACTGCTATCTACCTCTGAAATAAATGGTTAGTTGTAAGTGGTTGGTATGAGACTATCTCAGTGCCTGTCAATTTTAGTAGTATACTTAGGAAGGGTACCTATGCATTAGTGTACTTCTAATCACCTCTGCATTGTTCCTTCTATACTGGACTGCTTTGACCCTGTTGCTTTAATAACTTAAAATTGTACTAACCGTGACCTGTAAGGTTGTTGTAAACAATATCTCTCTGCCCTTAACTTAATATCTTTGTAAAGTACGGATTTACCTATTTCCTCTTGTACGAGTCAATAAATGTAATGAGATGTGTCCTGTAATGACTAGTAATCACTTGTGTTCAGATATTAAAAAGTGTAATCCACTGTTATTCTGGTGCTACATACAGTATTGAGTGCATTAGAGCATTTGTATTGTCTGGTGCTTGTACTTTTATACTAATAATTTAGCACTTGACAGTCATAGTTAGAAATGTCATTGTTATTTTATACTACTTCATCTGCCTTGTTACTCTAGAAGATTTTGCTAATAATTGTGCTAATATAGATTACCAGTGTGACTTTTTTTCTGATCTGTGAAGAATGTGGTTTTAGTTCAACAATATATTATGTTTTAAGAAAACTATCGGCTGAATATAATGCTTTGTGGGCGGGCACACACACAAACATACATCCCAACCCCTAAACACACATTTATATACGTAGCCTATTTGGACACTTAAAGGCCAAAACAGGCTGTCTGAGGGCCTCGCATTCTTGTGAGTGCTGACCTGACAGTCCCAGACCACTTGATGTTTGGAAGTTTGGACCAAACCTCCCTATCTTTGGTCCTAACAAGGCTCCTTTTGACTCAGCAAGGCCCCTGTTGACTCATCAGGGGGAGCCCTGCTTATGCCCACAACCCCCTCCATCTTGTCTGGAATCCTTTTCACCACCTTGTGGAGGTAGGAAGCCTCTTACTGCCCTCTGGTGGCAGACGACATCAGATTGGATGTTACCGTGAGTACTCCTGCTGCATGTTGGACTTGCTGGCCTGAAGAATACCAGTGTAGCTGCTCGCTTGTGTCATGGTGACACTGTACAGTGCTTCCCTGTGTGAAAGAAAGTCTGCGGTCACATGAGGGGATAGGTGAAGAAGTAATCAGAACAACTGTCTCAACGCCATGAAGCGTGCAAAACTGGAAGGATCCGTCACTGCCAATAGGACACGCACATGGCTCAATCAAACTGACCAATTCAAACACAATATGTTATTATTTGACATCAAATTAGAGTTTCTCATTTCCAATTTTTGGAACCTTCATTATATACCTAACCCACAACAGGACAGCCAAGCGATTCAAAGGGAGGGTAGGCCTATACAAAATAATTTTTGAAGGCAGAAAAACAAAAACACATTAGGCTATCAGAGCCATATGGTTAGCATGGTGAATTATGTGTTAAAAGGGAGGGATCATGGGTGGAGTGGAGAGAGGGACCTTGTATTCTGTTATCATCAAATGGCACCATGTCCATCATCAATAAGTACTTGGCCTTCAGACTCAGCCCACACCCAGCCAAGCCAATGTAGACTCCGCAACCACCAATGAACTCTGGACAAATCCTCACTTTAAATTAAATTTGTGAAAAATAATAGCAAGTCTTAGGATCCATAATTCCAACATGTGAAGAGCCAAGTCACAATAGTCATCAGTTTTGGAATATTGCATGATGTAGGGAACAAAAACAATACTACTGCTGCTGTTGTTAAAAGAATAAGCCTACTAACTTCTGCTAATATAGTTCTGGGCTGGCTTAAACATTTTGTCTGCTCTAGCCAAGATTTCAGTTTTGCCTCTTTTTTGTGGTGCCCCCCTGAAATTGTGACTAGGATAGACAGAATACTATCTAATATTACAATTGGAATCGATAAAAACTGACTGATATATTAGGGGCATAGCCCTCTCCCAGGTTCTCCCATAATGTCTCATATATAGGTATAATGCCTATTATTCTGAGAGAAAGCTTTCACCTCAGTGGTCTACTTAAATGCCCCTGATGTCCCTACATGGCCTCATTTCCTACACATCATAATGATTCATAATAACATGTGGCCTTCATTATTGAAATGGTTACTCTCTACCAACACATCACCACCTACCTTGAGGTACCTTGTTCAGAGGAAACACCAAATAAAAATTGTGCATGTCATCCGTTTCAAAACCTTTGTGTGCATAAATCTGAACTGATTTTATGCGATTTTATGCGACTGATTTTATAGTTAGTTATATTGTATATTGGTGCAGTTGTAATACTACTTCTGAAATTCAGAAATTCTGACAGTTGAAAAAAGCCCCCTTGACAGAAGACCAAAGACATAAAGAGGACCATCACAGTGGCTGTGCTCCTCTGCTAATTTTCTTCGTGTGATTTTTCTCAGCTGATTCACCAAAAGATGATTAATTACTCAGTGTCAACTTCTCAGTACCGTGTGCAATAGCATCATGTCACAACAGTCTAATGTCAAACTTCAAGAAATTATAATAGGAGTTGAACTTATCCTAAGGCTACTGGTGAACTGGCAGTTATGGGCACAGAGAGTATTTTGAGGTTTTCTTATTATTAGATTATTAAGATTACAAATGCCCCCCCCCCCCCACACACACACACACACACTAATGAATGAGGTATGAGCGTCTACACTCAGTCAAGAAAGTTCTCGCTTCTAAGAATTGGATCTGACATCCAGAGAGACCTCATTCATTTCTGGGGCTGATAAGAAGCTGGGGGAACGCCAGTGAAGAGGGTTGTGTGGCTCAGATAGGCCTGGGTCCCGTTATCTCTCACAGAGACCCTGCTTGTCACTGCCTCCCCCACCTTCCCCGCCCAAACTGGGGAGGCTGTCTCCATGGTGACAAGAGCTGGCCTGCAACCACACACCAAGACCCCACCCGAAAAACGTGTGTCTCACCCTAAGTTCAGGCATGCATCTGAATGACTAATCAATTTTATTTTAAACACGGTTTTACTTTTATGAAGCATAAAAAGGGAACAGCTGGTTGTAGCAGTTGTAGATAGAAATAGAAATACTCTTAAAAATGTTTTAGTCAGGGCCAGTAAATTGAAAGATTACAGACAGAAGAAAAAGTTTTCTGATGCCCTTCTCTCAAGCAGAAAATATATTTTTCAATAATTTGTAAAATGCACAGCTCATTAGTGTGTGCACAGCTCTGCGCAAATTACATAATTTAGCGGTTTATATTCACATTAAATAATAAATAATGTGTTTACATTACATTTGTATTGAAACGTGAAAATATATCACACACAGTGAGAGCATGAGAAAAAAAAGATTGCTTTTAGCTGAAGGAAATTGAAAACAATAATTACCCACATTTTAAATAATTTCAATGAATTACGATGTCTGATGATCATGTTGTGCAAGTGTCTGAGAACAGATAGAGGCCATGAATTTGATTGGATGATTGCACCTGAGATGGGTGAGGGACAGCAAATCAGACAGCCTGTGTCATCACTGTATGCAAATGAGGTGGACAAATTAAAACGGCGTGTCAAGAGGAGACACCTTGACAACCTGTAGGGTGTCTGAGCTGAAGACATGTCATGGAGCCTATAAAAAAGAGTGTGAAGAACAAGTGTCACCCCATCATCAATCAACACTTTCTTCAAGCGGAATAAGAACAACACCTCCAAAAAGACAAACACCTTTCCCGGTCAACAGCTTCTGACACTGAGGACATGGCTCTGTTGCAACTTGATAATTGGGTGAGAATAAGTGAGTTTTAATAGTGTTATGCAGTTATTTATCACAACAGCTCAGATGATCCTTTGTTACAAAAAAAAAAATCTTGATTCTTGCCACAAAATGTTATGCTGATATGCTTTTTTAGCTGTAGCAGCTTAAGATAAAACTATGGTTTGCTGTGTAATAGTGTGGGTTTATTTTATTGGTTCTGAAGAAACTCAGCACGACAACCTCAGAACTATAGAACCTGTGAGGGTTTTGCTTTTTTCTTTAAAAAATGACTGAAATAAGACCTGAAATCCACTGGTTGTCAACTGCAGACATATCATTTTCTGAACTTCACTCGAGACACAGAGAGGATATCATCGAATACTGAACTTCAGTCTTGAACCGCGGACAGGATATCATCATATACTGTAAGTTCATTATTAAGACACTACAGTATAGATGATGTACTATCCAGGGTGCCGATCCTCCACCAATTTCAATTCCTGGACAGACACATGCAAGTAAACGGACAGACACGGACACGCACACTCACTATCTTGTTGCCAGAGAGTGACTGTTAAACCGTTACCATTACTGAGTTTAGTAATGGTAAGGGTTCTCCAGACACTTTTCATTGTCATCGGTCATCAGAGAAGGAAACTTCAGGAGCATCAAGAACTACTGCTTGGCAAAGGAAATAGAACTATACAGTACCTATTCATTTTATGTCTATCAATATCAAAACATTTATTAGTGTGCACAGTATGCAAAGTGATAAGATAAATCCGCTGTGAAATTAAATAAAATGTAATAAAATAAAAACATCAGTGTATGTGGCCTTTTATTCCAGTTTATTAAAGCAAATGTCTAGTTTAACACTTTATTTCCCTCCAAGACATTATTCCCAAATCCTATACATTCAATCTTAGACAACCTATTATATGGTTATCATGGATTGGCTCACGGTCCGTTTCGCAGGCCTTCTGACCTCAGTGAACTGAGTCATGATTCAGTTGTAGGGTGTGGGGTTAGCCTTGTCTTACCCTGTTCTTCACTACCAAGGCAAGAACTTTAGATACCTCAAGATGACCTAGATAAAACTGACCATGGTGCATACTTAAAACGGTTTAACAGAAAGGCCCTCAATCGCCATTATCTGACCCATTTTTATAGCCAGGACAGTGCTCCATTTTGCATTCCATTAGAGACACTCTTGTCCTCTGAGGCTAAGTGCATTTCTGTGGCTACTAACTTGGGAGTCTTTTTTAGACAGAGGAAAGCAAGGAGGTAAAAAGACCTTTTAAGAAGAGTGAAAATATACATGCGGTCAGGAGGAAGGTCGTTCAGAGGCCATTTAGTTATGGGTTATAATAGAAAGACTTGTGTGTAAACATTACTGAGCTTCAAATAAAAAATGGACAGTCTCTGTGCAGCATTCATGCCTGAATGTCTGACTGCATGTTTGGATGAGGGCCTGTGTGTCCGTAGAAGTCCGTATGCGAGCCCAATTCACCAGACGGTTCAGTTCTTCACCTTTGCTGAAATCTTCAGTTGCACGTCCCGCAGAAATATCAGTGACAGATCTTCACCCGCCTCACGTGCAATTTTGCCAATCAGTTGGCCGCCAGAGCCAATCACCATTTTCTGTGTGGAACAGCATGAAAAGTAAATCTATGTACCGTGTGGTCAGATGAGAAACTACTGTAGTCAAACAAGCAGCTATGAGAACTGGGTTACAGTGACTAATTTCATTTTAATTATTTAAACCCATTTCTAGAATTAATTAATGTAAAATAAAATAAATTAGCCAGAAATAGATTTGATTGAAAACACTCCCCTAGCAACGGAACTGACATTTTAAAGGAAAAGGTGCACCGTAATGAAAAGTTTGAGAAACGATGTTTGATAAATTAGTTTTTACACAGAGCACAATTGTTCATAAAAACAATACAGAAAATAATACACCATTTACACCTGTATCCGAGCTTGATACACACACAAAAAAACTTCCTTGTAATGTTTTTGTTGTCTTCCTGTACTGCAATACGGCATAACCTTTATATGACTTACATCGTCATTCAACATACCTTTAGAAATTATGATGTGATAGTGTTTACATACTAAGATCCACAATCCCACATGTATTGCAGTGAATTTACTAATGATGCAAAATAGAAACCTGTGTGACTGTACAGGGAGCTCAGAACTAAATGAAAAAGTCCTGACATTGCATAGTGTGTAGTCGCCAGGTAAGGGTATAATATTTCTCTACACTGTAGAGCATAGGTGTCAAACTCTGGCCCTTTATGTAATTAAATTTGGCCCGTGAGATCGTATCACATGTGTATAAGAGCTGGTCTGCCAAAGTGCATACACCTCTAACACTAAGTGCCTGAATGCTTTATTAGTGCATTGGCCACTCGGTTGCGATCATCAATGACGCCTCCTTTTTTGTTGACAGCCATTAGCATCCATGCTAACAAACTTAACACACCCCTCCCCAAACATGACCAAACGAAAGATGGAAAACAGGAGCGAAGAGGTTGGAGGCAGATTGGCCCGCGACTTCGCCCCAGTTTTTAATTTTTTGCCCACTGTGAATTTGAGTTTAACACCTCTGCCATAGAGTCCCCAAGGGTGCCATAGGCCCCTACACCATTGGGTATGGTCCCCACGGATGAATACCATCCCCTCCGCATTCAACAAACACTACTGGGCAAATGGGTATTGCTAGATGGCAATGGGAAGCAGGCCTAAAATGAGAACTGGTTTGTTGTGGACATCATGTGCTTTCAGCCCTTGCTCTATGACCATGTGCTTTCTGACGGCCATTTTAGACAGTGCGTTGCCCAGTGCATCCCTAAACACATTTCAAAAATGGTTTCCTGCCTCATTTCCCTTTTAAGTAAGCACTGGCTTTTGGCAAGGCTATAACTGAGCTACAAAAAAAAAAGAAGAAAGAAAACTTTTTCCATGAACAGTGAAAAGTAAAACAGCAGGCAGCCAGCTAGATCACAGACGTAACTCACACAGTAAGTTCATGCAGAATACTAAAAACAGTTCTGATCACTCACCATGTGACTGTCTTTCTTCACATACAGTTTCACAGATATGGAAAGTGCCCCACTCTCCAGCTCCCTCCAAAACTCAATACGCTATAGCAACAGATCAGATTAACCATCAATTAACAAAAAAAATCAGAAAATACAAAAAACAATTATTTTAACTTAAACGTTAACATGTTCTCAGATAAAAACATAAGTAGTAAGTGGTAGGAATAGTAATGCATTATTTTATTAGGAGCATAAATTCAGCATGGTATTCGTCATTACCTGGTTCATGGTATAGGGCACCTCCTGGGGAAGGTACTCCAGAAGTTTCTCTCTGATGGTATTTGTGCACATGTCCTCAGGACTCTGATCTGTCAAAACGTCACTATGGTATAGCCATGAGCCAGGCTTTGCCTCAACCCTAAAATACTTCTGCAGAACACAAACAAGTGTGCGTATAAGACACACACACACACAGTATATTATAGCATAATCATGAGGAATTATACTGAATATGTGATAATGGGGCAAGTTTCTACGCCTGATAAAACATTAGGAATGTCTTATTCTAAACCACTTTCAATTTTACACTATATCCTCAATTCCTGCCAACAATACCATGAGGGTTTCAACGTCCTCTCCATCCAGCGCTGAGACCATGAACACGTCCTTGAAGAGTGGCCAGCCTCTCTGCACTCGCAACCTTCTCAGCTCGTCTTTGCCCAGTGTCCGTGGACTTTGGTCTCCCGAGACGGCTCCTGCTGATCTCTTGTCTGCAATGTCTGGTTCGACACTCCCTTTCTTTGGGATTGCACTTGTTCTCCCTTCTGCTGCTGCTGCAGTAGCTCCTTTGACTCTTATACTTTTTCCATTGACCACCCCCTCAGTCAGTTCAGCAGTAATGTCCAATAATGAGCTTTTACTCTTTAGCAGGTCAACCTGTCAAGCAAACCATCACACATTCACACCATTTGCTGATATTTAGAAAGAAAATTAAGTTAAGAGACTTCCAGAACATATACTTAGCAAACAACCATTATCTCAATTATAAGATACAGTGCCACATTGCAAAGCTGCACTAATACGCAAGAGAAAAACAAATGAGGTTGGTCGGGCACCTTATTGAGGACAAGGACAGCTGGGATGTAAGGATACTGGGACAAACACTTCAGCACCTCAAAGTCCAGTCTGTTGCGGGTCCACTTGTCTGACACATCCACCAGTACAACGACTACAAGGTACCGAAGAGCAACACAGTGACCATTATTGTTTAGGGATAACAGCCTGGCATTTGACCTGATAATTGATACTGTGCACACATTTTACCTTGGAAACCGACACTGTTGTAAGAGCAACATGCTTACTTACAGTACAATAGTCCCAGTGTCTATGCTAATGAGTTACTTGAGGTACAAAAAGAGTAACTTGGACAAGCCTGGGACCACAAATCAAAACATCAGCCAGCAACATTACCAAGTGACACCACCCCATAATATGTAAGCAGGTATTACCAAGGTCAGCTTCTTGTAAAGAATTTGACGGATCCACAAGCAAGGAGTTCTCCAACTGATGTCTGAAAAACACAGTAAACCATAATAAAAAAACAACAACTAAAGAAACCAATCAACTCATCTTAATACTGTTACAAAAACGGGTTGGATCTTAGATTAGTGCCAGCAGAGACAAATATCTACACACACCAACAGCACTACTGGCTCTGATAAAAGACTTCATGGCATTCCAAGTGAGTGGCAGACCAGACACAGCATTCATTTGTGGATGTCAGAATTATTGATAACCGAGTATTTATCTATTCTTCCAGAAACCATATCATAAAAAAATATCACACCATAAATAAACACATATGTGTTTAAATATGTGCTAGCCTCTACTTAAGGCAATTACTCAAAAAAGTGAGACAAATGCGTTATTAGTTGACCTTTTTGCTTTTGCTGGAGTGGTGAGTCCAGGAGTGTCAAGTAAAATCTACATGGGGAAAACAATGTGTCAATTTTATGTGTACTGACACAACATTCAGATCCATTCTGAGTGTTCTTTCAAGGTTAAAATCTTACAATTTGGGTGTCATCCTCAGTAAAAACTCCAAGAGCACGAGATCTGGTTGTATGCACTTTCTTTGATACCGCAAACACCTAAAAAGTCAAATCAATACATCCTGAGTTTAGTTTTTTAAAAAGGCCAATTACCAATATTCTATTAAATGCAACAAGCAACAAACCTTCCTTCCAAGCAACTGGTTTGTTAGTGTTGATTTTCCTGCATTTGGGGCACCAAGTACTGCAACTCTGATAAGTCTGGGATTCTCAGGTTGATCTGGATGTCTCAGAAGAAGTGACAGTTGCCCAGCTGAAGCAAAATCAACAGACACATCTCGTTAGACACGTGTATATTTTAAGCGGAATTGCATCTCAGAACATAGACATGCTCGCTGTTTATTAGTATCACTAACAGATTGCTACAGTTAATACCTGGATCAGGCGGAACTGCTGTTGGACGGTAGCTAAGACCGTCATTAGTACTTGACTCTTTGCCTTTCACCAATCTGTCCAAAATCGCCCCCGATGTAAGGGAACGGGTCGGAGTCAAGTGGATAACTATTTGCCCACATGTACGGAGCCGAAGAGGTGGGGATCCTAGAACATAACGTTAACCTGTTATAGTAACTAAGAAACAAACAGGTAAGGTGATCACACTTAGCTACGTTTGTTTGAATAACGTAACTCCATCCATGCCTAACACTTGAACCTAACGATAACGTTAGTTAGCATCAATGTTAACCTGTGGTCATTACTGAAAAAGCAAGCGTGACGAAACACAAAATATGTACGTAGCTGACAAGTAGCACAGTACATATAGTATATAACGACACTTGAATATATTGCCGTTTAAGTGAGCATACATTATTTGATTAGCTTGTGGACATACCTGTGTGAAGGGATGGTGACGCATTTTCGACTGGCGCAGTAAAGTTCGTGTTGACTGGTCTGCGTAACGTTAATGACTTTCTAAAAATGTAATGACACACGCGTGCCAGGGCCATTTCATACAAGTTCTGCGGTCATTACAAAATATTTTTACGAATACAAATATCAAGGTGTCATAGATTAAGATAAAAAACAACTTATTTTCACATTGCTTTAGGACGCAGACATCTTGTTTTCGTCAAAGAGCACATTGTGAAAAGACAAGCTTTCTCGGTGAAAAACGTATAAGCTTTATCTTTGCTGCCATCTAGCGGTTATGGACCATCCACATAAGTTTTGTCTCAAGAAAGACGCGATTGATTCGTTAAAAAATGCGGTTTCTTAATAACCCTACGATAAATTTCGTACTAAAGGATTCAAGTTTGTGGGATCCTTTTCTTTAAAGGATTTAGATCATATTTAGGTTTAACGGTACAGTTTAGAGAGAGAGACACACATCTTCTTAAAACCATTTTCAACTTGGAATGCACATTTACCATATTCACATGATGTCCCCTTCTCTTCCACCTCTCTCTCTCGGGACCTAACAGAAGAAGAATGTCTAAAATGCTTTTAGAAAAATTATAAGAGATGTCTTATTGCTAGAGGGAGTTACGTCAGGAGTAAAGAATTTCTTAAAAATCAATTTCCAGTTGTTTGGACTATTAACGTTATGCCAATGCATAGGCCACCGCCATGCAGTGAGGCATGCTGAAATTAAGCAGTCTTCTTGTGATGATTAGCTTTTTCTTTGGGGAGCTGCCAGGGCACATGTGAGAAATGAGACTGGGTAGGTTGGGAGGTTGTTTATGCTGTTTTCCTCAACTGAAGTAAAGCCAGGGAGAACAGATGTGTTTTCCTATTGCCCATCAAACGTGCCGGCTGCTTGTTAGTCCACCAGGACCAGCTCAGGGCGGAACAAACACCTCCACTGGGGAGGATGAAAGATATCAGGTGGCTCACAATCTGTCATCATCTGGCTCCGAAAGCCAGGGACTACAAAAACAAACCACTTAGAATGCACTGCTAATAGAGAGCTCCAGTTGAACCAAGCTCTAAAGAACTGTTCAGGAACAATGTAAGTGTATTTTTTTGTTGCACATGCATAGCCTATGTGCACACACACACACACACACACACACACACACTGACACACACACACACACAAAGTGTTTGTTCCTCCCAAGGCTATCCCTCACATGGCCACTCCACGTGAAAGAGTGTAAAAGCTCTTTTTGTGACTTTTTGACTGCATCAACGTTGCCCTTCAAACTAGAAAAATGGCACTCTCTATACTATCTCAAAAGACCATTTCATCATTTGCTACAGCCGCCATTTCAAGGATAGATTGCATCAGTGTTTTAAAATGAAAGAAAAATATAGGTCTTGAACAATAGGTTGCTCTTAGTACAGCATTTTGAACAGGCTGCACAAAACTACTGATTAGACTAATTGTGCATAGCAGTGAAAACACTGTGCGGTTACATTCAAACAGACAAAAGAGATAAGGAATCTTTGATGAACAAGCAGCGCATTCTGCCATGAAGATTGGGCTATTGTCATTTCAAAAACTTGGTAAAGAGTAACTCTGTCATAGTAGATTTTTCTTCTGGATCCTTGTCCTCGTCTAATCTTTCTCAACCTTGCTGCAGGCAGAGAATAACAAAGTTGACAAAATGATGAGTGCGAGCAATCTGACAGGAGTGAACAATGTGCACCATTGCCACAAAGCGCTCAGTGATCCATTACTGATGATTGCAGTCTGTAACACAATGCCACACAGCTGGTGTATCCTTTGTCAAGCCCTCATCAAAATGCTTTTAAAGAAATAATTTCAAAAAACACCCACAGGTCACATATGATGCCCTGATTCTCAATTCCATCTTTGATTGGATTGGGGGGGGGGGGTCCTCGAACCAGACCTCCAATCAATATGACTTGTCTGTGAAGTGGATCAATAATGCATCCCCTTTTGAAATCGTCAGTCATGTCAGAGTTGGGTATAAAAAGCGTAATTAGGAACACTGTTCCTAAACATCCTGTATTGACTTCCTTTGGGCCTGAAGAAAGACACCATTCTGCATCATTAAGTTCGTATTATTGCCTGATGGAGCCTGCTGCTGAACTCTTCCCCCTTACCCTTGTGGGCACTCTGTGATTGGGACCAAACCTTTGCCAATCCCCCTACAGTACCTGCACCTACCTCAGATCTTTATGGGGTTTTGAGAATAGGATGAGCTGAGCCTTGTCATACTGTGGCTAGCATTTTGGGTCTGGCATCTCTCAGTGGTCGTGAGCTTTCAGGAGTGATAATAAAGTCGTATGTATCAATCTTTTCCTATGATGACACAAGGAACCCTTTGAGAGATATGCTGCCACATGTGATAAATGGTTTTAACTGAGAGTCGGTCTGTCGTCATGAACGAGCGCTATTTATCTCTGTAGGCACATGGATTTTTAAACTATGCCTGAAAACACTGTCTGTTACATAGATCTGCTCATTCAAGAATTCTATCAATACTGCAATGGAGTCAGGTGGGGCAATTTATTTCAGCTGTCACAGAAATATTAGTTCTTCAGATGAAAATTCAACACATCAGATAGCCTAACACAATTGAGTTCTATATCAAATCACAATCTATATGTCATTGCAAGTGAGTTTTTTATAGACCTTTATGGACTTTGAGAAAGAAGAAAGAAGATTAAAGCATCAAATACAAATGTTGTTTGACATAAAATGTGTTCGGGCCCTCTACTTGGTTCTACAGAAGTAGGCCTAACGTTGTATTGTAAACTGGGATATAAACCTGAAAGTTGATAGCAATATCCTGCATAATTTAGGATAATTAGTTATGTTGTCAACTCGATTCCTGGCAAATTTGACAAAGCACTTCACATCCTTCTTCCTCTATATTCACATATCTTATTTCATTCAGGCGACAAGTAGACATACCTTTATTATGCAGAGAGGCATCCAAAAATCGTGCCTGAATGCATCTCTAACCAGAATGGCCGCGCATGCGCTGGAAGTTGCTGCCGCAGACAGACAGTAGCAGTGATTCGGTAGCGCACAGCAACAACAGCACAAAATTGTGACAACATTTTAAACCATGACGATGTTCTAAGCCATGAATTTGCCAGAGTTCATAGAGAGTGAGTATCATATTTTAAGTGGATTTTGTTAAGTGAATTTTTTGCCTATTCATATAAATACATCTCAATAAAGCTAGAAACAGCAACAAAGGAGTCCGCTCAATCAGTGTAAAACGTTAAAGGTGGCTATCCAGGCTAGTTAACGTTTTAGCATGCGACCTAGCTGCAGCGATATTGTCACTGCTATGTGCATACGTTCAGGTTCTCTGTATTGTTTGAGTATAATGAAATGATGATGCCAAGAGCACGAAACGAACAGTTTTGCTTTTAAACTGACACGACCAGTTAACTTTAGCACTGTTGGCATCAATGACTGGTAAAGAGCAGCACTTTGTATGCAAATTAGTATTAGCAGTGTTGAAATAATAAACTTTTACCATGGTGATCAAGTTTCCTGTAGAGTAGGTTACTGCCATAGGTCGTTCTAATTTAGAGAGATTGGAGTTGTGTTTACTTCTTGGCGGTCTTGTGTTTCTGAATAAAGATGTATGGCAATGTTAACAATATTTTAGTTGAATGAAATGTTTCCCCTTATATCAAGATATGATTATTGACTGAACTGGGTGTGCCAAACCTGTTTTTTTCTTCCTTAAAATAAGCCTAATATTATAATAGCCATCCTCATGACCTTTTTAAGAATATCAAACATGTTATCGAAATGTCACTGGAAACCCTAGGCCTGTTTGATTTTATTGGTTCTGACATAAATGCACAGAACTGCATTTGCAAATAGCCATACTGTTTCTTTGATGTTGCTAATAGTGATTTGGATGTGTTACAAGTAGCATTTCAACATTCCAGCGTTGGCACACTAATCATTTGGGAACTCGCAGGGCAACTTGGTGGTGCACCTGTTTAATTTCAGTAGTCAAACACTTGTGATAAAGGCCAGTGCTGCAGTGCTCAGGGAAAATGCTGTATGCATTTGGGGATGATGACTATGAAAGGGAGACGACTGTAGGTGCTGGGATGCATGCATGGTTCCACAAACTGCCAGATTATTTTAGCCTGATTTGTACAAACTCGGATGTGAGGGGTCGGCAAGGTAACAAAGGGCTGACGTCATGCTTTGCATCCGGCCGCATGACTTCCATATCTGAATATCAACCTTTTTCTTGAAGAATTAAATGCGATTGGCAAATTTTGTTGTTAGAAGCTTCCTTGTCTGACAAAGATCCAATCGGAGTGGATTTAGAACAGGACTTCCGGGTTTATGTGAGCGTGGGGGCAGAGTTGCTGTGGTTGGTGTCGCCTGAGCTAGCGGTAGATCTGGTTCAGGTGACTCCCGTTCCATGTGAGGGTTATTTTGTTGGGGATATTGGAATTGGCAACAATGCATCACCAGGTTATGGATCAGTGATCGAACTGTGTGGGGTCGTCGAATGCCACTCATGTTTAAACTAAGCGTGGGGTAAGACTATGAACCTACCCTAGATCTAATGGCCGAATTACGCTCTTGTGCTGCAAGACGTTTGGTGTTGCTTTTTGAGACAAAATTGCTTCTTGTCGCTATTACTAGACACATGCAGGACATGTCGTCAGTCAACTCGGTCGCTCCTTTGTAAATAAGTTGCCATCAGTGTCAGCTCTTAAATCCAAAATACATCTGTTATTCGCATTTCTTATGAGGAGAAAAAACTACTAGACTGTGATATTTTAGTTAGCGCACAAATTTTTTTTAAAGTGACTTAATATGCCGATATCATCTCAACCATAATGTTAGGTTAATGGTCGAGATTTTTGCAACCAACTTGAATATCTTACGTCCGTTTGAGGATCCGTATTTGTTCCAAGGATGACTGAATGAATGATACGCCCTATGTCGTACAGCCTTCGAGAGTTCTTGAAAGTGCAATTTCCTTTGCAGACTAGAGAGTGTTTATTTAATTTAGGGTTTGAAGATCTAATCGGTGTACACATCAGTCTTCTGCTTACTCTGTCTAAAGCGCGAGCTTGACTTTAGTTCGCCTGAGAGTGCAGTTTTACAATCATTGCGCAGTTTCTGACATGCCCTACATTTTCTGAAGGGTGGATAATTGAATTTCTTGTTTCCCGAGAAACGCAGTCTCTCATATTCAGTACAATTATTGAGGATTAAAGGGGGGTGCATTTGATCAATTGGTGAAATGTTTCCACTCGCAACGAAAACACCGTCTGGTCTAGTTTTAGGGGAGGTTCGGAAGTAATTCTACAGCTGTTTTAGAAAAACCCTCGTGTTGACATTCACATAACCTTTATTTCAAGCCCCCTTAAAGGAAACATTAGTTTAGGGTCATGACGTTGTTCTCATCTCTACTTTAATAGTTTGCATTTAATTGACCTGCCAGACCTGGCATGGTATAAGTAGCCGGGGGTGGACAAAGGCAAGGCAAGTTTATTTATATAGCGTGTTATTTCATACACAAAGTAGGCAGTTCAATGTGCTTTACAAAGATAAAAATAAAAACATAGTGGGTAAAATACAGTAAGGAAACAAACCAGATTAAAGGACAGAGGAAAAAGTTAAAAAGAATAAAACGTTAATAAAGGTCAGAAAATAATAATAATTTTAGAATAAGGATTTTCCCAAATTCACAGGTCTGTAACCTACAAATGTGATCCTATACATCCAGCAAGCAGAAACACTCCTGCGTTACAAAAGTAACTATTATGCTTAGAAATAAATGATCCAAGTCAACACCTCAACTGACAGTAGCACCCCTGGATATTCCCGAAAGAGGGAGACGTAATTCAGCATGCTTGTAGCTAATGTTTTCAGCAATCCTCTTCAGGAAGGCAAAATCACTTCTGTAAATATTAAAGACTGTGCTAGCATGTCTGTATATATACACAAAAAGGGTTCTGACCCAAAGGCTGCATGCATAGATGGGGATCTTTTGAATGCAGTGTCATCTTCCTGTGTAATTTTTAGCATGCATTAAGCTCACTGTGCTTTCCGGCTGTGGGCTAGTATTTAAAACCATTCCAAGGTTACTGGGTCCAAACAATGGGTCAGGGCACTTTGACCACACACTGAGAATCAATCATGTCTATAAATTCTCATTTAATGCTGAGTAAACGCATCAAGATAAAGTGTATTGGAGTGAGTGGAGTGTGTTGTGTGTGTTGTGTGATTTTTGTAGCTGTTGTATTTTTTCCCTTCTGTCTGACAAGCAGCTGGACAGGTTGTAAATAGAGGTGGTTAATTGCTCTCACAGTGAGAGGTAGAGCAAGTCAGTGAGCTGGGCTGCAAATTAGACTGAGCTCCATTGCACAAGTTAAGTGAATTGGTGACATTTTAGTGATAAGAGAGATTAGAGCAGGGTCGAACCGGATGGGTGCTCACTGCTTGGTTGTACCGCGGATCTGAGTCAGGAATCCAAGGCGGCTTGATTTCACATGAGCTCAGTGACCTGTGCTGTGGAGGAGCCTTTTGCCAATTACAGGGGAAGCAAACAAACATTGGAATCGCTACTCCTCAGATGGTGCATGGTTTCATCCAGGGGAGTTAGTGAAGTTTCAATTGGAATAGATTCGGACTGCTCATCAGAACTCGCAGGTAAACACAGTTTAGGCTAGTCTTAATATTTTGGAGGATAGCTCTACTCGATACTGCTGTAAAACATCCTGCCATGTTTATTTAGTTTTTTGGCAGGCATAGCTTTTTTTGTGTCACACCACAGATTCCCCTCTTAGAATTATCATTCAGTTTAGGTGTGGCTTTTTGAAAACGCTATTCAAAACAGATAATTCAAGAAGAAAACATTGGACAAGCTATTCCTGTTGTGCACCATTTCTGTTTTGTTGATTGCATAACATGTCTTTTGCTTGACAGGCAGTCTTATCGAGGTTGCCCTTCATAGCTTGCATATTTTTACTGTGCATGTTCATTTACACAGCTGTTTTTCAATTCTCGTCTGAAGGATAAAAAAATGCCTGTGAGGGGCGAGCTTGTTCTTCGGCCCATGTTTGGATCTCCCAGGCTAGATGTCCAGCTGTCAAACCACTCTTCCCCAAGCTTGTATCCATTGTGTAAAAAAAAACCTTCAAAAACTACAGGTTGGGTTTTAGCTAGATTCTTTTTTTGACATTTCATATCTGGCATTTCATTACTTTATTCAGTGGATTTGCTGTTTATCTTGAATGTGGCACAGCAGGGTTTGAGCTTGGTTGTTGGCACAGTAGGACTTCAAGTAGATGGGTGCCACAGGAGGCGCTAAATGGACCCTGAGAACTTACATAGTGCTCGTTTTGAGCACCACCCCCTCCCAGCATTGGGGTTACATGTGTGTGTTTTTAGGATTTTGTTCTCTCCTGTAACAGCCCTGTCCGCCTTGCATGCGCCCCCGTACACATACAAAATGCATTTTTGTATTTTCTTGTTGTCCCGCATAAGAGATCCTAAAGGTGTCCCAGGAGATAATGTGGAACCAGCTTCTCAACCAGTGTGAAAGAAATAGTTTGTAAATGTTTTTGACGTGTCCTTTTCACGTGCCTACCCATCATCAACAATCAGGCTCGATCTCTGGCTGATTCCTGTTTGCTGCCTGCTGTGCTTCTGCACAACACCATTTGTGCTGTGTCCACGCCACGGTATGAATGTACTGTAGTGTCCTGTTTTTCATGGTGGTTGTTGTTTACGCCATGCCGTCGTCCTGACAGGAACAGTGAGCGACGAGAGCACATGCTGTTATCTGCATGGCACGAGATAAGGCATCCCGATTTGGATCACTGACCCACCTCCCCTTATCTCCCCTCCCCTCCTTTTCCCTCATCCCCAACCCCACACTGCCACAACCCATCCGCCCTCACCCTCTCTCATTCTTTTCCCTCTTAATGAGGGGTTGCTTGGCGAAACTTGCATATCTATCTGAGGAAGCCTGAAAGATGCCATTAGCAGGCTGGCGTGTCGGTGTCTCGCCCTGTCATGTCCTGCACCAAAGCAGGTGGGCGTGCTTGCCATTCTGTGTGACCCATGCGATTTCTCAGATCTGTAAGGTGCCAACGTAGGTCCTTCTTGGCACCTTGTTGGTGTTCTGAAAAAGAAAAGAGAAAAAACATCTCACAGGGTACTTCTGTAAAGCTAACTAATTGTGATGTCTGAGATCAATGTCTAGCTTTGCATTAAAATAAAACATATCAATCAACTTAGTCTAATTGACATCAAAAAACTCGTGGTTGGCACGGTTTGGTTTTGCAGGGGCTGGTGCCCAGGATGGATTGCAGAGCTCATATTTACATACTTCCCAGGCGTGGATTGAGCAGTCAGAGCACTTGGCCTGTGTGCATCAATCACAGTCCTGGGACTAGGCCTACCTGCCTTCCTCAGAGTGAGTAGAGCACATTCTTGTTGTGGCTCAACTCCTCTCTCTGTGCTTGAAGCAGAAGCAAAGAGGTCAGGAGTTAGATAACCCTTGTGAGAATCTGGTAAACCAAAATGCCTCTGTTTTTTGACCCAGCTCTGTTGTGCATTACATTAATGTTTAAAAAAAACATTAAGAGATAGACAGACTGGCTGATTAATTGCATGGAAGATTGTGGGTTGACCCTTTTTGTGTTGATGCTCACATGCTTTTTTCTTTTTATTAATATCAGTCATGTGTCTTAATATTCCTTTGTATCAACCATTATTCTTGTTCAAGGAATGCCTTGAGGGCTTCTCCAAATATTTCCCAAGGAATAAAAGTCCCACACATACTGCTTTAGCATCTTGTGTGAACGCATTTTCACATGGGTGTCAAATGCCGTCATCCCCAGTGCCTCATGTTATGCTCCTTTGTATTCAGTGTCTGGCAAATCCTGAAAATGTTGGGAACTAATGCAGTTTATTGTTTTGATCAGCAGAAATTCCACTTGAGGGCATTTTCATAAGGAGACCCTTAAAGACACAAATCCTACTGGATTTGAGAATGTGATGGAGGCCAAGGGTGAAGTCGGGTCACTGGGAGCCGTAGTCAGCTGACCCTGCCCGCAGTGGGAGGAATAACTTCTCTGCCCTGAAATCTCCTCTGCTCACAGAGACGTTGCTCATGATCTAAACCTGCTCATTGTTTGCTGTGAGCTTAAAGAAATGTATTGTGATGTTGGTCACATCCCTTTTCCAGCATCCCCTGTCCCCACTTTGCCTAATAGTTAAGAGACATTTGGCTGACCTGTAAGGATTCATTGTTGGTTAAGGAAATATTTTTTTTCTTCCAGAAACCCTTAGATAAATGTCTGTGTTGTCTCACAAAAAAAAGATTAAAAAAAACAATGAGACCTTCTGTGCATTCCCACTACTACCAGTTCCTTCTTAAGTTGTCTGTCTAACTAGGGGTCAGTCACTGCATCCTCGGCCAGGCAAAGAGTCAGGGAGCTGACATGCCACTGTAACATTCCTTACCCTAAGAGATCTGCCTGAAGGTGAAGGTTGTGTGGATTCATACTTGCTGTTTGGTGTGTGTGTGTGTGTGTGTGTGTGTGTGTGTGTGTGTGCTTTTTGTGACGCTGTGTGCCAGAGTAAGAGATCATAAAGGCACCCTTTATGTAGACCAGACTAGATCTACAATCTTCCTCGGACTTGCACGCACAAAAATTGCCCAATGATATTGTGCCTTTTGTGAAAGAGTAGAATTTCTGGTGAAAAAAAATAAAGCCACCAGTGCAGGCTTAAAGAGAGTATTGCTCTGCTCTGACTCTGTTTTTAGGCCAACTTTCAAGGTGCACTTGACTTGATAAAAAGAGTTTCATGTGATAATTTGATCAGTCATATCTGGATATTGTCTGGAAACCGCTCTCACCAGTCTCCCTCGACACAGTTGTTTTGAGCCATTGTTAAAAAAAGGAAATGTTGAGGCCTAGCCTACGTTTAACTGCTTGTTTAACCTCACACCACCCTATGTCCCCTGAGACCTACTACTGACTTAGCAGTGATTTGCCATAATGGCTGCGCACGTGAGTGCAGACCTTTTAAAAATAATTTAATGATCTCAGGTGTTTACACAAGAAGGAAGTTGTTTTATCAGCAGTTTCAAGATTGATGATCAAGTCACATGAAGTCCCAGCCTGTCAAAAACTCCCTCTTCCATGTTAGTGTTGATTCAAGTCTGTCTCCGTTTAACTGTCGCCCGAGTCTCTCAAACTGACTCTCCTGTGTCAAGGGACCAGACAGGCTTTATTTACCATATTCTGTGATCTGGGAAAGAATGATGATAATGGGTGGCTCATGGAGGCTTTCAGCTTACACTTGACCTGTGAATTACAAACACACACTTCTATTTGTCTCTCTGCATTGTGGTTACTCTGACAATGCTCTCATGTCTTGGCTTAGCTGCATAGGTCTCTGTTTGGCTGTATGGTTGTTTTCAAATTGGTGTTAAAAGTTATTGATATAATTTCGAGGTAATGCAAGAGATTGTTTGTCAAAACCTGACACACTGTTTATCATATATAGATATATATATATTGGCAACAGCTGTGTTCTTAAATTGTACGGTTTGGATGTCGTTTTCGTGCAGCATTAGATGTGGTTGGATGGCAGCAGCGAATAAGTGCTCCTCTCAGAGCGGCTGAATGGCCGGCTCATGTAGCTCGAGTGCATAACAGAGGAGCACTCCGGCAGAAATGAATCGAGATAGGTGCGATGAAAGATGAGCCGGGGGTTTAATATTCATGTCAAAAGCTCGCTGGTGCCTCCTGGACTGATGCTCGAAATAAGGCCTGTCCAGCATTCGACAGTCAGCGACTCGCGCGGTCATTTTGGTGAGCGCTCAGCCATTAGGAAGGCCTCTTTTCAGACGCCCAAAGAATTGTTGTCTTGCGGATCGTTTGCCTTTGGGGAAAGCACTGACACCGTATAGTGTGGCTAACTGTTTATGTGGTGTGTCCTTGTGATCAATCACAAATACGCCTCTTGTCATTAACTCTCGAGAGCGTCATAGAACTGATAAATTGTCCACCATCACTGGCAAGGCTCTGGCGCCCGTGTGTTGTTATAAATGTGCATTTGTGTGTCCGTAAATGAAAGGTTGTTTACAGAGACGGGCATGAAATGTGATGGCAAATCGTCCGAGCTCTTCACAAAAGAAAAGCGCTGTTGTGTGGTAATCCCATGGCTTCTGGAAGTGAGGTTGATGTGGGCTGGCGGTGTGTATTTGTGCATAGATGAAGCGTGATTGAGTTAGAACAGAGGGAATTTGACCAAGGGTGTGTCCGTGCCTATCTACCCTCACTCATGGCCGCACATTCATCTCCCCCGTATTTGACAACCCAGGGCCTTGTTGCGCGCTGACTGTTCTGGTATGTCAGTCTTCTGTAATTAATAGTAAATAGTAGGCTCACCACAACGGGGACCAGGTGTTCCTCAGACTGCAGATAGAATTCCAGAGACCGGTATCAATTCAGACAAAAAAACTCGCTTGACGTATTTTTATCAGCCTAATCTCGGAACCATCACGCCCCCTGTTCCCGGAATGCACCTCACAGCATGCCTCTGGCAGCAACTGGATCAATGAAAGAGAAAGTTTCACCATTTCTCAACCCCTCACCACCCCACCCCACCCCACGTCCTCTCCAGGCAACAACATGCATCTTCTTGTGTCATGGGTTATTGGACTTCTGCTGTTTCTACAGTGTAGGGCTTTAGGCTTGAGTTTCAGCCTTCAGCTGCTCTTCAAATGGTGTTTAGTTCACCACCCACCCCCACCATCCTTCCCAGGAAGTGGCCTGCCTTAATGGCTCTCCCACCATTGCCTGGGCCATTGGGGGAGCTGTGGGAAGCTTTGACCCGACGCTGGCGCTGTCGTGGGGATTGATCAAGTGGGGGCTGTCTGTGCGAGAGGGAGAGCAGTTCCACTGTAATATTCATGATCTAATTATTCAGCGGGAGGTTGGTGGCCGTGGCCGCTAATGTGTGATTTAACCTCTTGTCAGGGGCTATAAAAGGAAGCCGGGTTAATCTTTCTGGCAACCTTTTTTTCCGCCCGGGGAGCGTGCTTTAAAAACTCCACTCTCCCGAAAACAGCGAGGAGCAAGCATACCAGCATGACATGATTCACACAAACAAGTACACACACATACAGACACACACACACACAAATAGCACTGATGCGTGATGTATGTTTTTCTTTTTTAATTTTTTATTTATCAACATATCAGCACTGTACAGTAAATCATTTGCTCCAAAAGAAGGCTTCTCCAGTGGATGTAGTTGCTGTGATGTCAGATATATAGCCTAAATATGAAAACGCTCTTGAGTTTGGATGTTTTTTTTTTGTGTGTGGAAAAACAAATTGAAGTTGGTGTCAAGATTCTGAGGTCCAGATGGAACGGATATTGATAGGGTGTTTACTTCCAGTTTTTGTGAGGACAATGTGTGTTTGTCTGACGGGGGAAAAAAAGGATCTCCAAAATTTTTTTTGCGCAAGTGTGCAAGATTTCCCAGAGGCATCCTTACTCCCACTACTATCTTGTTCTGCAAGATGGCCACTCGTGCGTTTCCGTGCAGTAATCATCATCACCGGGACCGGTTGACTGAATTAATATGTTAAATGCACAATTTGTGGTTCTGCTTAATCAGCCCAAACAGTCTAAAAAATGTCTGTGGATTTAAAGAGATTAGGCTGGCCTGTGTGAATTGCTGGACTCAACCCAGTCAGCTCGGCCCAAGGCCCAGGCAGAGCTCTCAGGGCCAAAGGCCACATTTCTGCACTCTGCCTCGCCGGCAGCCACACACACACACACACACACACACACACACAAACAAACACAGAACCAACTGAATGCCATAACTACCGCCTCTGTAGAGGCGTACCCAGCCAGGCATATTTCTGTCGCATCACTGCTGATTGAGAGCTTCAGAGAAATGCATGCACTTACACACACACACACACACACACACACACACACACACACACACTCCTTTCTTTCTCCATCTCTTTCTCATTCTCTCGCTCACTCTCTCGTTCTCCCGCTTTCTCTCTTTGACACACATAGGCTCTCTGCACACTTGCAGTGGCCTCGGCTTCTGTAGGGCCATTCACAAACCTCAATGGCCTCGCACTCCAATGACCCCACCCCCCCACCCAACCCAGAATAACCCTCCTACACAATCCTGTAGGCCTCCACAACCCCACTTAATCCCCTCCACCATGCCCTGGGGCTTCTCTGTGGAGCACATACGCACAAGCCCGTTGGACCACTGCTCGGAAACACCATCTCGCCAGATACCAGCCTCAACAGCTGCATGAAACCACCCGGATGAAAAATGAAAAATGAAAAGGGGGGGAGGGAATCTGATTTCCTGACATTTTGCTCTGGTCCATTTGCTCTTCTGCAATCAGTGTCAGATATCAGGCGTTTGCTGCATAGTTGTAATTATTGAATGATCTTTGAGTGAAAACATTGATTTCTGCTTCGGGGGGCCTATAACCTCATTTGACGCACAGAGCGTGCCTGAGGTCGATAATGTGATTTTTTTTTTTTGCGCTAAAGTCACGTCAGCTGCACACACATCTCTCTATGCTTCTATATGCCGGCCTGCTTCTGTGTCCAGTCAGGCGTTACTGGTGAAATATTGGAAACTTTCTCACAGAACATTAAACACACACACACACACACACATACCCATACATACATACTCTAAGTCCTCTCAGGCTTCTGTGTGGAAGTTTATCATTTAATCATTGGGCACGTCACATCTGACTCAGTGCTTATGTTGCAGCACCCTTGACAGGGACACATGCTGCTGATGCGGGGGTGGGGGCGTTGATTCGTCGCCATTGCTAACTTTACTCAACGGGTCCGAGAGGTGTCTGGTGGTCTTGCTGATGTAACAGCTGGGAAACATTGAAACCTTAGCCTGCGCTGGGAACTGCTCCGCCTGGCAGATTGATAACCAGGAAGATCGGTCCAGATGAGTCTCTCTGACGGTTTCCTCCCTCCTGGCTGTCACTTGCGGCCTAGAAAATTGATGAGGTGATTGAAGCTCGAGGCGTGGTTGATGCCAGAGGTCAACTTGCATACTTGAGTTTTCTTTTTTTTTTTTTTTTTTCCATTGCCACGGCTTGGAAAATACAAGCTCAGGACCTGCCGGGACTGTAGAGTCTAGACTAATGCTTTGTTACTTCAGGAATTTTTCTCCAGCCCGACTAAACCCACTCCCCCACCCCAGCCCTGACCCCCACAGTGCTCCTGTGTCAACAGTGTGGTATGCATTGTATTTGATGTCGGAGTCATTACCGCTGAGGAAAGTGAGTTGATGATCACAGAAATGTGCTGGTAGAGGCTCTGTTAGTTCTGTGGAATGGCCCAGTCCGTCACAGGAGCATGCCCAGTTCAGCAGGCCCCAATGTCTTTGTGGCTCCCGGTGGCTCACCTGGGCGCGTTAGTGTGTGCTTCATAATGGCGCCAGTGCCCTTACGTATACACTGTAGAGTTTTCCTGTGTAAAGAGTCACCCATCCTCCATCTCTCTCTCTCACACACACACTGTATTGGTCATTCCATTTACCTTAGGAGTTTTACAGTATTTATCCTCCCCTCCAAAGACCCCAAGGTCTTGGCTTTCAGCAGCCGCTTTCTTCACTCCCACAAATATGAAGTGTGTGTGTGTGTGTGTGTGTGTGTGTGTGTGTGTGTGTGTGTTGGTTTGAAGGTTTGCCTTGTTAAAGGGTAAAGAAATCATCCTGGCTGTCTTTGGTATTGTGTTAGTATTGGGCCAGATGTTCCCATGGTCACACGCACCCGTGAAATGTTTGCTGTCAGGGGTCTGACAGGGGCGGCGTCTGTGTTTACCCGCCTCTCTTCAGAGCAAGGCCGACGGCAAAGGGGCCTTCTGGGTGGTGCCGCTTCGCTCTTTTCCTCTTTCTCACTCTCTCTCTCCTTTACTTTCACCTTTTCTCTTTCCATCATCTCATTGCATTTCGAGGGGGCACATGCAATATCTGCGAGTTTGGGGTTGCTGTGACTGTGACTGGCTGTGTTCTCTCCACTGCGCTCTCTCTCTCTGCACTGTGGCCTTTGCAGCCTCGTGCTGCACTGTCTCGGGGCTGTGCGAGGCATGCCGTTTGATGTGGTTCTTTGAGCCAACTTGAAAGGCTTACTCCCGCGCCATGGCTCTCTGACCCGCAATGTCCCGCATCTCGAACTGGGCGGTAGTCGAGAGGGGATGGTGTGTGTGTGTGTGTGTGTGTGTTTTCCTTGTTATTTATTAGTTTGCTTGCTAACTTATTTTGTCTGATGCATCTGGAGAAGCAACCCTGTGACTTATGATGGTGGCAGAGATCAGATGCACTGTCTTGGAGATCAGTAACCAGTCCCCTTGCTGCATGTAGAAATCATTTGTAATGATAACCTGCACGCTCAGCACGCTCGTGTTTAACGGAAACGCTGCATTTTAGCAACGGAGGTGGAAAACGAGGTCCGGTTCTTGTCCCTCAGGTCGTCCTCATTCACACGTGTAACAGGAGCAGGACAGAACATTTTCTTCAGAGAGCCCAAACCCTCTCCTTCCCTGCTCTGTGACATCCCTCGCTTTAAATCAGACGCTTCTGACACCCAGGTGCCGAGAGGCTCCGAGGCAGAAAGCAGACGTGACGCGTCAGGTCTGACCAGGACCTTTCAGTGGAACAGTGCGTAGCAGCTGTAGGCTGTGAGAAGGTGGGCTTGGCCTTTTCAAGGAGATATTCTAGTAAAACCGTCAGGCAGCTGGAAGGGAGCGTTTTCGGGCAGGTACATATTGGCCTCACCGTGAAAAACCTGGAGTCGCTGAATAGCTAGCAAGGTCATATTTTTGGCTGTCGACCCTCCTATGAGCTGGGTTTTGGAAACAAAGTGTCAGTGCTAGCATGAAGAGAGAAAGAGAGCAGTTTTCTGTCCATCATGGAATCTCATTTGAGTTTATGTGCGTATGTATGTGTGTGAGGGAGAGAAAATGTGAGAGAGTGAGATCAGATTTGGTCCCATGAATCTGTCACTTCTCTCTGGCTGCACCTGCTTTATTGCATTTTCAAATGAAAGCGAAACAATTCTCTTGCAGATGCGCTCCTTGTCCATATCAATCCACCACTTTTGGTAGTTTCCTGTGTGTGTGCCTGATTTTTTTTTGTGTGTGTGTGTGTGTGTGTTAGTGCAGGTTGAAACGGACTGTATTGAGGGTAGCTGTCTCGTGTGCAGAAACCATAGACGCTGGAACACCTGGAGAGAGACACCATGGCAGCAGCCCACGTGTCCCTCAGGCTCCCCCCACACCCCCACCTTCCCCCTTAAGTGTTCCTGACCAACACAGACATGCCCTTAGTCCAGACAAGGTTCTCTGAGCAGCTTTTTCTTTCGCTCTCAATTTCAGAAGTTGGCTGTCTCACAGTCTCTCTGTCCGTTTGCCCCTTTGAGTACTTCAATTTCTCTCTCTCTCTCTCTCTCTCTCTCTCTCTCTGTGTCATTCACTTGCTCATCCCCTACCCCTTCAATCACTCAGCCCAATTTGTCACGGGGGTGTCCAATTTCTGATAAGCGCTGGGTTGAGAGCAGCGAGGTTGGGGTGGTGGGATGGGTTGACGCGCACAAATAGATGCACCTGCTCATGAATTAAATCAAGCCACTCCATCTTCATTTTTAATTTATTTTCTCCTGCCTGTAATGATGGTGTTGTGCAGCAGCCTGCAAGCACCTCTCTCTCTCTCACCACCTCTCTCTCTCTCACACACACACACACCTAGGGTTTGTCTGCCGAATCGGGAGGAAAGCTGGCGACTGTTCTATTATCTTTTGCTTATGACGGCTTGAGCATCTGTCTCCCATTTGGAGGGCCAGCCAGTGTTGCCCTGGCCGTCTCTCCTACCCACATTGTTGTAATTCCTGCTCCTGCAAGTGGCAAGCCTCTGTCCACACTCTCACAGACTGACTCCAAACTCTTTTGGGACACTGCAGGGTTTCTCCAAGAGCTTTCTAGTCTGTCTTGGCCACATACACTAAAATGATGATAAAAAGTTGGGTTCCAAAAATAATAAAATGTGGTTATGTAGGTTATTTGTGGTTCCTGTCTCCTATACTCATCTCATGTTAGTAATTTGGTCATTTAAATTTCATCACAAATTGTATTGACATCAGATTTTATTTAACGGCATATGGCTTTTGTCTGGTCTCGTTGCTTGGGGAGCTTACTAACCCAACACCTACCACATGACAGACTACATATCCAAATAACCTGTAACTCTTATAGAATAGAATTATACAATGTCTTTATCTGTGAAAGTTCGGTTTGAAGTTCACAACGATTGACATCTTGCAGGGCCATAGAGTATTTCATCATTGTAGGCCTGTTCCTCCATTCTGATAACCACCTACACTGTATATGAAAAGTTGGTTTCTGTGGCATGCTTTTGTTGGGAATCATTCAGAAAACTGAAAAAAAGCTGATGGAAACGTTCCAGCTTATCAATCTACATTATGTTATAATAGTTTAATGCTAATGGTAATTAAATAGATTATTTTGCAAATTTGTCTGGGCCTATTATGCAAATGCTTTTATACACGCACACACTCGCACAAAATTTTTAACACTGTATTACTTCATACACACACGATCAGTTGTAGACAGTTTCATTGATTAAACTGAAGTGTTGCAATGTGCTTCAGTACCCAGTGTAGCCTCATCCATTAAGGCCAATCAATCTCAATTTCTATCCAGAAGGAGGCCGACATCACCAGTCTGCCCTGCCACTGCCAGCTCCGCCCCTGGACTTCCTACCTCCGTGTCGTTGTAGCCTAACCGTTGGGGCCAATTTCCCTCACAAGGTTAGAAGACTGCCACCTAAACTCAGCATTTGTCACGCTCTTGTGCACAGACGCTGGGACAGTGGGGTCCTTTAGCACCTGTCTAGCAGCAGTTCTGCTTGAGTGTTATGAGGTAAAAGACAAATGAAGAACACGGACATCCCTTGGAAAAGAATGGCGGAAAAGATATGAATGTGTCAGAACAGTACAGGGGACTACTTAGATGCACTCGGGCACAAACTGGAGTGATTTGACATGGTGTTTGAGGACCTCACCTAAGCCAGGTTCCTAGTTTGGGCTAATGCTTTTGCCACTGTAGCATCTGCCCAAGATTACCATCCAATCTGTGTTTGAACAGTTGGGTGTTAGCTATCGCCAGCAGAACCACCACACTTGGCACCGTTTCCTTTGATGGACATTTATGAGGAGAATAGCCTGCTTAGTAAAATGGCTGTGAGCACTAAATCAGATTTGAGCGCTAGGTGTATTTAGGGTGTGACTAAAAACCAAAAGCGGGACTTTTTTTTTTTTTATATATATATCCTGAACTGTGCCAGAATTTTGTAGCAGCCAAGCGACACCGCACTTTTTGGACTGCAAATGGGTGGCCTGTCCTTTTCATCATCATTTTTTATTTCCTTTTTGAGAGGAGACAGTTGGTGAGGAATAATTTAGGGAATCTTTCCCTTCCTCCATCATTTTGTTTCGGATGCCCTGTCTAGGCACTGCCCGTGATGGGTTGTTTGAGAGGGGGGTGGGGGTCGGGGTGCAGGACGTGTGCAAAATAAATATCTCCCCTCCAGCTGCCTGGCACATTTCCTGTGCTCTGTGTTCGCTCGCTTGGAGACTCTCTGCCATAACGGTCTGCAGACACACAGACACACTCTCATAGCCCAGTGCTTCACATAAGGTAAACATGTCTGTCAAACGCCTGAAACCTCCTGGAAATTGGTACTCCTGTCAGTAAGGGAAAGGACCAGAGCTTGCCCCTGACAGTCTCAGGAGTATGTATATACACACACACACACACACACACACACACACAAACAACTATAAAAATGCATAATGTGGCCACAATCATTACTTACACATAGGCAAGCTTCAACCCCAGCTAGTAGCCACAAACAATCCAGTTTTTTTTCCCAAGCGCCCACACCTTGTACTTGCAGTGGGCCAGCTGAGGCCAAGGAGGGGGTCATTAGTAAAAATGTCAGCGTGCCAGGAGTAGCCCGGGGCACCGCGGGCCACATGCGCACAGCACGCACCCATTGGCCTAGGCGTGGGCTCTGCGTCGGTTGGCCCGCCCCATAATGATGTGGCCTGAGGGGCAGATCAGATCAGGCCAGGACATAAACTAACATTCTGTCTCCAACCTACTCTGCTCTTCCTGTGTGCTCCTCTCCTCTCTCCGCTCCTCCTCTCCTCTCCGTTCCTCCTCTTCTCAGTCCGCTTCTCTCCATTCCTCTATCCCTCTTTGTGTCTCTCCTCTCTTCTCTATTCCTCTCCTCTCAGTTTCTCCTCTCTCTCCATTCCTCTTCTCTCCTGCCAGCTCTGTGACGTCGCTCTGCCGCGCTCAGGGGAGCGGTGAGGGCCGGCCCCTCAGACAGCACAGTCTAGGAAGATTAGCATTGCCGCGGCTAAGGAGCAGGACAAACCAGGCCAGTGGCAGATAAGACTGCATTTCAGAAGCGTCGTCACCCCCCCCACACACACGCACACCCACGCACCCCCTGTCTCCGTCAGTGTTGCTTTTTTTTTTTTTTTTTTTTGTCTCGGGCATCCTGTCCTTGGAAACTGAAGGACTTTTTTAAATGTGAAGGTGTGTGTGTGTGTGTGTGTGTGTGCACCAAAAAAAAGCTTGCCACTCATTTTGAGGTGAGGATGTGTGATGTCTGTGTCTGCCGACCCTTTCACTCAGCACCTTTAATCAGAAATGTGTCAGCACTCCATTCGTTCCTTTCTCTAACACGGGTTCTGTAGATTGTACAAGTTGTTTCCCAGGTTCTATACCTCCCCCCCTCCACCACCACCTCTCTACACCTCATTGTAGTAAGGCTTGCGCTCCTGTGGTGCCACAATGCAATTTCTCTCCTCGCTGCTTGTATTTATGTCACCTTTTGTGTTGGATACTGTGTCTTACTAACGTGTGTGTATGTGTACGCACACATTCTCTCAGCCTGACAGTATGCACACTCGCACAAACACAGTCTCTCGCAGTCTCACACACACGCGTCTGCTGGATTAGGCAGACGCACACAAACGCAAGCTATTTCCTTTGTTAAAAATAGCGTTACAAAGACAGGAGGGTTCTGTCTGTCTGTCTCTCTCTCTCTCTCTCTCTCTCTCTCTCTCTCTCTTTCTCTCTGTATTTGAAAAATGTCACAGCTAAACACTCCAGGATGTGCTTTAGTCATCAGGATCTCTTGTTAGTGTTGAAGCTCTACATGGCCCGGAGGACCCTCCTACCCGCCCGACTGTTTCTGAAAATCCTGTGTAATGACCCCCACTCCCCAAGCCCCTCTTTCCATGTTCGTTGAGATATATGCCATAATGAAGCCTGAAGTGATGTGAACATTTATGTACAAGTAACATTTGCCTGAGCTTCTTCTTCTTCTTCTGACTGAGGCAATGGCCTGTTTTTTGTGTTCACAGATAAAGCTATTCTTTCTTCCCTGCCAGTGCCTTTCTCTCCCCTTCTTTCGCTCTCGCTCTTTCATATATATATTTTTTGCAAAGAATTCAGAATCCCTGCCTCGCTTCGGAAAGTAATTTCATTCTGTGGCTTTTGTGTTCCTCGGAGAATCTACACACTAGCCTACATTGAATTTCTCAAACAAGGTAGGGCTGCCCCCCTCCATCCTCCACCCCCTCTCGCTTCTATTAAAGCCCCATAACCTCAGGGTAAACATGCAATTAAATAACAGGAGGCCTGCTGTAGTCTCCCTTCCCCTCAGCTCTTCTCACAAACAATGTACAACACAGAGGCTTAGCCATCTTAATTACTTCTGCTCTTAATTGGGGTAGGAGAGGCTACAGTTAATAGTCTACTTGGAATCAGAGAAACACTGGGTCTCTTGCCACGATTTTTCTAATTCTTCTGTTAACCCCTTTTCAGCTGGTATTGTTTCAGATAAAACCACATTTCTTTCAATCTCACTCCCTCTCACTCTCCCCCTCCCTCCCAGTTTTGTCCCTGAGGTGTGTGTGTGTGTGTGTGTGTGTGTGTGTGTGTGTGTGTATGTATGTGCACTCCACTCCATATATACCCTGCATTCCCTGTATCCATGGTGAATGAAATTGCCCTAGAAAACTGACGATATTAACCCAGGTCCCATCAGTGCTTGATTATAGCTTACAGTAGTTATTTCCTAAATGGTCGGCTGTCTTCCACCCCTCCCTCCCTGTGCAGCTCTGTGTTTGCCTCAGTCAGAAATGGGCCTCTTGGATGAAACGGGGCGGAGGAGGAGGAGGAGGGGGTCCTATCCATCTAACAGGATTCGGTCGCATCTTCACCGCATCAAATCACTTTCCACTTAATCCAAGTGACTCCTGCTTGCTCCCCACACACGGCATCTCTCTTTTTAGAAGTCACTAAGGACGCAATCCATTTTGATGTAAGACCCACTGAGATTTGCATCGCAGCGCTGCCGCTGCTGGCCTAGAGGGAAAGGTGTTGAGTCACTGGATGCTTAATAGCATTTGGCTGCCTGGCTGGCCGGGCTGGAGCGAGAGCCGGATCTGTCTGAATCCGAGCGCCTGGCGTTTTTTCTTTCTCTTTTTCTTTTTTTTTTTTTCTCTCCGCCAGCCGTCATCATCAGCCACATGCTGCGAGTCCCCGGCGACCACATGCTATCAGACCAGTTAGTTTGCCTGGGCTCCTGCTGCAGAATACAAGTTATTCTCTCCACAGACACGGCACCCCTTTGAGAGGTTCAGTTAAGTAGGCCTATAAGTTGGCTGGGGTATTGCATATATTTAGTGTATATATATATATTTTTTTTTTTGTATCCTCTGGGAACATTGCCCCCCCCCCCCCCCCCTCCGTCAACCCTGCCCCACAACGCCCCCACCCCCCCTGACTTGTGCATCTGTAGCGTGATCTGTTGACTGAGTTAAGTGTGTAAATGCTAGGCCTGTTGGCAGGCGTAAAGCATTTGAATGGCATGCATAGTGTTTGGCAATGCTGCTCCAAAACTCCCAACCTTCCATTCTCTCTCCCGGCAGGGTTTGAGGTGCTCAGAAACACAGCCTGCAGCACGAGCACTACAGGTAGAGCGGGCATTACCATAGCCTGACCTTTATGTGTGTGTGTGTGTGTGTGTGCGTGCGGGTGGGTGGGTGGTTGGGCGGGTTTCACACAACCACATGCACCATGTTGTTTGTGTATGTTTGTGAATGTTCTGTTGACAAATCCCTCCTTCAAAAATAGAAAGATTGGTAGACTCCCCCCCCCCCCCTTAAACTCTGGCTGCAGCCTGTTTTGACAGATACTCAAACACACACAGCTCAACTCTTCTTTTTCTTTTTTTCACCCCTGAATGTTCTTGAAATGCTTCTTTATCCTTGTAGCAAAAATGTCAGCACTTTGATAGATTAAAAAAAGAGAACAGGGAGAGAATGAAAGCACTGTGTACCTAAAATCCTTGTTGGGTTGAGTTGGGGGGCGAGGGGAATAAAACATCAGACTAATTAAAGTTAATGCATGGTGACATGTTGAATCAGGGGCAGGGACTGTTGCCATATGGCAGGCCAGGCAGAGAATCAGAAGGTGAAAAATGGACTAGTCTAGATGACTGGAGGGGGGAAGGAGAGGGCAGAGGGGATATGTAGGGTGCTTGGGAGTAGGTGTGTGACGCAGTTGTGTGTGTGTGTGTGTGTGTGTGTGTGTTGGGGGATGGGCAGGGGTTGATATCCACCTCTATCCACAAAGCACTGTACATTTGCTGTGTACAGTTGTAAGTGCTGGCTAGTAACTCCCCCCCCCCCCTACAGCTTTAAATGAACAGTCACCCTGACCTTTTTAGGGTGCCGTGTCTCTTGCTCTTGCTTTTCTAGCTCAAAATGATGTTCATGTCAAGTTCGGTTGCCTCCCCTGCATCACAAAAGCTAGTCCCTTTTAAGCCATCAGCCTTTTGCTCAGATGGCTGTGTCAAGGTGCTTTGGTCTGGTGGTAATTGCTTCTCCTCTCAGCCCCTCTACCTGTGCGTTACTTCACATTTTGGCAAAGCGCCACAGTTGCTAGCAAATGAAGGTCCAGACATGGTGACAACAATTGGGTGGGTAAAAAAACATGACCTGCTCTCTCCGCGGTTTTAGGATTTACGCTGTGTTTGCGGGAACCTTATATTGTTGAGTCACATATTTCTGTAGCCTAATTGAAAGCTCACATTGCAGCGAGCACAGAGGTTAAAACGTGAGCGTTGGTGTCAGGGTGGCCGTAGCAGGAGAGTTGTAACATTTCATTCATTTTCCTCCCCAGGCCTGGACAGTCGGTGTGGCCTAGTTCACATTGTGCATGTGTGGGGTGAAAGCTGTATCAGACTTTGTTCGCATGGCTTCTCCTTGCTTGTTCATATTTGCTACTGGCAGGTATTAGACAATAAGTGTGTGTGTGTGTCTGTGTGCTTGTGCTTTAGGTTGGATTTTGTGAAGGGGAGCAGATCTTGGCTTTTGAAGTATTTTCAGGAGTCTAAGTGTAGGGAGTTCATGTACCTCACCCTTGCTGCAGGCAGAGAAAGTGTGTGTGTGTGTGTGTGTGTGTGTGTGTGTGTGCGCGCGTGCACGCCTGGCCAGGCCGTTTGATGTTTAATTGAAGTTGTTATTCAGCATCAAATGCCACTGCTGCTCCGCCGCTCTAGGTGTGGATCTGATTCTAATTGAAAAGTAACGCTGCCTTACGTGCCCACTTCTTTCATCCTCAGGCCACTGCGTTCAGCCTGAACCCAGCCTGCCAGCAAGTGTGTCTCTCTCTCTCTCTCTCTCTCTCTCTCTCTCTCTCTCTCTCTCTCTCTCTCTCTCTTTCTTTCTTTCTTTCTCTCTCTCTCTCTCTCTCTCTCTCTCTCTCTCTCTCTCTCTCTCTCTCTCTCTCTCTCTCTCTCCCTCTCCCCCCTTCCCCCTCTCTCTCTCTCCCCCTCTCTCTCTCTCTTTTCTCTATCCTCTATCCCTATGAAGGGCACGTCCGTCTGGAGCGACGCAACGTCTGATCATTGACCTCAGTTGGGTTTTGGGTTCTCTCTGTGTTGTGTCTGTTTTTTGTGTCCTGGTGCTAACCTGTTTCTCTTTCTCTCTCTCTCTCTCTCTCTCTCTCTCTCTCTCTCTCTCTCTCTCT
>JAGFZM010000007.1:2155275-2196817 GCA_017657215.1 Limnothrissa miodon | reverse complement strand
CTCCCTCTCTCCAATTGCCCTCATCTCTCCGTCTGTCCTGATCTTGTGTCTTTATCTCCTCTCTCAGGGGACACTACACAGAGGATGAGATCCGCTCAGTATCCAACCCCTGCGGAATTGGATGCTTATGCTAAGAAGGTAGCCAACAACCCCCTGACCATCAAGATCTTCCCCAACAGCGTCAAGGTTCCCCAGAGGAACCACGTGCGGCGCACCGTCAACGGTCTGGACACGTCAGGCCCACGCTACAGCCCTTACCCACCCTCTCAGGCCAGTGCCAAGGCCGGGCTCCTCGCCATTGTCAAGGGACCCGTTGTCAAGGGCATCGTCAAGGACTTTGACGGCAGCCGGGCTCGCCTGCACCCGGAGGTCATCATGAACGCCACCCCCCGAGGGCCGTACGGGGCCACTTCTGCCTCGGCCAGCACTTTAAACCTGCACCACCCGCCTCCAGGCCTGCAGAGGGCACCACATCAGCAGCAGCAGCAGCAGCAGTCGGCAGGGTTGCCTCACCCACAGACTCTGCCGCCTCACGCCCAGCAGGGCCCCGCGCCACACCAAGCCCTCAGGCACCCTCCCGCCATGCCTCAGCATGCCCAGGGCCTACCCCAGCCTCAGACTCTATCCCACCCCAACGTCCTGGGTCATCCAGGGCAGGCGCCTCCTACTGGCCTGCTCCAGCAACATCCACAGCAACATCAACAGCAGCCACCACCGCAGCAGCAGCAGATGCAGCACCTTCATCAGCCTCCACCGGGCCTGCAGCCGCCGGGCGGCCGGAAAATTCCCGACTCGGATGCTCCACCAAACGTGACCGTCTCTACCTCAACCATTCCGCTCTCCATGGCCGGCGGCTTGCACCAGGGTGGCCGGCAGCCCGACCTGAGCAGCATTGTGCACCAGATCAACCAGTTCTGCCAGGCGCGGGCGGCGCAGGGCGCCGGCTCCACCTCCATGTGCGAGGGCCAAATCGCCAACCCCAGCCCCATCAGCCGCAACCTGCTCATCAACGCCAGCTCCCGCGTCTCCATGCTCAACAATAACAACAACCACCCTCACCCCCACCCCCAACCCCACCCTCACCCTCAGCACCACCCGGGCGTCCCTCCCCCAGGACTCATGCACCCCTCCTGTGTTATCGCGCCCATGGACAAAGCCCCTGGTGCTGCCACTCAGGCCCCCATCGGGGCAGTGCCCCCTGCAAACATGGCCATTAACCGGATGTCTGTGTACCACAGTGACATGAAGCCACACCAACAGCACCTCCAGCAGCAGCAAGGCCAGCCAGCGGCCCAGCAGCAGCAGCAGCATAACCACCATCAGCAGCACCTGAGGTCATGGAATCAGCACCAGCTGGCCCACCTGCAACACATGCCCGAGAGTGGCGCAGGCGGTGTGCACCCCTGCAAGCACCCGCCCCGGGACCCTGGATTCCCCTGCAAGGGGAGCTACCCCTCAGAGATGTACTCCTACAAGGCCCTGGTGGACAGGCCCACCCCCTCGCCACCCATCGTCAACAACCACAACAACAACGGCATGCCGCCAGGGGCCCTGGGTTCTCATTACACCAACGGGCACTACTTTCATCATCAACAGCAGCAGCAGCAGGCGGTGTGGAACAGCATCCTCCCCACACCCAATAGTGACAGCTCTGGGTCGCAGGACCTGTCTGTGCCATTCCACGGGGTGTCGGGCGCTGCCAACTCTGCTGCTGCTGCCGCCGCTGCTGCTGCTGCTGCAGCCGCTGCCGCCGCAGCAGCCGCCTCCTCCAACAACTCCACTACGGCCATCGACTGCGGGGGGGCTCACTACCGACCTGGGGTTGGGGGCTCCACCTCCTCGTCCGCCGCCTCCTCCTCCTCCTCCTGCCAGCAGACTAATCTGATGCAAATGGCGGATTACTTGGGCGGGGGGGACTTCCAGACGCCCTGCTTCCGAGATCAGAATCTCGGGCTGATGGGAAAGATGCACAGGCCCGCCTTGGGCAGGCCAATCCCAGAGGCCCACGGCCAGCACCCAGGGTACAGATAAGCTATAGCCAAGTCTCCATTGCAGTTAGCCAACATACATACACATACACCTTCTGTTAGTCTTAAAAATAAAAAGAGGAAGACAAAAAAAAATCAAATACAAGTTAAAAGGAAGAATACAATTGATCAGTAATGAATTAAAATGAGAATTTCAGTTTAAAAAAAGAAATACAAATACATTTAACATGAGCAGTGTTTTTCTTTATTTTATTGTCAATCTTGCAAGTGATCAATATTTCTTTTTAATTCTAGATATATCTATACATGTTTATATTTAATTTACCAGGCACCTTAGGGAAGTGTTGTCATTCCCCTCTTCAAATCCTTTCCGTATTGCTCTGTGCCTGAATGAAGTACATTTGAGATATTATGACTTCAACCTCATATGAGTGGTGTGTCCTGAAAGCAGGCAACAAATATGATGCATCGGAGTCAAAAAATGTTATGAGTCTATATCAGGACTCCCTCTCTGTTTGAAGTTTACATATCTCACCTTTCTGGACATCAAGAGGAGATGGTCTTGATGTTCGCTAGCTCCTGAAGATGGCTTTCCTCTAGAAATAAATCGTCTGGAAGGCGTAAAGGGGCCACACTTTCCTAACTTTGAATCAGGCGCATGGCTAATCGTTTTAGTTAAGTGCTAATTCGTTAAGATGTGTGGGCTGATTTTTATCATATTTATCCGGCAGGGGATCGAAGTGCTTATTTTTAATCAAAATGCTGCAAAATAAAAGAGAAATCAGTGTTTTTCCCCATAATGAAGCCTCAGTCCCAACAGACCTTGCACTATGGCTGTGGATGTGACTCCTTTTGCTTTTACAGAGTCACTTTGTCATAAAACCTCTGAGGTGAGATGGGATATTGATGAATTGGTTGGATTGGGGTGCCATTTTATCTTTTTTGTTACAGTAAAAAAAGAACTATTACTTGAATGAGATGGAGGTCAAATATATACATAACTACTGAGTGTGCATTACACAGTTGTCACAAAGTTCATCTAGAACCTAACCATGAACCAAATATGCTCACTTTCTCCTTCCTTCTGCCACTTGTTTTTTAGATGTGGGTTTTTTTTTTAGTTTGCTACTAATTCTACACTGATGTGTGCTTGAAGACACCGAATTGATCACTTGCAAGATTGCTTGTGGGGAAAATGAAAAGGATGTTTTAAGTTAAAAAGTGAAACGGCAAATGCATTGTTTATTTTATTGTACACTGGCTTATCTACTATACTACTGTAACTTTGAAAAGTGTACTGATTGTGTTTGATTATTGAATGAATGTTGATATGAAACTGAAGTGTGTGTGTGTGTGTGTGTGTGTGTGCGCGTGTGTGTGCTAGTATGTGGGTAGTGTGGATTCACTAATGCCCACACTGTGTTTGCCTCCCTCCCAGACAGCCCTTAAAAAGCCTTAAGTATTTTGGTCCTTGGACTTTCCTTCGAAAACAAGCATGGTTATACTGAAACCTATAATGATAATGATTATGAAGACAACATAGATTATAAATGAACAGCAGTCTTTTTTTTCTTTTTATTGATGCTTTTGTTAAATAGAAAAAAAAGCAATTCTTTAGAATTACTTTGTAATGAAAACAGAAAGCTGAATAATATTTTATTGTAATTATGTTTTATAGCTATATGTAGTTCCGGGCTGTAACAGATCTTTTTATTCCAAGTTTCAAAGCTTCAGTTTTGCAATTTGTGACTATTTATAATTATGAACTTGATTTTCTTGTTATTTAAATCCTTTTTTTCTTTGTTTTGTTCCTTTTGCTGTTGCTGTGAAATGGAGGAAGGCTTAGTAGCCTTTCTCATACGTGTCACTCTGTGGCTGTACGACTGATATGGAAAGCAAAGTGTGAGAAAGTTGTGCTACTCTTTTTGTAATATTGTAATAATAAAATAAAGTTCTAATTTATGCTTTCACAATGGCTTATGTCTATGTTTTCTTTCTAACTTAAACAAATAGATGAGAGAGTCCCATTTCTAGAGCGTCTCATCCAGGCCAGATGCAGTCTCTTGGAGTGCGTCTTAACACGAAGACTTCCCTGCTTCCCGTGAGATTGACTCTGACACGAAGAGTCCGAGTTAGTCTCTCGAGAAGCAGGGAAACGAAGATAAAGGTACAGCTATTCCCAATGTCTCCCAATCAGTGGCCTGTTTGGGAACGGATTTGATTTAGTGATTTTTATTACCTGGCATGTTTCTGTCTAGTTTTTCCACCCACTTGCCAGCCCATAGAACCAGTATTAGTACACATTATATAGAAGCCTACAGAGATCCATTATATGAACTGCACCTTGAATGAGAATTGACAGTGGCTACCTTCTCTGGCTCCCCCAGTGAACCAGCAGAGGCTGGAGCCACAGAGATCTCAGGCAGTGTGTTATTATTGAACTGCGGCCTAATCTTCCTCAGCTCAGACAGGGTCTTGGTTCACCAGAAACGGCGAAGAACCTGCAAAAAAAGAACGGTATCAACGTACTGAAAGTGAAAGGATGTTTTCAGATATCAACTTTAACTTGTCATTGCATCAGGAGAGGTCTAGCATGCAGTCACATGGGATTCTTGTGACTCTTTCCTGGAGGCTGTACCAGATCTCTTTACTGGAAGTTTCAATAGCTTCAGTTTTGCAATTTGTGACTGTTTCTTGGATTCCTGGGGAACACATAGTTATATACTGTTACTAAAATATACTTCAACTGTATATAATTGAGTAAAATCACTGCATATTTCATTACATACTATGCTTCACACTACAGAATACCTTCAACATGAATGCTGGCATCAGCCTCAGCCTGAATAGGAATATTTAATTCCTAGTTGTTGACGTGTTTTTTTTTCTCCTGGAGAACAATCCCATCTTGGATTGGAGCAGTCTAAAGAAGCTGGTATGGCCACGACTTTGCCAATCTGTTTCATCAGTTATTAGTGTCAACTCCAAAAATGAGTTTTGTGAATCTATGACAGAATTGTGAACAACTTCAAATCCAAACTCTTGGATAAGATTGGATAAGGTACATCTGATGAAAATTCACATGCTAAAAGCAGTGTGAAGCTCAGAGAGAAAATTCGGAATTTAACGCTTTGGACAAGTTCAGCGTGTTGTGCTGAAAGTACATCTTGGGTTGTGCCACGTCCCGGTAAGATGTATTATACATTATGTGTTCTTGATGCATGTGGACATAACTAGGAACACAGGATGATGTCTTCATACTGTATGCACCTGGAACAGAAAGATGCAGATCTGAGGCTGCAGTGAATAGTCTCATTCTAATCTCTGCTAAAAGCTTCTGATCCTCATTTGCTTGCTGCTCCTCAACAGAAAACTTTTCTCCAATCTCAGTGGAGAAAGTCATCAGGACATTCTTGGTTACTGTTTTAGTGAATCACGTCAAACACATCAGCTGCTGACTTTGTAATGTCTGGGCTGCTCCAAACAACAAAGATTTATAACATGCAATTGCACTAGTTTATCAGTAACTATTTACTTAGCTTTGGCAACTGTTATTTTGACCAGCCGTGCATGAGTTTCACTTATGTTATGGCACTTCACAGCCTCTTCTGGTTTAGGTGTCAGCTTGCACAAAATGGAGTCTGATAGACTTTTCCCAACATGAATGGTCTGGAGGCCATGGCTGACGTCACTTTTGACTCATAGATCAACTTGTCCAGTCTTCCAGTGTTGTGACGATGTTTCCTGCGGTCTAAAATCGTGTCTAACACACTAGCACCTGTTGCACTTATACTGGAAACACTGTAGAGGTGCACATCAACAGACGTATGTGCCAAAACAGGGGAGGTCCAACACCCCAGTGGGAGGAGCACTAGCATTTCAGTTGGTCATTGTCTTCTATGTCAGACTTTGATTGTGTGTGGCAAGGGCATCTCTAATCTCAATCGTTTGGACTTCATTAATCATGGCACTAAAAATCGTATTGATCAGCTCTGCTTGTTGTGAACCTTCAGTTCACCGAGCATGGACAAAATAACTTAGCTGATAAGATTTTTGGCAGAAGCCCCTGTGACTTCCTCTCTACCACCAGACTAAACAGATTTGGTGAACAAATGTCCAACCATGTTCTGCAGAGTTTAGACAAAGCCTCATTCCCTTTCTTCAAGTCCCTTTCTTGAAATGTCACGCTGGAAAACCAGTGTAGCTCTGGGCCAGAATCGGAGTCTTTGAATTTCTCTATCCGCAAAAAAAGCAGGATGAAGCACCTGAGCTCCTTTCATCAGGGAAGACTTTCGAGCAATATTGGCCTCTGAGATCCTAATCTGAGGCATGGATAATCTACTTTAGCATCAACTTTAATTATGGAGTTTTGCAGAGGAATGCCAATCTTACATACCAATATGGATGTTCCCATTTGGTCATTCTGCATTAATTCATGAATTGTAGCCTATGTATGTACAGGAATACAAATCTTAATGAGGACTAGAATCAGACAATATTGAGCTGATACATTAAGATATTAGAAGAAAGCTGCATCTGGTCCAAGTCTGAAAAGGCATAGGCAAGGAATAGGCCTAGTAATCCATAGTTGGACAATACGCCTTATTTACAATAAAAAAACATTAAATGGAATTTGGAACATATTTGCTTGGTCCATAGCAGGTTCTGTGGAATGTACAACCCAGATGACTAGAGCAGGGATTGAAGCCCTTCATCACAAACTAGGGCTACAATACCTTATCAGTAATAATAAAAAATATCAACTGTCTTAATTATAGACTAACAGACAATTGCTTATTCCTGGAGATTTTAGCCCAGTCCATGTGAATTAAATGGCCTATTTCCATTGAATTCAAACATTTGAACGATTGACTTTGCATGGCTTTTCTCAGATAATGTAAAGCCATTGCTCAGTGGGGCTGGGTGATTAGATGAGGATGGAGCATGCGTCATGTCTGAGGGAGGTGCTTCACTGGTGTTTATTGGCTTAGTTCTTCCTAACCAGATTTCTGGATAAATGCCCAACATAAGGAAGACTCACTGGAAGAATAACAGGAAGAATCACATACAGTTATGTCCATTTCTAAGGTGCTCCACCAGATTGCTCAATGGCAAAACTACCATTTAGAATTCTAAGATGATTTTGTTTTCATATTATTCATTAATATCCTTGTTATATTATTATAACATTATACATGTTAATTATTTAGATGGGGCATTTGGGACACATCAGGCATTTATAATCACATCTAGGCCAAATCACCTGAAGATTTTGAATTGACTGCCACTAGTAACAGGTAATGGAATGTTGTGAGCAGTCTTACTTATAAAACTTTGCCCTATAAACACAAGTAGAGGACTGGTGGGATTTGAAGACCATGCACAAAATCGAAACTCAATAGCACAAAAAAAGTTGGTTTAAGGTTTGACCAGAAGAGGGCAGTATAACACTGCAGACAAATCTCCTATAGTGCAGAACTGTGGGTATCAGGAAGTTAGATTAAGTCTGTCTCAGATTATGTGGGAAACTACCGAAAACAACCAAGACAGCATTTTCATTTCATTGTACACTGCAGTGCTTTCACAGTTTATTATCAGTACCTTATCTAATAGAATAGATTATAGATAAATGTTTATGATGCAGTTCTAAGGTTAGTAAAATGAGAAATTCATTTTGCATGGCTTATTTTAAGTAATGATGATGATGATAAACACATATAGTACACATAAACATAAAGACATACAGTTAGTCATGAACACTTAGTTGTTAGTTTTCAGCTTTAGCGCTAAATTTTATTGATTTATTGTTTACTCAGAACACAATAGGGAGTACTGTAGTAATTGATACTAGAGATGATTTAAGTAAAAGTGTCTGCCAAATGCATAAATATAAACTTAAAATGTCTTATATAATTTCCACACAACAAATGGAAATAATAGTTGTATGACATGTATTTTGATTTAGATCAGTGCCAAATGTATAGTATAGTTCATATCATGTTGACAATAGTAGATGGGATCCCCATATAGCCAGATATTCTAGACAGGGAAGTACAGGCAAATAAGAGAACAGACAGAGAAAAAAAAAGGTATGCAATACTGAATGACTTTTGAACAACAATAACACATTCAACATTAACAAACAAGTAATGCCATGGTTCAGTGGTAAGACAGTCACAGAACAGAGAAACCTAGCCTAACAAGAAACGTACAAATGGAACAATTATTTAACAAATATTTAAGTTAATGAAAAAGTATTTTGTTTTGTTTAAGAAATTAACAAAATGCTGTAATAGTCAACCATTCAAAATCTCAAATAAAACCTTTGCTTGTTTGGAATTTTTTCCCCTTTTTTTCCCCATCTTGGAAAGCACCAAAGTGAAACCACCTATTGTGACAGTGACAAGACACTGTCCCAACCTGTTTTTTATTTACAGCACTAGGTGTGATTGACAGAAAATGGACAATGGACTGTGTAGTGAAGTCATGTAAGGTCATTTTGTTGGCTTAGGCTACTAACTTGCACCTTATTGTTTAAAAGAGAAAGAAAAGACTTTGCTACAAAAAGACAGGAAGAACCCAAACACCAGTGCAGTGCCTGTCTTAAAGTACAGGTTTAGTCCTCTCTGACACCCTATGATAAAGCTTAATTTTATTATCATTACAAAATTAGGATATCTGTAGCCTAAAGGGGATCCAAGTTTGAAAGCTATGGCCTAATTTCAATCATTCTTAAATCAGAGATTGGGTTTTTAGAAAATGTATCGTTTAGGTTATTGAATTCATCTGTCTATGATGGTTCATTGTGTTGGTTATATATGCAGTATATAGCATATCACCTCATGTTATAGGCCTATGTAACACAAAAAGAAACATATGTTGATGAATCAGGAAAAATTCATTTATTTTTTAAGAAGTGTGAACAGTTTTTAAGAACTGTGTTCAATAGGCATATCAAACATTTCCCATTTACCTAGTGTAATGCAGCAGTACAGTATAAAAGACAAAGTCAAAAAATTATGCTGATTTATTTTCAATTGGGCTATAAATGTCTGATTGTGAGAGTCCTTGATAGGCATTTAAGTCTATTTTAATCTCCATGACAACTGCAGAATGTGACAAACATTGCTCCCTCTAACGGATGAGAGACCATCCTTAGGGGAATAAACCAATGCAACAGTTGAACCAATATGAAATGGAGACTCCTTCTAGCCCTGGGACATCTACATCTCTCCCTCTTTCTCTCCCAGATCTCTCAAAGACTGATGGTCCATCACAGCTTTAAACATAATAATAACAATCACATACTCCTTCCTGACATATTGCACAGATGTAGCATGTAAATTATATTGTATTATAGGCTAAGAATTTCCAAAATCTACATCTTCACATTCATTTTTTACATAACAGTATACATCAGCACAACTAGGGGAATGCGATAGTTAAGAGACAGGGAAAAAAGCGCTCCTACGTTTGATTCTGTGATTGCAGCTTCAGTAAGAGAAAATTTTTGCATGATAACCGCATGCGACAGAGTGCTTTAACCTCCAGAGCATTTGCGGTAAGTGACAAATGTCGCTCCCTCCTTCACTCCCAGATCTCGCAGGCACTGATGCTCCATGACTGGCTTGCCATTAACTGCGAGACTCAGGTCCTTCCATTGAGGTCGTCCCTCACAAAGCAGAGCCCGGAGTTTGGCAATGGTATCCTCGCTGCTCACTCTCAGATGCACCACCTGGCCATCTGATCCATTGAAGACTTTAACTGAGATGGGGCCAGAGGAAGGTGAAGGCTCTTTTAAGACTTTTGTTAGGGAGGCATGGATGGTGTGCTTAAAGAGAGGATGGTATTCAACAAGCCTGGGTGGAAGAGCTGGACTGCGTGCAATGGGACATCTCTGGTCCCCATATGGCTAACAAGGGAGAGAGAAAGTAAAAGTGAAAGTTAGTCTGCGTGTTGTGGATTGTGCAGTTAAAACATATTTATGCATTGACAAATATAAGTGCATAAATCCTGCTGCTGCCTTTTGTCTAGCATGCAGATAAGAGAATGGTTATCCCTATTACATTTTTCATTAAAGGAATTGAAAGGACAACAAACACAGAGTAAATATCTAATTTCATAATATTATCAGAAGTTTGTTTTTCATATTATACTACTTAGCATTTATTCTCCCTCTTGTTGCTATGACTTGTGAACATGGACACTTATATGTAAATATTTTACGATATTGACTACAAAAAACATACCGTAAGAAAAGTTGCTGCCATGGTGGTCTGAGTCTGTTGCTTTCACTTCCTTACTGGATCCCTTTTTATAAATGCATTCAAGGAAAGCACCTGACCAATAAAAGAAAGTACCTATCTTGCCATAGCTCATGTTTGGCAGGAACAGGAGTCGTCGCATAGCCATATATGGTTGAAAAAGTCAAGGGACAGGCAACATATTTGCCAGATGACCTTTGCCGCTGGCAATTCAGTAATGTAAAAAACTGCATTGAAAGTATTAAAGATATAGACTTAACACTTAACTACACTTACAGTAGCTACACTATACTGATATTTCACTCGACAGCTGAAGCATGACCCAAGATGAGTTCGTTTGTTGTGATGAGTCCACAAAACAAGTCGCTTGGTTAATTTCATTGTGTTGGATTTCAGAAGGTTATTATAATCTTGTATGAAATATTCATTCATAAAATATCAAGGAAAGAAAAAAACTTTCCTTTTAAAATACTGAGTGCACATATTAAGAGACATGAAGTAAGAATACTTGTGTGTAGTGTTTTTGTATTAAGTGAACACAAAACAACAAATCGAAACAGAAACTATGAAATCCCCCTGTTTACCATTTAGTCTCCAGAGGGGAAAACACCTATTTTACCAGCAATTTCTAACCAAGACATCTCTTTCTTCTTCAGTGTTGTAACTGAGATTCTGTAGCCTATGCATTATATACTTGCATCACTCATTTCATTATTAAAGTGTGCAATTTATTAGTAGATAGACTTTATTCGTCCCATTAGCCTCCAAGACATCTTTAGAAAGAGAAACCTTTGTGCACTCTTTCACTCCCAGGTCTCTATTCAGACATTTTTTTACAAACCTGGCCCAGAGGAAGGCCTTGCTTTTTAAGCTTTAACAGGACAGTGCAGGAAGAGACCTGATGACCTTCTAGAAGGTATGAGTCTGCTTGATTTAATTCATGCAGTTAATAGGTTACTATAAGTGTATAAATCCTATCCTTTTGTACACCTGATATTTGCAGCACTAACAAATGTCATTCCCATATGCATTTCTTTTGAAAATAAAGCTGGGGGGGGGAGATGTTTTAAAAAGACACACCCTGAAGAGCATGTTTATATTTTGGTTTTGCCTAGCTTAAATAAAACTGAGAAGTATAAAACTGAACATGATTCACTTCACTTATTTCACTCATGTGATTTGCAAAAGGTACCGGTAAACGTAGAAGCTTCCATGAAAATTGTATACAATACCGCTGAGATTATCTTAACATCAAGAAATAGGCCATTATGCAAACCCTTCAACAAGTACCTAAGTGTAGTTGCATTAATGTAAACATATTTGTTTGTTCCTTCTTACTGAATTTATTTTACACAGTATGATGTATTTGATTATCAGTACTGATGCCGCAGCAGTCAGTATACAGCACTCCTGTTACATCTGTCAGGGATGAAGGAAGCTTGAACTTTTGACTATTGAATTTAATATGTATAGAAATCAGATTAACCTGTAGTTGTCATTAGGAGGAGAAATGTTTCCTTCATAAATGTTTGAGTTTTTCAATAGTTTTAAGTGTTGGAGCATGTTAAGCTGATGAAATTAATTTGTACTCATTAATTTGTATCCGATTTGTAGGCCAGACTGCTTACTGGACTGTCAGATGATAAAATAAAGTGGTAGATAGATTTGAAAGCAGCCTATTATAAATGTTACCCTGAAATAAGAGAGGGGTCCTGCGTTATAAATGCAAGTCAGTGAATGAAAAAGATATGTTCAAGTAGTAGTTGATAGGCTACAGAATAGATACCCTTTCATTTGTGGCCTCTGACTCAGATATTCTCTCCAGATGGACTGAAAAATGAAGTTTATTCAAATTAAACCGGACTCCCACCCCCCACCCCCCCAAACAATTATTAAAATAAATTTGTCTAGACAAAGATCGTTTAGAACATTGACTGTCTCTCATCTATTCTAGACCAATGAGATTAACACTACAACAGAAATACAGACATAATATCTAAAGAAAAGGAGTAATAAGTTATCTTTATATTATAAAGCAGTAGGTGGATCCATCTGAACTTTGACCAAATGACAAAATCAAAAGCTGAAAGTTGTATGGAAGTTGTTTATTCTCTGATGTCCAGTAAAAAAAACACCAACATTGCGCTAAGAAAGTATCATGCCATCATGCAACTCTATGCAGTCTGCTTTTAAGAAAGATTGTGTTGATAGTGTCATTTATCAGTATATACCAAAATAGGGCACTTCTGTTTGAGTAATTATGATCATGAGGTTGCTGCTGTTATAGTACAGCTTCTTGGACCCTGGATGTTTGCTGCATGTAGATGCAACCTACTGCAACATGCAGATGCCAATATCATGTGATCAAAGTTTTTACCACATCAACGCTATGTTGTTGCCACTGCCTTTGCATGCAATATGGTCACTAGAGGTCGCTGCAGATGCAGAGTATTTTGTGTAAAGGCAAACAGATCACCTCACATATCAGTCACCTTAAAAGTGAAGAACCATAAACAGTGACATAGTGTGTTGAGCTGAGAAAGGAGGGATCATCTGATTAAATGTGGCTAGGTGGCGGAGGACTCATTGTTTCTGCTGTCCATTGCCCTTGACGATGTCGACGCTGACTCAGGAGGCCTCTCCAGGTTCTTCCTGTATAGATTGTGTACGCGTTTAATCTATCACCTGTTTCAGCACCTGCGTTAGCCATGCTCACACTTATGTAGGTCCTATCTATTATAATAATGACGGCTTTGTTCGACACTAATGAAAACCTCTATTGAAAGTTTAAAGTATGAATTCTGTATTTCTAGCATAACAGATGAACAGACATTCTTGAGCAATATGAGCAATAGTCCTATTATGTACAATTTTTCATGTGTCCTCAACCAGTTGATACAATGAGTCCTCAAATTTACGGCAAATTTTGCATGCAATCACTGCACTCTTATGAACACCAAACTAGCCTAATGATCAAATTTTGCTGTTAACAAACAGAGCTCATCCCTAAGACAATGAGACCTCTGGATTACAGAGCCAGCACGCAGTTATTTCTTTCAATCAAACATTAAGTGTTGGAATACACCTAATATGCTGAATGTCAATGTTCAAGGGAGAGAGATGGTAAAAAAAAAAGTGAAATTACCATATCATACCATACTATATCATTTCTAGGTGATAATGTCTGTTTAAGTTATATTTTATATTTAGTTCTTGCGAAAGTTGTTGTCCAAAGTGAAGAAATGAAAGAAAAGGAAGAAACAAAGTGTGTGCATGGCTTTAGAATAATTACTACAATACCTCTCCATTGAGAAAGAGTTGGTATTCTGAACTCTTGGTTCCCAGGATCCTCACTGATTGAGCCTATGCAGACATTCCATTTGTTCCAGTTAACTTCCTCCACTCTTAAATCAGAAAATAACACAACAGAACATCATTCACTGTGATTATAAAGCTCTTAATGGAAACACTGGGTCCATACAGTTTTTATTTTGTTTGTGTACAGCCATTAATATACAGCCATGTGTCTATTGCACATCCTTTAGCTAATATTTCCACCATGCTAGGTAGTTTAATACATTATGTACTTGTTTGTGTGGGTAAAGGGAGTAGGCCTTCATATGAGTCACCTGAAGCACCAGCGATGATCCTCACTATTCCCTTTGCCCAGGTCTTTGTCCACTCCACAGCGAAGTCTGCGCTTCATACACCTTGGAAGATGTCTTTCTATATCTAAGATAGTGATGGCTCGCTGAGGACATAGAATATCACAGATACTGACATGAAGGGTCATGTTAACATGATTTACTCCAGGTGGTCTTTTAGTTGCACATAGAGAATACAGGCAAGTTTACCTGTAGTCTCCAGATGTCAGTGCTTTCTTCAGAGGTCCTCTGCACGGTTTTGTTCATAAGTGCGATGAGCATGTTGAGAAGTAAGATGTAGGTGAGGACGATGTATAAGATGAGCAGCACGTAGAACACCTGCTTGTAGCTGTACAACTCAGTGAATTCCAGGTCTCCCATCCCAATGGTGAACTTAAGCAGCTCAAGAATGATGACTGTGAAGTCTTTTGGCTTCAGTATTTTGCAAGGTGAAATTTTATTTTGTGAATGTGTTTGCATTGTTTCATCTTGGCCTGGATAATCCATTAGAGTGAATATTGCTGTGGAAAGAGAATTAAGATTTGCTTACACAAATAGCTTCCACATCACCATATCATCTTCCACACACCATATATATATTCCTAGTCAGGTTTATAAAAAGTCTGTTGCCTTAAACTGTATAGCTAATAAAAAATAATTTATTCAGACAATTTGTTAAGTAAAACAGAAATGTATTTTTTCTTGTAGCACCAAGAAATATAAATAGAGATTTAAATTATAGTTTGCACTTTGTACTTTTTTCTGCATTCAGTCTTTTAGAAACTCAATTTTCATGTCTCTCTGCTGAACAAACTGTTTTGAGAAATTTAGTTAGAGTTGCCAGTGTGGCAAGATGCCCTGGAAAAACTGAAAATAATATGAAATGATATTGAAAACATAGTTGTTATGTACCTGTTGAAAATCCAAAAAGGAAAACCATGTAGACACCACAGAAATGCAAAATGTCCCCAAGAATCATCTAAAGACAAATGGATGGAGAACCAAGTCATTAGCCTCAGTAGATTCTAACATAAACATAAACAGTTGCTATCATAATGTCTTCAGGACCATGCCATAAACTTTCTGTGTACAGTAGACGTGTGTTCTTATTATAATTAAGTAACAGTTTAATAGCATTAGAACAAAATGTTATCTCTACATGTTGTAAAATGCCATCTCTACCAAATGATAGAGAGGTGATAGAGATAGAGATACCTTTTGTATAAAGACAGTGTAGATGCCCATGTTCCTTGACCCTCTGAAATAGTAAAGTAAGTTGACCCAGGCCAGAGCAAGGCACAATACAAAGCACCCTAGGTACTCTTTCCTACCGAATGAGTTGAGCCCAACAGACACCAGAAAGAGAACAGCCTGGATGAAACTGGGACAAGAGATGATGGGACACACTGTCACAAAATGGCACTCATCAGAGAACCTGTAGCAACTGTAAAGTACTTTCCCATGGCAGATTTTATCATGTGACTTACAAAAGTACTTCACAGAAGCCATCTACGAAGAAGGATTCATGTATTGCATATTTTCTTTTCAAATCTGTTAACTAAGGAGAAAGTAAGTGTGTGTGTGTGTGTGTGTGTGTATGTGTGTGTGTGTGAGAGTGTGGAGAGAGAGAGAGAGAGAAAGAGAAAGAGAGAGCATTACATTTTTAATCACAATTTAAGAATAATGATTTTGAACTAAAAAGCATGTCAAATCAAAGGCTTTTTTTAAGGATCATCCCTACCCCATGAAAGAAGAAGTACACCGAACTCAAGAGAAGTATGACTTTTCCTGACAGAAGTGCATAACCTTCTAGTTTATACTCCAAAGGAAATGGTGGCTGGATTGATGAAAACAAAAGAGCATCTGAGACCAAATGAAAGTCTTTCCAAGGCAATCCCAAAGACGACACCAAAGTGAATGACAAAACTCACCAAATGATTTATGCTGAAGTTAGCTACGTCATACCAATTATAAGCCAGACCTGAGAAGATGCTGAGATACATCAAATAAATCATGAAACTGAAGAGAAATATTGGATGAGCAAATTTTTTCCACTTCTCCTCCAACAGCTGATTGAAAGGTTCAACCTGAAGCATCTTCAGACGATTCTGAAACCACATTTTAACATCTCTACTTGACTTTGTCAGGAATTTGTCCGTATGGGTCTAAACATAACAAAATGAGTTCAAATGAGTAGGCAGAGGGCAGTGAGGGTGGTGGTGGGTGTATGATGTGTGAAAAGCAGTATGTCTGGGTCCATAAAGGTATGGATATAGAAACACGGTGGTGGTTATAACATTTACTGACCGGGATGTTTGAGCTGTAAACAATTATTTCCAAAACAGAGTTTTTCTCATAGGAGTCTAGTGATGACAGGTCATACAATGAGGAATAAACAGGTCCATAGGCCCACTCAGTGAACTTTCTGGAAAGATGTTTGTTCCCCTTGTCCTGGAATTCTCGATGCAACATGTGTTTGAACAGCTTCAGAAAAACATAGATAAGAAGGAATAAAAAATAAGTAATACAAGAATTGTATTAAACTAAAGAAGATAGTCTATTTGTAGCAAACTAAAGAACATAGTCCATTCAAACCTCTATCTTGCCTGTCTTGGCTGCAAGCTTAACTGGTGTAAGGCCCTGGTTGTTCTCAATCGCCTCCAGTTTGACTTTCGGGTGAAGCTGGGCAGCCCTGATCAGGATGTGGTCATACATCTTTACAATAAAATCAGTGTTTTCAGAGCTGTTATCGGCTACCGCCACCAGGGCATGTAGAACCATGTTGCCCTGAGAGTCTACCTGACGCACATCTGCTTTCTGATACTGGTTTTCCAGCAGAAAGTCAACTATGTCTTTCTGGTTGGTGCAGGCTGCCAATGAAAGTGGTAGCTCTCCTGTAAAACAAAAATCAAATACAGTTATTAGGGGTCATCAGAACCCTATTGTGTTTTTATTTTTTTGAAGTGTTAAGGCAACCTACAGAACCGTATTGCACACTTTTTGGGGACAGCATACTAATTACTTTGACCAAGTTTTATGTACGCAAGTCAAGTTCTCTAGCGCCACCAATGGGTCAAAGTTGAATATAGATGTAATTTTTGACAAATTGTGTAAGCTAAGTTTAACGCACATCAGTTTCCACTATGTCCTTCTGCAGATTATTTACTTATAGCCATTTAAAAATTCCAAAGCATTTGCCTGTCACACCTGAATAAAAAAAAAAACAGGATGTCACATATGAGGGACATCATATATGAGAATGGAATACTTATTTGTAGACCTTTGACCTCTTGCTTCTAGACCCCCAAATTGCTGCTTGCAGCTATATTTGTGTCATTAAAATTCGAGAGCTTTTCAACCCATAGCCATGTTGTTTAAAATCCACGAGAACTGCCAGAAAAAAAATGATAAAATACAACTAAGTGTATCACAGTTGGCACTGACAAAATAAGGCAGGGAAAATGACAGAATAAGGCAGGGAAAATGACATTGAATGTGATTTAGTCTATGTAAAGTTTGAAATAATATCATGATGGTCTGATGCATGCCCTCTCTCACCAAAATAGAAGCAGGCTTCATCATGCTGCTGAAAGAACTTCCCACAGGCTTTGGCATGGACATCAGCACCTTTCTCAACCAGAAGCTCCACAAAATATTTACTCCTTCTCTCAATGGCTACATGAAGAGCTGTCTGGCCTACAGGGTTATTATACAGATGACTTATAAACAAGAAAAAAACATTTAGGGGTTTTTAACAGTACAGTACATACTTCCTACCTTTATAATAGCAGTCTGTATATGCAGCACTGACAAATGCTCTCAAATCCCCCATCTTTTCTGCAACATCAAGAAGCAATTTCACTGTGTCATTTCTGCCATCCTTCAAATTTAAGAGAGCTTTGAGCAAGGCATTTTTTCCCTTGGACTTGTCTGCAAAAGTGTAGAAGTGTTTGTTAAAATGTCTGCTAATGCGCATTACAATACCCTCATGTATATGAATCTGAATCAAAGGTAAATGTCACAAAGGAGACACAACACAGAAGAAGTAAAGATCCAAAGAACATTAAGTAAATCAGTGTTTAGAAATCAGTCATTTTTCTTTGGAGCTCTCTGTATTTAGGAATTATATTCATGCAAGAGTAGCTTTTAAACATAACTCTTGTGACACTTAATAGTTGTGAATAGCCTAACCTATGGGTGGTACACAGAACTTACATTTACTTTAATTTTGCTGTGGAGTGAATTGAAATTGCATTTGAGAATGTCATCCTCAGCCTTACATTCAGAATTAGTCAGGTGTTTCATGGACTGACGCAGGTACTGCTCCAGTCCCTCCAGCTTAGCAACGTCTCCACTGGAAACAGCTGAGAAGAGCCTTTTAATGTCAAACTTGTTCTTGTCTTGGGCAGCTTCTCCTGTTAATGCTCTGATCCCCCTACATGAGAGGATATGTACAAAAACATGTAGTTTTAAGTCCTTAGAAGAATATAATTAGATTGCATTCCCTGTCAGAAACTGCTGGGTGGGCTTGCTCAAACACATCAACGCGTCACCAGCATGTCGAAATAATTTAGTGGTGGACAAACTAAGGCTCTGACATCACATGTGGCATGTTGTACTCTTAAACAGTTCATGCATTTGAATACAGTGCAAGTGCAACAGTAGCAAAAGTGTTGTACAGTCATGCCATGAGAATTAAAGCATATTAAAGGTATAGTTAGGATTTAACACCCCTTCCCTAGGTTGTCCTAAATGCAGTAAAGTCGTTGACACTGATATCTTGACGATTGCGCCTGTCTGGGCTTGGGAAATAAAGAATTGTCTCTGCCTGCTTCAAAATGGCTAGCATTGGGCGATTGTTTAAAACAACCCTAAACATTTGTTTCAAAATATATGCAATATATATGTTATTGGTGTTTGTGAATGTTCCAACCCAAGTACCGTAGCCAAAAAACGTTTCTGTCATGTTTTATTTGCTATTTTGTAGATCTCATAGTTTCTATTAATAGTATTCCTTAATATCACGCCGCCAGCGGAAACGGAAAGAGGAGCTGTTTACATTGGGTTGTAGTTTTTTTGCTTGGCACAGCAGTAGTCCTACTACCTGAACAGCTGACGTGCTCTTAAACTCTTGAGTATAGATATTTTTTTAACAAAAGTTCCCGATACTGAAAATGGAATATGAACGCAGGATTCTGGAGGACAAAATTTTGAGATTGACAGGCGAGGATTTCGCTTTGAACCAGAATACACTGAAGAGAAGCTATGCCAGATGGAAGGATGGCCATACAAACGTCATCGTTCAGCGATTTGGAGAGGAATATGATGACAGCTCCTTTTGGAAGGGATTTTACCAGTTTGTGACTGCAAAATTTTTTCCCATATTTGCAATAACGCCACTTCAAATGTCTCTTCTTCTTCTACTCAGCCTTCTCTGCTAATGCCGTGAATTTGAACTCAACACTGTGAACTTTCTTCTTCTGTTTGAGTACTTGGTGTAATGGTCTGTGATCACGATGATGTCTTTTGTGTTTTTACTGTCGGGTTCCAGTGACAGGAAATCCATACACACTAACTCCATTGGTATCGTGGTCTGTATGTTGACAAGAAGCGGTGCTGCTTTCTCTGGCTGAGACTTGGACTCACAGGACTTGATCTTCCTCTCAACATCAGAAGCCATCTTTGGCCAGTAAAACCGAGATCTGACCAGGTCAAGAGTACGCTCAACCCCAAGATGCCCCATGTCATCGTGGAGCCTCCTGAGCACAGCTGGTCTTAACTCCTGTGGTAACACAAGCTGACAAACAGACTGGGAGTTACACAGTCGGTTCCTGTACAGGACACCGCTCTTGAGTTCCAGATGGCTCCACTCATTTGCAATAATCTTGAACTCAGGAGAATCAGCCATGAGCTGGGGTGTGACCTGTTCACCTGATTCAAGCAGGCTGATGACATGGCCTAAGACTGGATCAGCCCTCTGGTGCAAATCAAGCTCATCCTCAGAAAACCTGGGGATGGTGGCATGTCCTTCTAAACAGTCATCTTCAAAGGCGTCTGGTACCGCCCCAGGATGGAGTGCAAGGGATTCGACCAGCGTAATTTCTGAGGAGTCTGTCTCAGAACTTTACAGGAGGTGTTTGTGACATGCAGCTGTGATAACATCAGCAGGTAAGTTGGTCTCAGCAACTGAAGAAGACAAGTGGTGAGAGGTGAATCGCTGAATTCTCTGATGCTCTTCCAGCGATGCCTGATCACTTATTGCCTCACTGTGAGGATGTCTAGAGAGTCCATCTGCATCCTGGTTCTGTTTTCCAGCTCTGTACTTTATGTTGAAATCGAAGTTGGAGAGAGCAGCCAACCAGTGGTAGCTTGCTGCATCTAACTTGGCTGAAGTCAGGATGTACGTCAAGGGGTTATTGTCAGTGATGACGGTAAACGTGTTTCCATACAGATAGTCATGAAACTTCTCGACAATAGCCCACTTCAAGGCCAAAAATTCTAATTTGTGAGCTGGATAGCGAGACTCACTAGATGACAGACCTCGTCTGGCATAAGCAATAACGCAGCTTTGCCCATCTTGCTCCTGATACAGAGCTGCTCCTAGGCCGTTGGTGCTGGCATCAGTGTGGAGCACATAGGACAGCTTTGGATCAGCAAAGCCAAGAACTGGTGATGATGTCAGTCTCTCAATGAGAGTTTCAAAGGACTGCTGACATGCAGGAGTCCAACGATCTGCAAATGGTTCTTTGGGATGGAAATATTTTCCGCCACTGCCAGTCTTGTTCCTATACCCCTTCCGGGTAGGTGGGTAGCCAGAGGTGAGGGCGTTCAAGGGTTTCACAATTTTTCAGTAGTCTCTGACAAAGCGGCGGTAGTACCCTGAGAATCCCAGGAAAGACTGCACTGGGCACTGGCCAGGTGGTTAAGGCTCTGATTTTCTCTGGATCTGTATGGACCCCATCCCTTGAAACAACATGTCCCAAGTAGCGCACAGACGTCTGGAAGAATCGGCACTTATCTGGTGACAATTTAACTGTGCGTTCACACCAAAAGCGACCAAAGCTGCAAAATCGCCGGAAGTAATTGACTTTGTATGGACAGTAAGCGACCAAAGCAATAAAAGCGTCAAAATCGACCAGCTGCAAAAGTTGAGCGACTAGAGCGACTAAAAAAGTTAAAGACAGTTTAACTTTATGCAAATTAGCTATGACACGTTTCGGCTGTAAAACACTGGCGACCAATCGGAATGTAGACGCTCTTCGCTTGTTTGGCTCTCAGGGAACATACAGCGAAACTTCGTTCCAACTGCACTTTTCTTCAGCCGGTCTTGTATGTCCCAACACTTTTTTCGAGATCGCCACAAAAAGGCTATGATCTGTAGCTTATGTTGCACCCAACATAGTAGCCCAATTGAAATCCCTTTCCCTGCACTTGCAATGTTTTTTTTTATATTCAAAGTAGAATGAGTGCACATTACGATTTGCAGATCACCAAATGCCATTTAGCGATACCAATACCTTTAACACTTGACGTGATTTTGTTCTTGGTTGTAACTTCAATTACGTCGAGACCCTCTTCAGCAGGACAATTTGCTACTGAAACACACGTTTTTGTACAACGGCTCCTTTAAATGGGTAAGCAAAATCGAACGTTCTAATCCTAACGTCATGAGCGACTTGGGCGACAAAAGCGAACAGAACTATTTATTGCAGCGACCGTTTGTGAGCGACAAAAGCGATTTTGCAGCTTTGGTCGCTTTTGGTGTGAACGCACAGTAAGGCCATTTATTCTGAGACGGTCCAGCACATTTGTTAACCTGGGTTCATGCTCCTCTAAAGTTCTGGAGAACACAATCAAGTCGTTGATGATGACAAGTACTTCCTTCAAATTAAAGCAGGGCTAAGCAACATTCTGTTTTTTTCTCTCACAAGCTCCCTCTGAAGACTGCTGTATTGCATTGTAATGCACTGCATTCTATTGGAGGCGGACCGCTGCCGTTCAACATTGCAAATGCTGTACCTACCGTTGTAGGCCACAGTGGCGCATTCTACACCGTTCATTCGCCGTGTAAAGACTCATGTTAGCATCCTAAACAATATGAAATGGATTAATTAACTGAAAAATGTTGCTTAGTGGGCCTTTAATGTCTCCCATGTACTTCTCCATCAGCCGTTGGAAGGTGGAGGGGGCATTTGTTATTCCCTGAGGCATGCGATTGAACTCGTAGAAACCCAAAGAGCAGACAGAGGTGGTTTTTGGTTCATCTGCCTCCTCCATTTGAATCTGGTAGTCCCCAGACTTCAGGTCCATTAAGTAGGGTCCGAAGGTGTTTACGGACTGCCTCATAGTCCTGGGGGTGGATTGGCCTTGACCTTTGTTTGAATGGTGTTTCATCTCTAAGTTTGATGTGGTGTTTCACTCTGGTCGCATGACCATAATCCAATTCATGATTGGCGAAGACGTCAGAGAACTGTTTCAGTGTGTAGGTGACTCTGTTCTTCCAGGACTCAGGAAGTGGAGAGTCACTAACATCAAACTCCAAGTCAAGTGTTTCAGAGAAACATGGCTTCTGTTGGAACAGCTGACAACACTTGACTGTTTCTGTGAGTTTTGATTTCAAAGAGGGGCTGGAAATAATTTCACTGGGAACGGTCAGCTCAGCAATGACACAGTTTGCAGGCAAAGTGATGTCATGCTCTTTTTCATTTCTGACCCAAACAGGAGGCAATAAACTCTCTACAATCTTCCGTGTCACATGTCTTGGAGAAACACCTGGATCTGAAAGAATAAACTCAATGTGACTGCGCCACGTCTCATAGTCCACTTCATGGTTAGGGGTGGGAAGTCTGCTAGAGAAAGAACGCAGTCTAGTGCTGCTGTGAGAAGACATGGTGTCCGTGTCTCGCACAATGTGCTACACTACCACTTTCTGCACCTCAGGCGTTGTGAGCTGACTCACAGGAAAAGTGTAGGATTGTCATCTGCTGAGAGAGGGAATATCAGTGTCAAGCTGAACCGGAGGTGTGTCACCAAGAACATTTGCTGTTATGACAGATGGTGATGCTGAACTGTGGCGATCAAAGGATGCATGCTGGTTGTCAGAGGTTGCTGCTGGGCTTTTCATCGTTGAGATTCCTGAACTTTCAATAGGAATCGATGGTAAAGTAAGGGGAGCTTCAATTCCCAGAGAACCTTTGAGACGGGAGAGCTCAAAGAGTCAACGTATGTCTGTGTTAAACTACTTCCCACATACCTTGAATAAACATTAGACAGTTGCCTAATGCAGTGGACAGTGCTGGGGTCATCTGGGGAAGGCCTATAGAGTGGTAGTTGACCTAGTTTCTTTACTGTAAGTCCTGACTCAAACTCTACAATTACTGTGTTCTGTAAATTAGGCTCCGTGCTACTAACGTGTATGACTCGTGAAAAAGGTCCATGTTCCTCCAAAAAGCTATATATTTCCCCATCTGCATCATTACCACCCATACCACTGACTAAGACTGAATTAGGCACTTTAACATTCTTCTGTCTAACCACATCCATCTCAAGAGTTAATATTTAACAGTATTTAAAAAAAATAAAAGGAAAGAGTGTGAAAAGACTAATACAAATATATACACTATAAATATCAAATATATACTATACTCTAAATAACAATACATCATTGTCAACACTGTCCCCCTCCTAGCTGGCTCGCCAAGTTTTATGTAGCACCCCTTTACTCTATGGAAAAACTAAGATGAGATGTATTCTGGGTATTCTGGGTTATGTATTCTGGCTCGCCATCCAAAGTTTCCAGTGTCAATAAAAAACCAATCGGATTTCAAGTATCGGTGTTTTCACAATCATCAAAATTGTACAAGAAAATAAAGAAAAGGAAATGAAACGAAAGTTGATTAAATATTCAGGTCTAAAAAGTTAAATATCAAGTTTAAGTTTAAGGATTTTTGTTCAGAATGAGAGAGATAGATCAAATAGTGTTCATCTAAAGATGTTAAGATTCAAAATAAAGTCTCGAGAGTGGAAGTAAACAAATCCATCACCTAGGAGATGCATATATCAGAACTAAAGTCTCTGAGACTGCAATAAATCTAAAGGATAAGGAAAAAGGAAAGGGGTAATCATATGTATTTCTATTTATTCATATTTATATATTTATCTATTTATTAATTTTTTTATTTATAAATGCTAAGAACTGTGATTCATTACACTGTGACTCACTTTATGAAGTTTCTGTTGATTTTGATGTCTGATGTGGCCTCTCCTTTATCTTCATGATATTCTGAGTCCATAGGGCTCCGGTCCTTTTCACAGACTGCACTGCAGTCCTTAACTTCTTTGTCCTGAGCACCCTCTTTGTCCATCCTGTCATCCACTTCCAGGGCAAATGACCTATTCTCATTACTTTTTTGTGTCCCCATCTTGTTGTCTGAATGCTATGGTAAAATTTGAAAATAATCATTCATTCAAAAAATCAGGTTTAGTCACTGTTGAGCAGTATTTCTGGACTGTTTTTTTTTTTTTTTTTGCTTTTCAGAGTTCAGCATACACAATAATCTAAGGCACTTTCAAATGTGTCTAGGGCACAAGGGAGAAATAAAAGGGTCATCCTTAACATATCACTTACTGTAAAAATCTTATGATTTATGGCCTTCTGAAATTGCTAAATTGTTCACTTAAAGGCCAGTCATCAGTTCTCTGTCATATAAACCTTCCATTAAACAGCTTGTTTAACGTGATAGTGACCACTCTTATATGTGAAGGAAAAAAAACAACTGGTCATTCAAATGCAATTTTAGACACAATGTTCCATTAAACCATTTAGTCCTTTCATTAGAATTTATTATACAGTAACTGTACTACTTAATTTGTCATTATTAATTTAGCTCTGTCCTCATCTCAATTGCTTATTTGTGTTGCTCCTGCTTCCACTCAATATTACATTTCACTCAATGATCCTTTATTAATTTTTTGGCTGGGTGATCAGGCTCTGGTACGTATGCCCAATAGTTTTAAAATTCACAGAAAGTATCTACCCATAAGGAAGAAAACAAAAGACTTTTAAGGGATCCTAGATGCTTTGCACAAAGTGAAATGACATAAAAGCAGTTAAGCAGGTTACCACATAACTAGTTTAAATGAACTCAAATAAACAACATTTGGGAAAATACTTAATATCCATGTTGCTATTGGATAACATGGTATTACATTCCATGAATCAGTCTAAGTATGCACTGTAAGGGTTTGTGATTTGTTTGTGTTTGACTTAGTTTAGCTTTAGTTTTTTTTACTTCCTGGTTTTGTCATGTGGTCTTACTTGCTTTCTGTTTCAGTTCCTGTTTATTTTATGTCATGTGCTCCTGTGATCTTCCTGTCTAGTTCCCCTGTTCCATGCACTTTGCTTTGTCATTTGCCTGCTGTTAGTTTGTTGTTCGTTGCTGTGTCATTGTGTTTGTGTGTATGACCACGTTCTTTCTGTTCCTGACCCATGTAAGTGTCTTGTTTATGCATTCTGGTCTCTGTGTCTGCATTTGTGTTCTGTACTGTTTGAGACTCTGACACCCATGTGCTTAGATTTTTGTCTTTTAGACTTTATCTTAAAGCTTTAGCACATTTAAATGTCAGCAAGAATCTCAAGTATGGGCCTGACAAAAGTTTCCCAAAGTTCATCAAAAATCAAATCCTAAAAACTGCAAATTCTTGCAGGGAATGTAATTTTGAGGTGCTTGAATTGATGATTAATCTTGATGAACTAACATAACCATTTTTCAATTATACTCTTCACTACTGTAACTGCACACAATCCCAGATCCATGGCTGAGCAAAAATTGAGAAAGTGTTGGTGTAAAATACGCCTTTGTCGTTGAAAAACGATCATTTGGTTTGAAAAATTACAGGCCTATTTTTTTTTTAAAACACTCAAATACGACTTCATTGATAATAGAAACTTAATTTAATTAAATTCTTAACTCTTCCCAACAATTAAGAATACAAATAAATAAAGTTCTAATTAAGGTCTAATTAATAGGCCATAACAGAGTTTCAGACAAATACTTAGGCCTACAAATATATAGTTAATGGTGGTGGCATGATCAAAGATTATGTGTGACATACATTAGGGTAATTTATGTCACCCACCCATCATGTTTAAGATGCTAAACGAAAGCAACATTAAAACCCTAACAAATTATGATGTACAGTGATCTTACAATGACTGGTATGTACCAAGACCAAGACAAAAATGGGAGTACTTACAAACCATAGACACCAGGATTTTCTTCAGGTCCGTATGAGAAACTGTACTAGGCGTACAGTAGCTTGAAACATAAAGACTGACACACTTTAGATACTGAGGAGGGATTCTGTGCTGATGGTGAAATGGAGAGTAATCTCTAGAGGGAAGTAAAAGCCTGAAACCATGGCTGTATTGATCTGCACTACCATGCTAAACCACTCTCAGTAACCAAACCATTAATGCAATGTACGGTAAAAGGATTTTTTGTCTCACTCAACTTATCTCCAGGAAATAATCTTGTTGCTTTGTCTAAAGAATTATCAGCTTCCAGAGAATTACACATGACCACATGTTTGTAAATTTGTAAAGCTCATAGTAACAAAGCCTGGACTGGACACAAATTTGTTCCAAGTGTTCCAAACTGATGCATTGTGTGCACTGCTTATACTTAACAGTTCATTTAGAGTATCCAATGAGCACTCTTCCCTTTCTAACCCTCTTCCCTGAATGCAAATGCATCATGCTCAATCTTGTTAGACGCCTGTTCCAGGACATGGGTTGCCACTTGAGGGTGACTCAGTTTTTTGTCTAGCTGGTTCAGGGCAGCCTGGATGAGCAAAGAGTAGATGCTGGACTCACTAAGCATAACCCCTGGATTATGGACATTTCAAAAGCAGGGACAATGATGATAACTGATTAGTCACAATATGAAGTTTAAAGCATTGAACCTGTATTGTTTTTACACCATAGGTTCAGTAAGTGCATTTACTGTACCATGATCTTTCATTAAAGAGGCACTCAGTAAGTTTATGCGACCATTTTTGTGGTCATAAAATCACTTAGAAATCGTTTTTTCTGTTAGACTGGTCTGTTGTGTAGCAAACGGCAATTGAGCGCACCGCTGTACAGCCCTGTATAGTGAATATAGAACTTCCAACTTCTGAGGGAGTGTACACTACAGCAATACAGTTAACTGTACAAAGCTCCCCCTACAGGTTTGTGGCGTTTAATGCAGGGTTAAAAAACAGACTTACTGAGTGCCTCTTTAATCAAGGTAACAACAAAGGTCTTCCACTGCCACCATACTGAAGTCACTGGGAAAGTAGGAGATGCATGCACTAGAAAGCAATGCAATCAAATATCAATTCATGCAAATCATATACACCTATAGTATGGCGGTAATAATTCCTATGGTAATATGTAGTATGAAGGCGAACTGGTATGGTATGAACTTTACCATAGATATGTTTTTAGAGTTTTCCTTCTTTTTTGCTTTCAGTGAATACAATCTTCAAACAAACATAATGATGGACAAGAGTACAGTGAAGTGAACCCAGCTGCTAATATTAGAGGTAAGAGATGAAAATTAATAATTGTAATTTATTTAGTCCACCCTAGTGTTAAACACTATGCTTTTTTTTTTTTTTTTTTTTTTTTTACAAATCATTGTCAAACTTCACATTTTGATATAGGTGATAGTGAAAGTGACAGAGACCCAAAGGCAGCAATATTTTAAAATAATTTAACCTATTACATATTTTCCAGTAATCTTTGCTAAAACATAACATCTTCCCAATTAGCTTTAGATGGCTATGGTTTAGATGGTTATATCTATCTTTTACATCAGAAAGCTATATCATTAACATTTACACGTTTCTTTGTATTCATGCTGTGGCTTGGCCAGACCCTTGATCACTAATAATATGTGAAGATGTGTCCTACCTTACCATATGTCCAACTCTAACAGTAAATTTACGAAAAACTGCGCGACACATATTTTTAATGCAGGTACGTGTTTGTGTGTGTGTGTGTCTGTGTGTAGACTTCCAATTGACTAATTGTCATATATCATAATTTATTATTTCCTTATATTTACAACAGTACAAATCACACACCCATACAATTCATTCATACACTTTTACCCAAGTAATTTATTCAGAGCCATAGACAGTGTAGTCCCTTTCTGTGACACATTTCTCTATTAATGAATGGTTGCAGTACAGTTACCAAAATGGCTTTCATGCAATGGCATTGTATTGGTGCAATGTCTTTCATTTGACATTTGGTCATATGATTCCAGTAATTTTTAAATCTAACGTTGCCTCCTTTAAATATATTTACACACTTAATGTACAAATAAACATCAAATGTTCAGAGTTAAGGTTCCTGAATTCCTGAAATGGTTTAGACAGAATACTATAGCTACCCTTTACGAAAACACCTCTGCTTTCCTGAGAAATGCCTTACAATTTTATTTGGATTTTAATGTTTAAGAATCAGTATAACATGGCATTAGATCACAAAGATGGTATAACTAACACTGTTATAATGGAAGGCAACTATTTATGTGGCAGTCTCATCTTACCAGAAGAGAAGATTTTGACACATCATATTTTTGTGAGTGAGTGAGAATGAATAGGATTATCAAAATCGATTCCAAGGCAAATTCTGCTTCCAATTAGTGCCATTCCTATTGAGTAATTAAATCCATTCCTTACAATACCCTCAATGCCCCATTAAAGCCATGTGTTACCCTACTTCTCTTGTTCTCCCAGGGAACATCGCACTGCCAACTTGCACAGGTCAATCCACACTAATGTCATCTGTTGTTCCACTTTGGTGGACCTTCCAAGTTCTACCAGAGCAATAGATACCCTTTCCACTTTCAAGAAGTACCTACTAGAGTATTTGCCTAAACGTTTATCTACATTTCACAATGCACCTACAATTACAGTTGTTAAGGAGACAGTTCCACAGCTTGGGGATAATGGCACCGAAATATCTGCCACTCAAGGTACAGAAGCAGAAGAAGAGATTGTGACTGATTATGGCAAACACAAACGGATTTTCCAATGTTGTTATAGAGCTAGTACACATCAATTTAGCAGTGTTTTACTAGCAACACAGCATGTAACACCACCACAACTTTCAGTAGCCAACATTGTCTAGCTTTATCAATCTCATCTTAAGTCCATGATTACTAATTTATGGCATAGGCTATACAGGCTAGCACTTTGGAAAAAAAATGACTAAAAACATAGGTAAACATAGGTAAACAATTTGACTTTTGCAACACTCATAATTTACATCACATCTACTGATGTAAATTATGTCATGACAAGTACGGTTTCATAAACTATGAGAACGTGATATGATTAAGCATGGCTCATGGACAGAGGACTCATCTCTTGTGCTTGCGGTTGTCCTTGAAAACGCTGACGCTGACTGAAATTCCTGAGTAACGCTCGCCAATTTCTTCCTGTTGGATCGAACACCAATATGCATGAAAGGTACCCTGTCATACATCTCTGGTATTTCAAATTGAACTCTGCGGCCTCCAAAGATGGCACAGATGTCCATCAATTGCATGCAGATTGTAAACAGACACTTTATAACTCTTTATAACACTTTAAAAGAATGTAATGAGTTTCACACTAGTCAAAATACCCAGATAACCGATTTGTTATTGCAATGTTAGTGTGACAATAATAGGTTAGGAGGCTCTAATTGTGAAATTGTGGGCATGTCCCCTTGATCAGTTTGCCCTGTGAATACATTGTGAAAAAGCCTGGTCTCAAATCCTCAAACAAACACTCAAATACAAACAGAAAGCTAACCAATCAAGGGAAGATGTCTACAATTGAAACACACGTGAAATTCTTGCATCTCATAGAGCGCTCACAAACCCTGTTTGCCAAAAGTGCTAGACATTGAAATAATCATGGACTTATCCAAAATAGTATAATAATATATGACATAATAATGAAAAATAATATATTGGAATGATATATGATGAAATGGGACTGGGCAATAATTCAGTGCCATCCATGAATGATCATTTCCACAGACTTTTGCAGGCAGCATGAACACAGACTTATATTGACCTTTATGGATTTGTGTGGCAGGACACAAAGCCAACTAAAGCCACAGAGTAACAGTGTTCTCATTGCTTAAGGGAGAAATCCAGGTCAAATCAATCAATAGTCCTGCTTTTTGACTTTGCAGAGGTTTGAGAAATAGACCGAACAGTGAACTGTAACTGATGGGGCAGAGGAAAATGAAAGTGAAACAAAGTTCCTTGTGCCCCCATCAGTTAATATTAGGTTCTGGTTCAGAAATTCAATCTATGTTCCACCATACTCTAGAAAATGGACAATTTAGCATCACCCTACTTTTATGAATATACTTTTTAGTGACTGTTTAAATAAACGGGAAATGCTCATGTTCACCCAGACTCCCAGACAGAAACAAGTAAAAGGAAGTGAAACCTGTGGTACATGACAGACAGCATGCCATAATATTAAACATCAGACATTGTGCAATATACTGACAGGATTACTGGTGTACACAGTGTGTGTGTGTGTCTGTCAGTTTATGAGAGAGACACAGAGATCTATTCTAAGCCAGGTTCTAAGCCATGTTTGTATTATAAGGTGAGGTACAGGAAATATGATGATTGACTAAACAATATGAAAAAAAGGCATTAAAGAAAGTTGTCATAATATAAAAGAAATTACCTCTATCTGGTATGCTGGGAGATGGTGAGAGTATCCTGAGGTCTTGATTCCCAGGATCTTCATGGATTAAGCCCAAGCAGGTATTCCATTTGATCCAATTAACCTCCTCCACTCTGAAATCAGCATACAACATACAGTACACTCCAGTAATAATGTTTGGTGATCAGCTATATTAGTCTTTAGTTGTGTAGTTCTCATTGCCCACACTTGCAGTAAAGTGGCTATTTATGAATTACCTGAAGCACCAGCGGCGGTCTCCACTGCCACTTTCACCAGTGCCTTTGCTCAGGTTTTTCTCCACTCCAGAGCGAAGTCTGTGCTTCAGGCTCTGTGGTAGACGTCTTTCTATATCAAGAATTGTAATGGCTCTCTAGGAACATATGAAGACATATGCACAACATAAAGGATTTGGAACATCTGAACTATACAACTATAGTGTGTAAAGTCACTATACCTGTAGCCTCCAGATATTTGTGCTTTCTTCAGAGGTCCTCTCCACAGTTTTGTTCATGAGGGCGATGAGCATGTTGAGGAGCAAGATGTAGGTTAGTATGATGTAGGAGATGAGCAGCACGTAGAACACATGCTTGTAGGTGTACTGCTCTGTGAACTCCAGGTCTCCCATCCCAATGGTGAACTTAAACAGCTCCAAGGTAGTGAAGTAGAAGTTTTTGAAAGTTGGCTTTTGGCAAGGCCCGGGAACCTCCACAAAAAGGCGTTGTTGTGGACCCCCAGTGGTTGTAGTGTCTGGTTCATCCAGTAGAACGACTATTGCTGTGGGAGAGGCGAGATATTGAGACAATTTGAACAAAGATAAACAAAATTAATAACAGTAAAGATAACCACTGGGTGAACTTTAAACTGTGTGTGTGTTTGTGTGTATATTTAGAGTGTTATCAAAGTTATTATTATTATTATTATTTAAAAGCTATATATTAATAAAACCGTATTCTTTACATTTTGCAAGAAACGTGTACCTGCTGAAAATCCAAAAAGGAAAACCACATAGACGAAAAGGAAACGCAAAATATCCCCAAGAATCATCTAGAATGACAAGAACATTATTGATGACTTGAAAAGAACATAAGGCTAAAAAAAGAAAACATATGCTCAAGGTGGTTAATTGCACTTAATGATATACACCTTTTGTATCATGATGCCATAGATACCCATGTTCTTTGACCCTCTGGAGTAATAGAGTAGGTTGATCCAGCTTAGGGCGAGACATAACACCACACACCCAAGGTACTCCATTCTGCCACTCAAGTAAAGTGCCACCGAAGCAAGATAAAGGACTGCCTGGATGAAACTGCGATATGGGTTGGAGCAAAGAAAATAAGACCAAAGCTTATACAAATGGTTGTAATTGCTGTTCATTTGTAACTTACAACTTATTACTGTTTCAAAAAGACAGTTTTATGTGACTTACAAAAAGAGGTCACAGAATCCATCTACTAACAAAGTTTCCAGTTTTGGACGTTTTCTTTTAAAATCTGATAACTTAAAAAAAAAAAAACAGTATTATTCTCTTCCTAAAAGGACTTGGCAACAAATAATTTCAAACATATTATGAAACACATATACATATTGAAAGTATATTGACGTTTCACCTTCCTGCTTGGTTCACAGAACAAGTTGTTGAGCAAGAATAAATTAAATAGTATTCAATGGCAAAACCACGGAAAAGCACAACCAAAACCTACACTGAAACTCTAACAATTGGCTGAGTGTTCACACACATCTTTAAATCCATTTGAACTGCTGAAGTTCAGGAGGCACTATTGGGCCAATCTGGTTAAAAGTGTATTTAAAAGAAATATTTGATCCCAAACGATATTTGATTCCAAATCAGCATTCTTAACTCATCATATTTGTAACCAATCCACAGACACTGATATGAACGGCTATCTTTGCTGTCTGTCAAACAGTGTTTTTGATGTGTGTTGTTGCATGTTGTGTGATGAATATGTGCATATGTGATGAATTTTCCATTCTGGTGGACAATAAAAGGTTTATTCTATTCTATTGTATTCTATTAGAGTGGTACCCATTCCAGATGACACATACCCCTTTAAAGAAGAAATACACAGAGCCCAGGGTCAGCAGGATTTGCCCTGATGTCAGTAAATAATCTCCTGGAGTGTTCTCCAAAGGATATGGTGGCTAAGAGGGAAAATTAGGGGGGGGAGAAATCACACCAAAAGCAAAATGCAATCAAATAGGAGCAAGAAAGCGAACAATGAAAATCATCAACCTCTCCAGCTGAGCTATCTTTCCGGTAATAGGCCACAGTGGAGAAGATACAGAGATACATCACATAGACCAAGAATGTAAAGAAAAATATTGGATGAGCAAATCTCTTCCACTTCTCCTCCAGCAGCTGATTTAGGGGTTCAACCTGAAGCATCTCAAGACGATTCTGATAACACAAACATATAAATGTGTGAAAATCATACCAATACCAACAACATGATGTTCATGTACCTGTAAGCAAAATAAAGCAACAAAATGTAGACTTACGGGGATCTCAGTGCCATAAACAACTATCTCTAGTATAGAGTTTTTCTCATAGGAGTCTAGTGATGACAGGTCATATAATGAGGAATAAACAGGCCCATAGGCCCACTCAGTGAACTTTCTGGAAAGATGTTTGTTCCCCTTGTCCTGGAATTCTCTATGCAACATGTGTTTGAACAGCTTTAGAAAAACACATAGATAAAAAAGAAGATAAAAAGAAATGATAAGCAAATTATGCAATGGGTTATATAGAAACAAATTGCCTTATGCCAGAAATAATACCTGTGACAAACTATTAAGAAGCTATTCAGACCTCAATCTTGCCTGTCTTGGCTGCAAGCTTAATTGGTGTGAGGCCCTGCTTGTTTTCAATCTCCTCCAGTTTGACTTTTGGATGAAGCTGGGCCGCCCTGGTCAGGATGTGGTCATACATCTTTATAATAAAATCAGTGTTTTCAGAGCTGTTATCGGCTACCGCCACCAGGGCATGTAGAACCATGTTGCCCTGAGAGTCTACCTGACACACATCTGCTTTCTGATACTGGTTTTCCAGCAGAAAGTCAACTATGTCTTTCTGGTTGGTGCAGGCTGCCAATGAAAGTGGTAGCTCCCCTAAAAACACAAATCACATACTGCTATTTGATTACTAAGTTTGAATGAACATAAACACAAAAGGTCTGATTCCTGTTCTCTCTCACCAAAATAGAAGCAGGCTCCATCATGCTGCTGAAAGAACTTCCCACAGGCTTTGGCATGGACATCAGCACCTTTCTCAACCAGAAGCTCTACAAAATATTTACTCCTTCTTTCAATGGCTACATGAAGAGCTGTCTGGCCTTTAGGACAAAGGAACAACAGGTTGTGTAAGTAAATGGTATTTAAAATTAAAATATTCATAGATATTTCTTACATTTTAAACTCTCACCTTTGTAATAAACGTCTGTATAAGCTGCGTTTACAAATTCCTTTAAATCACCAATATTCTCTGAAACCTCAAGTAGCAATTTCACTGTGTCATTTCTGCCATCTCTTAAGTTTAGGAGGGCCTTAAGTAAAGCCGTCTTTCCCTTGGACTGATCTGCACAAAGATAGAGTGGGAGTGGGTGTGCTGTGGGAGTGCTGAAAGCCTACATCATGTTGGGATAAGAGTTTTGGACAGGAAAAAGTGGACAAATATGCATAGCAGATCTGTATGTGTGAGAACTAGGTTAGTATTGCATTAGACAAGCACACTTTACTTGAAAGTAAAATGTTTATTAATAGATATTTTACTATATAATTATATATGTGGGAAGCAAGAACTGAGTATCAATACCAGTACAGAATCATATGCCTCTGCCTTAATCAGTTCCTCATATCAATCCTGACATATTTTTGAAAGCATTGGTCGTCATCGGCAATAAGCAAAATTGAAATGGACAACTCAGTATTACATGGTTTACCTCACTGTAATGACCCACAGTGTACACTGTGGTAATACAGACATTTTAGACCACTTTAGAATTAGTGTGGTTCTTTTATGTTATTGCACTGTGATAGTGAACATCAGCCTTACATTCAGAATTAGTCAGGTGTTTCATGGACCGACGCAGGTACTGCTCCAGTCCCTCCAGCTGAGCAACGTCTCCACTGGAAACAGCTGAGAAGAGCCTTTTAATGTCAAACTTGTTCTTGTCTTGGGCTGCTTCACCTGTCATTCCACTGATACCCCTGTATTGCAGGAGATTCTATGTAAAATGTAACTTGGCAATATTTTGTACTCCAAAACTTTATGATAATAATACAGGAATAATTACCAAACATAGGCTATATATTATATTCATATAGAAAAAATATGTTGCACGGTAATGTTGTACTTTATAACTGGAGCACAATTATAGTGTTCTAAAAAAATCTTAGATCAGAAAAATGTTACAGGCACTAGTTTAACTGGGAGGAATATATTTGAATCCAACAGTCAAATAGTCTCTACAGGTTTATGAACAATGAAAAGGTTATATATTGCTATTATGAACTACACCATACAATTATAACTCACTTGAAAAAATTCCTGTTGATTGTAATCTGTGAAGAAGTTCCTCCTAGATCCTCTTGATATTCTGAGTCCATTGGACTCCTGCCTGTTTTGGCTCCACCCAGGCCAAGAGCAGATGCCCAATTATCTTTTGTCTCCTGTTCTTTGCTCTGGGCATGCTCTTCAGCGGTTCTGTCATCCACTTCCAAGGTGAATGGCTTCCTCTGGTTTCTCGGTGTTCCCATTGTGTTGCCTAAATGCTATGATACCTGGCTGTGGAAATAACAGTAGTTTATTGACATCCTTGGCCATTTTTAAAATATGTTACACTGCTGGGCTCTATGAGTCCCCAAAACCAAATTCATAATTGACTTGAATTTGTCAAATTATATAGTCCAACTCAGGTCTTAAATTTGAGCTGAGTTCCGTCTCCTCATATTAAAGTCATGTTATACAGCTCATCTCCATCTCCTCTTCGATAGGATATTTTCTGCATACACCAATAATAGTTTAAAACAAAGTCAAGTCAAACAGTTATAGTAAATTGAATAAATACCCAATAAAAAAAGACACATGCAGGATATACCATCTCCAAGCCAAGAGACCATGCGCAATTACATTTTCAAATAGATATTTGTGCTTCAGATTAATCAAAATGCTAGATTAATCCAAATTGGCATATAGCAAGTGGACTACATTTTTAAAATATTTAAAAACATTATCTGGCCAGTTTGGATCAAGTGAATTGTTAGGATTTACTTACGGGAGATACTGTTAAGATCAGCCTAAACCACCAGAACAAATTTGAAATAACAGATCATATTTTTACTGTCAAGCAGTCTAGTTGGTAACCTAAGAGGTCTTCCCCACCAATAGGAACCCAATCACTGGTCCGGTGCAATGTGTTTCAAATACAAACTGAATTCCAAAAAAGTTGGGACACTAAACAAATTGTGAATAAAAACTGAATGCAATGATGTGGAGATGGCAAATGTCAATATTTTATTTGTAATAGAACGTAGATGACAGATCAAAAGTTTAATCCGAGTAAATGTATCATTATAAAGGAAAAATATATTGATTCAAAATTTCACGGTGTCATCAAATCCCCAAAAAGTTGGGACAAGTAGCAATAAGAGGCTGGAAAAAGTAAATTTGAGCATAATGAACAGCTGGAAGACCAATTAACACTAATCAATTGGCAACATGACTGATATAAAAAGAGCTTCTCAGAGTGGCAGTGTCAGAAGCCAAGATGGGTAGAGGATCACCAATTCCCACAATGTTGCGCAGAAAGATAGTGGAGCAATATCAGAAAGGTGTTACCCAGCGAAAAATTGCCAAGACTTTGCAGTTATCATCATCAACTGTGCATAACATCATCTGGAGATTTAGATAATCTGGAATAATCTCTGTGCATAAGGGTCAAGGCTGTAAAACCATACTGGTTGCCTGTGATCTCCGGGCCTTTAAATGACACTGCACCACAAACAGGAATGCTACTGTAAGGAAATCACAGAATGGGCTCAGGAATACTTCCAGAAACCATTGTCAAGGATTCAAGGATTCAAGGAGTTTATTTGTCACATACATGAGTCACTAACGCAAAACATGCAGTGAAATTGCATTGAAGAGAAGATGGATAAAGGGAAAGAAGAAAACAAAATAAATAGCCATTGCCATTTAGCCACTGTACATAAATAGTTCATTCAAACAAACAGGACTCAGGATCCATGTAGAAGGCGAGCTGAGATGACTTTGAGGTCGTGGATTCGCAGTTGAAGTCGGGACACAGGAGCAACACCAAGTAGGGGATGGCCGTGAGTTCCTGTCCTCCACTCCATAGGCAACCTCCGCAGCCCTCCACATCCAACACTCACGACGGGTCTCCGTCTGACCTCCTCCAAGCTCCGCAGACAAAGATGGCAGGGCAGACAGAGAAAACGACGGTCGGTCGGAACGCATCATTCAAAGTAAACACACTCACTTCGCAAAAAAAATGTCCAAGACCAACAAGCTCCTCCAAACTCACAGAGACTCCGCCGAACCAAACAAAGTGACATTCAAGGCTTCCTGTAGGCTACAGTACAGTGCCAGAAATGAAAAAGAAAAACATAAAAAGTCCAGAGAGGGTGAAAAATAAAGCGGAGGTACGGCTAACGGCAGCCATCGTACAGCGCCATCACCATAGCCAGTGAACACAATCCACCGTGCCGTCCGCCGTTGCCAGCTGAAACTCTACAGTGCAAAGAAGAAGCCATTTCACTGAAGAAGACAATGAAGAAGGCGTTTTCACTGGGCCAGGGATCATTTAAAATGGAGTGAGACAAAATGGAAGACTGTTCTGTGGTCAGACGAGTCACAGAAGTTCTTTTTGGAAATCTGGGACGCCATGTCATCCGGACCAAAGAGGACAAGGACAACCCAAGTTGTTTCCAACGCTCAGTTTAGAAGCCTGCATCTCTGATGGTATGGGGTTGCATAAGTGTGTGTGGCATGGGCAGCTTGCATGTCTGGAAAGGCACCATCAATGCAGAAAAATATATTCAGGTTCTAGATTAAAATATGCTCCCATCCAGACATCATCTCTTTCAGGGAAGACCCCGGATTTTTCAACAAGATAATGCCAGACCACATTCTGCATCAATCACAAGATCATGGCTTTGTAGGAGAAGGATCCGGGTACTGAAATGGCCAGTCTGCAGTCCAGAAGAAGGGGAGATGCCACACAGGGATGAAAATGGCCTTGTCCCAACTTTTTGGGGATTTGTTGTCACCATGAAATTTTGAATCAACATATTTTTCCCTTAAAATGATACATCTTCTCAGTTTAAACTTTTATTCCGTGATTTATGTGCTATTCTGAATAAAATATTAGATGTTGCACCTCCACATCATTGCATTCAGTTTTTATTCACGATTTGTATAGTGTCCCAACTTTTTGGGAATCCGGTTTGTATTAACATTTGCCTTATGTTGATGTTTTTGTCTTTGGCAAAGTTTGATACACAAGATATTTGAGGTAATGTTGAATAACCACAGCTGTTGATAGGGGGTCACAGTCAGAGAATTGGTCTTGGTACCTCATGTGCTTAGTCTTGTGATGTGAACGTTGTGTGATGTAAGCACACAACGCAAACAACGGGTTTATTGAAAATGTCTACTTGGCACTTCCTCAGTAGCCGTCACACCAGCTTGTCAAATCTGTTTTGCCAAAGGTTCACATAAAACTATGAGTGTTTATGAATGTACAAATGGATGGCCTAGAGAAAGGGAAGGGGTGACTAGTGACTCAACAATGCCAGTCTTATGGATCTTGTGTCGGTGGACGTTTTGGTCACATCTGTTTGCGATGTCTAGTACGATACAAGCATATGATCGAACAAAACTCACAAGCTGAATCAATTCTAAAAGTGGATACAGTCATATCTCCTATTCTGGCTTCAACAAAGCACTGCTTTATTTGTGTGAAAGACATAACAAGTCCATGGTGTTTCATTAAGGACAGAATATCACATCCATTCTTTTTTAGGATCAAAATCAGTCTGATGTTGTTAGGGAACTAAAACCTTTACAATGTCTATGAGGAAATAAGCACCAGCATATCTAAACAGTGGTTTAGTGTTTCTCAGAAATGTGTGAAAGTAAAGTAGACTTACTTTACTTACTTTACTGTGAAAAGTAGACTTACTGATACATCTTCTCTCATTTGATTTTCTGTTCCCAAAGGGTTTTATATGCCATCCAAAGGACATAACACCTCCTTCACTGTTAGCCCCTTTAAACTGCTTCAGCACATGTCCGAATGACTGTAACAGTTTTCACTTTTTCGCTATATGATTCGCTGTATGGCGCGATACATTTTTGTCTACCCTTTTTGTATTTAACTTAACTTTATATCAGTTTCAGGAAGCAAAAAAACAGCATAATAATCCTCTCAGGTTCTGGTCTTCCTCACTACTATTTGAATTAGTGACATTATCAGACTTGTATTACACATGGCCCTTCAGGAAACTCTCATAGCACGGATCCATTTTAGGTTTGACAGAATTCAGAACTCGGCTACAGTGTAAATTAGTCACAATTGCTTTTGAAAAGCACACACCCAGCGATTTTTGAGATACTACATAAAAGCATAACAAGCAATATCACAACATGGCGTAGGCTACAGTAACAGCTACTATGTACTGAATAAGAAAAAGGCAAGACACTACTTACTAAAAGAAATAAATGAATTCCTGATAAATATCTATACACTGTCTGCTTATGGTGCTCTGTACATGAAATGTTGAGATAGGAAGGCTGAGGACACTGAAGTGAATCTAGCTAATGGTATATTATCTCCAGAGAGGTCTAAAAGCTGGCTGTATTGATCTTCTGTAGCCTACTGATGACAGTATTCAGGGGGTATTAAGAAGTGGTCAACATTAACATATTATTCATGCAATTTCAAATAGTTAAGTATTTTAAACAGTTTTCCCTCTGTGACACTGTAACCTGCAAATTTGTTATACAGCTCAGTTAGGAGTAACATTATATAAAGTAGCATACATTTCAGCCTTTCCAGATTAGGCTACTAAAATTCTTACTTTTTACTTTTAGCCTCGTTGTTGACACGTACGTACTTCAAAAATAAAAACAATTATATTTAGAGTATCTTGTGTAAGAAAAACTTGGTCCCTCTGAGTCTGAGGTAACGTTACCTTAACGAGTCTTGTTTGACAGAATTACTCTTTTCATATCCACAGTTGTTGGTCCTTCCTGTAAGACGACACGAGAGTCTTTTGTGAGGTCTGTGGTCATAAAGCTGTGTCTTCAATGCATATGATGAGGTTTCGTCTGTAAGCCTGCGTGCACATGCAGAAATGAAAGAAGCACCACCTCATGCCAAGGCGCAATGATTGAAAGCAAGGTTATGTTGATCAGGGCCGTGTTTCTAAAAGCACTTAAAGGAAATCGCCAACTCACAAAAGCTACTTACCATTTTCTGTAACCTTACTTAACTGTAGCCTGTGTATTTAGCTGTTATATATGTTAATTCCTGTTAATGTTTTTTTTTATTATTATTATAAATGTAGTCTAATTAGACACTAGGCGATCTTTACTATTGCAGTGGCTGCCCGTGCTCGGGACATCATATAGGCTAATGTAAAAACGCTTCATGTAGCTTTATGTGCCAAGTGATGAATTTCTCATGAACAAACCGAAATTTCAATATTATGGATGATACTTAGGCCTATGTTATGCGTTAGAGAAAAAGCTTTAGCCTATAGGCTACCAAAACAGCATCAGTCATCAACAAATTTCTAATTAACATTTCTAGGTATGCTTTCACCTCTCCAAATATGAAAACTAAAACCCCATGGCTCACGGCTCTCCACGGGGCTACCTTTACTTGTTTTATACACTTTATAAGTGCCAAAGCCAGCACATAGGCTATTTTAAAGTTTGTTGAGGAATTGTGTATCTTATGCTGGGCATACATTCAGCGATTTTTTCAATGTGCTCATCAAGAACAAATGTGCTGCCTAGGAGATTTGTGCCATTCTGTGCGCAGACGCTCATTAAAAAAAACGAAAAGGCGGCGTGTATCGGGGAGACGTGTATACATACAGTGAGAACTGGAGATAAGCAGCGAGAGTATTGGAATCAGAACATATGAATTATCTTCCTAGGCAATATGCAGGTTATGACTACATGACACAGTTCGACCAGTTGTGCCTTTATTGCCTGGGTGTTGCCATGCTATTCCAACTTTTTCAGTTAACTTTTGTTTTTGCACATACGCTGTGGGATGGATTGCGTTAAATCGGCTCGTGGCACTCCTTCAACAGAGCGATGCCCTCCCGACGGGCGACCAGAATTTCAAACAGGTTTGATTTTCTTGCGACTATGCGATTTCTGATCGGGAGCTGGTCGTGACGTGAGGTGTTAATCACTTCTCGTTACCCCATGTAGCCTAGACTACACGACGCACGACACACGATGAGGGCAAAACTCAAAATAGTCGATCCCAAAAATAGTCGCACGACTGAAAAATCGTGGCATAAAGGGCCAAAAAATCGCACTGTGTATGCCGCCTTTAGAAAACCCCAAACACGTTCCATTTGTGCCAGATTTTACTACCTGGTGTAACCTGTGTGAAGTTGGCACCCCATTAGTTGAAAATATGAATAAAAGTATTTTGATTCGTTTGTGCTACGTTTGTGCAGGCAAAATTAGCGTTTGTGCAGGAACCATATTTATGATATTTCAATTTTGAGGTCACCCAGCACCCCATCAACATCCAAATAAATGGTCGGAATCGTTTGTGCTGGTTTGTGCAGGCAAAATTAGAATTTGTGCACAAACTGTCTTTGTGAT
>JAGFZM010000007.1:2134552-2150275 GCA_017657215.1 Limnothrissa miodon | reverse complement strand
ACAAAGACAGTTTGTGCACAAATTCTAATTTTGCCTGCACAAACCAGCACAAACGATTCCGACCATTTTCGAGTCATTTGGATGTTGATGGGGTGCTGGGTGACCTCAGGTCACCAACCTTTTAAAATTGAAATATCATAAATATGGTTCCTGCACAAACCTGCACAAACGAATCCTTTTATTCATATTTTCAACTAATGGGGTGCCAACTTCACACAGGTCCTGGAGTAACCAGTCTTTCTTTTCAGAGATAGTCTAATGCTTATAGCCTACTAAAGAAATGATCATTACAATCTGGGTTCAGATTTCTCTTAAAAGTCTTCAGCCAACAAACAAGATTTGACCTGCTTGTAATTTTTAAATAGCCAGTACTTGTTGCTCTATGTTCTCGTTATATTAGGTTTTATGTTTTTTTTTTTTTAAAGTGTTTTATGTTGCTATTGTATTTTATAGGATAGCCCGTAACATTGTTAGTTACTTAAATTTATGTGGCTAGGTTCACTTGCAAAACCTGATAAATTTATCATAATGTGTCTGTCAACATTTAGTCATTTGACCTGATGTCCCACTATCTCGCCAAGGCATTTCCTCGACTAGGGGAAGGTTTCTTAAGTTAACCAACATGCTGCTGAAATGATACGACAAGGAATTTAACAGCACCATCGAGGTGGACAGCTCACCTGAAAGGGATAGTTCGGTTTTTAACACATTGAGCCCCTTTCACAGGTTGTCTAAAATGAAATAAAGTGGTTGACACCAAAATCTTGATGATTGCTCCTGCCTCGGCTATACAGTTTCTGTCATGTTTTATTTGCCATTTTGTAAGTCCCATAGGGATCTATTTGCTCCTCCATATAAACAAAGTGCCAAATAAAACATGACGGAAACTTCGCTACGATAGCCTACATGTTTTGGAACATCATTGAGCACCAACCACTTGGTGAGTAGCACTTTTTTAAAACCAGTGTTTTAAGGATAGACACAACACATGCCCATTGCGAGCCATTTTGAAGGCAGGCAGAGGCGATTCTACATATCCCAAATAGCCGAGAAGCAACCACTTTATTGCATTTTAGACAACCTGTGAAAGGGGCTTAGGCTAATGTGTTAAAAACCGAACTATCCTTTAACGGCTAGCCATATTCACGGTACGATCGCGTTAGAGCAACTCACGCAAGTCCACTTATCAAAGCAAGATTATTCATTTAATTCGTAAGCACTTATACAGATAATTTCCCGAAACCCTCACTGCTTAAAGGCGCTCTAAGCGATTGTGTTTGATGTCACTTCTTGTTGACGTTCGAAGTATTGTCAAACAAAACGGAGGATAGCTCCCTCCTTCCCCTCCCTCCCATGCCTCCTGAAAGACTCACGCGCACTAACCCCCACCCAACCCCTCCTCCAAATCCTTCTTGTCGTTTATTGGCTGGAACAATGTTTGTTATGTTTCATTTCGTTTGTTATGCTAGGTTTGCCCACTGTGTTTTTTAGCCGTTTGTGGAGCCTGGGCTGTCTTTTGTTTTTTAGCCGTTTGTGGAGCCTGGGCGTTTTTTTACAGTGTGTTCAGGGGACAGGCAGCTAGCAGATTGTGAGGAGATGTTTGCTGTATGTAACAACAAATGTTTTAGTCCTAAAAACGCGTCACATCGCTTAGAGCACCTTTAAGACCATCGTAGCCCTAATGTCACTGGTAGATTTACGTGCGATCCAGATTAACTGAACCCACGGGATGCCATGAAGTTAGTGTTGTTTCTTTGTCTGTTAATGGCTGTCAACCAATTCATATCTGGAAGAAAATGTGTTATTGGTAAAGATAGCTCCATATATTTAGACAGTCTTATTTTGCCGCAAGACCTCCAAAAACATTACTTCAGTACATATACAAATGGTTACATCCCACAAGCTGAAAACAAACTAAGGAAATTCAGATCTCAGACTTAAATGTCAATTTAGTTTGGATGCATGTTGTCCGTGTAACTTCCCACTTGTTTGCAAATCCTGTATGTGTCAATTATTTTGTTGTCCTATGCCATTCTAACATTCTTATGTACAAATAAATATACAATAAAAAATAAACACAGACACATTTGAACCACTAGACATGTTATAGCCACTAAGAACCATCATAGATCCATCAATATTGCGTGCTCTGATATTACAAAATTACCTCTAACTTTGTTTAGAAATTATAATACTGGAAATTTGTAGTATTTTAGAACGCATTATGCCTCACTGAGAAAATCAGCCTTAGCCCATGCCTTTCTGGCCAGTTGATATTAAGACCAGCCTATCACATCCGGATCTGCAACAGCTTATGTTAGTCTTGGCATCCTTTAACTGAGTGTGGAACAATCCAGTAGCTTGGCTAGCTGTTTTCCCCTAGTGATGGTAATTGGTCACTAAAACACTACTATTACACTAACCTGCATTTACATGTTGCACGAGAAAAGAAAAAAGAAATATTAAGACCGAATGTGACTGACACACAATCCTTCAAACAGTGTTCCTTAAAATGTGAAATTAATATACACTCAAATTCGTTAACAATATCTTATGCAAACATTTTTCAAAACAAACAGGAGAAATAATAAAAGTAATAGTTTTCACGTCTTTGTGATGAAATTATCTGAATACCAAAACCAATCTAGAATTTTTTTTTTTTTTTTTTTTTTTTAACCTCTGTTTCAATCCTAATATCTAATATATGATATGATAATATATGACCAAGACCTGAATGTAGGGCTGGGCGATTAATCGAAAAACAATCATAATCGACATTCAGAACCTATAATCGATAAAATTTTTCCAGGTCAATTATTTCAATTAATTTCCTTTTAAAAACACTACTGCGTGTGGAGTCACATGACCCCGCTCTTCTACGTTATTCCGTCGACATGTCGAGCATTGAGAGCTTAAAAACTGAGACAATTGAGATTCTTGAGTCAATTGAGTCAATTGAGACAAATGATTCTTCTTCTTGTAATATGTGAGCATACTTGCTGTACAAAACTTGTCAGCGACAATGAGGGCAAAATAATAAAATAAATAAAGTAATCGAGTTAAAATGTTCAATTAATCGAGATTTTCGTTTTTAGGCCAAATTGCCCAGCCCTACATGAATGTATTCTCCGTTTCATCATTTTGCACTTAAACGGTCACTATAGACCATGGCAACGCCGACTGCTGAGTCTACGTCTTTCCCATAGACAATAGGAAGTGGGAAAGCTTTCTCAACTTCTTGCCTTAAGACTTCATTTCGAGCTAGGGCACTACCACTAGCCACAACCCTCCCCACTCCTGCCTCCAGCAACGTGCTTGGAGGCAGCATGCGGACAATGTTTTCCAGGATTCCACGGCACAGGGCTCGCGTCACATGGCCCAGTGAGAGGTTCCAAGGGGAGATGTTGGACACCTGTCCCAAGGAAGTGGCAGCATGCCGCTCACCCAGCAGTGTGGGGGTGACTCTTAGGTCTGTGTCCTGCTGGGTCAGGGCAGCCTGGATGAGCAGAGAGTACATGCTGGACTCACTAGGCTCAACCCCTAGATTAAGGACATTTCAAAAGCAGAGACAATGTTGATAATCAAACAGCAACTGATATCAGAGATTATTTGCCAACACAAAACCTTATTACATGCATGTTTCTAGTTTCACTTAACATATTTACCAAGGTCGTTCATCCAGGCAGACAGCATTCCAACAAAAGTGGCCATCACATTGCCACCATTCAATGAGGCTGCCACAGCCAAATAGGAGCCATTGAAGTAGGGAAAGTAGGCAATGGGTGACAGGGCGTCGGGTATGCGGGCAGGTGTGAATCCGGCAGGCATGGCAAAAGTTAGCTGAGCTGAAGTGCTAATGTTGAGAACTGTGGATGATGTTATTAGCGCGGTTAGTTATTGGATTTTACTCAAAAAGACATGTGCAACAGGCATCAACTGTGTAATCATGGCTTGTTTAAATGCTACTTTGACAATTAGAGTTGCTTAGCAAGTTATTTTTTTATAATCAAGTGCATATGCACATGCACATACATGCACACACACACAAACACAGACAGACACACGCACACACACACATAATCGAACCTACCTGCATCACTTTCAGTGCTCATAGTAGAGTAGACACTACACTGAAAGTCCCCAAGTGCAACCCCCACAGGAGTATTGGCAGGGATGCCATGCCATTCAGAGAATGTGTTTCCAGCAAAGGTCCCTGACTCAAGAGGCTGAGGGAGTACATGAACAGGAAAGCCTGCATCTCTTAGGCTGAAAAAGATGCAGAGATCAATAAGTAGCAACATGCAAAAATCAGCATGCTTTCTCCTGTTTGATAATGCAATAAGTAACAGAATGCTTACATGTCAGTGTTCCACTGATTGGTGACGGTGTTGAAATAACCCCAGCTGGCAGCATTCTGTGCCGATATTGAACATCCCTTGGATGCACACAACATTGACACAACATAGTCATGGATGGTCCCAGCCACCTCATATTCTGTGAGAAATTCTGGTCTGCCGATGAAAATACACTTAATCTGAGATTTGACACGGTTACACAATTAAGCCTACACCTGTGTGCTCGGACAATAGCACATTGCTGGACTATGGTGTTCGAAGAAAGTGCACGACTACACAACTTAACTTACTTGTGCTTAAGCAACCAGAAGATAGTTGCACATCCAAATCCAGTGGCAATGTTGAGATGAGAGTTAGGCTGTGGTAATGAAGAAAGGAAGTCACTGCTGCAGCGGCCATCCTGCCATGTTATTAAATGACTTGTGTCTTTTGACTTGAAAATGTGAACATTATTGGTGTCAAACCATTCACAACCTGACAAGATGAGTTAAAATAGCATTACTTTTTTCAGTAAATGTATTTAGTAATATCACACTATAAATCTAAAGGAGTTATGAAATGAAATGTTGAAAGTCTTAAACAATAATAAAAACCTGTTTTTCTTCTCCAAAACATAACCCCATGCATTTGTCCAGAAACTCCAATTCCGACGACTTTCTGCAACTTCTCTCTGGGTAGAGAAGTAACACACTGATTAAGGGTGTAAATTATTCTCTCTGGATCCTGCTCCTTGGCCTACAAGATGAAAGGGCACATCACAATAACGAAAGAGAAAGACTTCTAATTGACAGGCTTCGAAATGAAAGACGACGTACGTACATTGCTCACGTTGCTTTCCTTGTTAGCCCCCGTTGGCAAACAGTGACTCTCCGTGACAGTTCTGGACTGGGAGTCGAGTAATACAACTTTCAGAGATGTAGTCCCCAAATCGATGCCAAGTATATAATTCGACGAACAGGAAAGTGCCATTTTTGAGGGTTGCAGCGTCGTTTTACCACTGGAAACCATGCATACCCAAAGTTCTGTTTTAAACCTGAAATGAGCTATGCAAATATATTCGTGCTTTACTGCCACAATACACTGAAAGGCAAACGTCCTGAGAAAAATTCGCAACCTTTGTGCTCTATTTGAGGCTAGTTATAGTTTAACCTCAACACCACTTCATAGGAAACGGATATCTTTGTATTCTGTTTGTCTGTAGGGGCTACCGTAGTGTCGAAGGTCATACGCAATTTCCATTTTCATTTAATCTTTAGCACGACAGGCGAGCATCGCAAAACGCAATTCATCATTATATATAATTCTCCTAAATTTAAAACGAGATTTAAAAAAAATGATCTGTGTCCTCCGCCGTCTGTGATTTCAACTACGATTTCCAGTTCCCTGCCCAGTAACTTCCCAGAATGCTTTGCGTTGAAGATGGCAGTTCAAGGAACAGGCAGATGACTACAACGATAAACTCCAGTTCCTTCATAGATTAATTTCGTACTTAAAATTGACCACATTTCCTTTTTTTAATAATCTATAAATACATTCACGCACAGTAAAGCTGTTGTTTGCCTACGGTTAGAATCTGTCATAATATTCATCTTCACGGTAAGAAGTCATTTATGCTACGTTAACAATATAGTCATCACTAGCATACCGTTTTGGCTACATTAGATAAATAAAACGTTCAGTAACCATCGCAATAAATAATTTTCTAAGATATCGTTGTTTTTGTTTTTTATTAAATCTTATATGCCAGTGTGCTTCGTTTGTTTACATTTATTCTTTCCCTCATCATTAGATCTGATTCTGTGCAATCATGACCGCCGCTCTGGCAGCCAAACGTGAGGGACCACAGTTCATCAGCGAGGTAGCTGTGAGGGGCAACGCTGCTGTGCTTGACTACTGCAGGACGTCTGTTTCTGCTCTATCCGGTGCCACAGCGGGTATATTGGGCCTTACAGGATTGTATGGTTTCATCTTTTACTTCCTCGCATCTTTCCTTCTCTCTTTACTGCTCATCCTCAAGGCTGGTCGACGATGGAATAAGTGCTTCAAATCTCGGCGTTTGCTCTTCACCGGAGGCCTTGTTGGAGGTCTTTTTACCTACATCTTGTTTTGGACTTTCCTGTACGGAATGGTTCATGTGTACTAAAGGGTGTACACAGATGTTGCTTATGTCTTCTAGCATAGTCTCTTCGCCCCCGGGTGCTGTCTAGGTCCGCAGCCACTAAATATTTAAAGATAATTTTGAAACGATGTTAATCTTCACTGGCATTGCACTGAAGATGGTGTTCACACTAGTCACAAGACATGCTGTTAAGTGACATTGTCTCAACTGGCCTTACACAGTGCTGTCACATTTGTTGGAGCAACACTGGCCTTTTCTGGACAGTGCACAAGGACAGAATCAAGCCATCTCTATTTCACGGACTGTTGATAATCAGATAATGTACTTGCAGTGCATCTTCTTAGCTCTTTAGAAATAACAAAAAAGTAAACTATCAAATGGGTTCCCAGTGATCATTTTAGTGCATTAGTGCGGGACACATTTCCTCCATGTACCTCACTAACATACAAGTCTTACATCAAGGAGTATGGCCCTTAATCAATGTCATTATTTTATAGTTTAGTTTGGTGCCAGGGTTAAGTCTGTTGTTGATCATCATTCCACCTAACCTGAATTATTTAAGTGTCTCTGAATTAGAAATGTAGTGCTTGAGCAGGATGTTGCCTACAGCAAAATATCCACATTAAATATGTCAAAATATAAAGTCTCATTCATTGTTGAACCAACAGCAATAAACTTGCAAATTGTCCTATTACATTTTTATGACAAATTACTATACTAAGACATAGGCCTAGACATTTAGAAAGAATCTGCTTTAGACCTTCACATTTATTTCACCTCGAGTTGAAATAAATAAAACATACAATGTAGGAGTATTGGGGTCATGGTGTAGAATCTTGCAGTCTTTGAAGGACATTGGAAATTCAATGGCATACATTACTTTATGAAGTCAATGGAAACTTGCCAGGTCATCTGTAGATTTATTGGCCTTCTTCAGCAATAAGTAAAATTAGTTGCTATGCATATAGACTCTACACACTAATAACAGACAGTACAAAATGTGTAAACAGTTACTTAGACCTGGAAGAAAGTTTTCACAACTTTATATAAGATGTCAAGGCCTCTAAGAAATCATATCTGGAACTTAACAAAACACCACTACTACCATTACACTGTCATACTTACAATGACTGATACAACATTACACTAATACATTATAACTTGCTCAACTGGCCCAGTGGTTACAACTGAACTTTTAGTGAACATAGGTCAGGTCAGTTGAATACAGAGTAAAAAAATAAGACAATACGTTTTAAACAAGAGAAGTTTCTATCCTCAAGCCATCTGAACTTTATAAACATGGTAATGACTTTGCAAACATTCAGTCTGCATGCACTTTACACAACCATATATATACCCCACTACTGGCATGCTAGCCAGGTTCCTTAACCACCACGCTATCCCCGCACTTAACGCCACTACTCCAGGGATCTGTCTTCCATCCAACCCTACAGTCATAGAGCTCAGATGTATCACCAGTAAGTCCCCCTCCACATACACACAGCAAACTGCCCAAAACCCCTATATTTACCAATAACCCCCCACCCCACATACACACAGCACACTGCCCATAACCAGACCCCTACACTCAACAGTAACCCTGCACCCCCATATGCACACAGTACACTACCCAAAACCCCAACTTGCACCATTAAGTCTTACTCAGCACACTGCCTGAAAGGCTGCCTACAACAGTGCACCCCCTCTACCCTACATAGGCACACACTGCCATGATCGGCCTGTTATCCTTGGATAAGGAAGTTTTTCCTTGTCCATGTTGGTGGCATTGTATTATGCTATCCACCTAAGCAAGCCACTCTTGCTCTTTCTCCATTCTATTCACCTTCCAAATATTCATTGTTTTCTTTAAATAAATAATTTAATATAATATTAAAATATTCATTTATAAATATATACAGTATTTTGGTTAATCTGATATAAAAATACTAAATATTACTTAGATACTGAATTTTTGGTTTTCATTAGCTGCAAACATAAAAAAATAACGCATTTTCTTAAATATCCTTCTTTATGGGTAATCAATATATATATATACACACAATTTACTTTTTACCTTAAATTACTAAACTGAACTTTTTAACAATATTCAAATTTTCTGACCCTATCTGTAGAACATGGGATTTAAAGACAGAGGGTAGGATTTATCACCTTCTGCAGACTGGTGTGAAGCCTAAAAATGGCATAAAAGCATCTTGAGAATTCAACCAAGCACTGACTGCTACAAAAACAGACAAATTGACTCTTGTTGGCTTTTTATGAAGCTGTTCACAGAATTCAAGAAATATCCAGGATATCACTCACATGAATCTGTCTCATTCAAATGATCTACATGTAGGAACTCATCTTGGCCATGCTGACTGTCTTCACCAAGTTTATAGGTTATATACTGTCGGGCTAATTTTGGGTTGTAACAGCAGTAAGTTTCTGTTCCTCTGTTGGGCGCTTTCGGTGCCGTCTCTCGCGATGATGTGCTGATTTACGATCCCTGTGATCCTTATGGTCTCTATGGCCCTTATGGTCCTTGTGGTCCTTAGAATTTCTAGATTTTTTCTGTTCCCGTCCCCTAGAATTCAAGAATTAATCATTAAGAATTGCCATGCACATTATATCAACAAAAGTTATTTTTCCTAGTTTTGTTTTAAAGTGCCCAAGAATGACTAGTGAATTAGCCCATTACTGCTGGAGCAATTACAGTTTTCCGAAATTACTGTGTATTGCTTATCAGTTTCAGAAATCTCATTGCATTGGTAAAATGCTCTTACTTCTTCTTTTTTTAATAAACAAACAAGACTATTACTGTTTTCATAAATGGGTTCAAGGTTTCAAAGATGTTTATTGTGACATTGTGAAGGCTATTCATTTATGACCCATATTAATTTCAACAATTATTTCAAATATTCCAAATCAGCTTACTTGTCAGTTTCAAATTTCTTCTCACGGTAGAATGAACTACCTGGCATCAGGTAGAGTAAGAGAATGTCACACAGAAACACTCCCTGAAAAAGAATCAAATAGATGTTATCTCAGGAGAGTAAACATTGAATTAGTGTCCGAATTCAATATTAGCAACAATTCTAATAAGCTATTTGTGAGCTGGTATTTGACTGGCATGACAAGATACAAATTAAGACTCTTCCCCTCTTAAGATTCTTTCCCTCACAATTAGGAAAATGTGGTTTATTTACTCACTGGTGAAAAACTCATGATACATGATAGATTTTATTGTGTGACTGTGTCAATTTATGGAAATACCCACCGCTCCCATCAAGGCCAGCCCAGATCCAATATTTATTACTGTTGGAATAATGTTGAATCTTCCTGCCTATTGAAAAAGTTGCAATGTTGATTCTAGTATCCTAACCAGCACAATCAGAAAGCTGAGCAGATGAAATACAAGATACATAAGCGTTGGTATACCTCTCCATTAATCATGATGTCAATGCGGATCCCAAATACTTTGTAGAGGGTGCGATAGGTTTCCCCATTTTCATCTTTGAAATACTGGGTGTATCTAGAAACATCACTTTGTCTCAGCAGATTTTGGAATTAATTGCATGCAACAAGTAGAGGTTTCATGCTTCTCAATACCTGAAATTGTAACCCGATGTGGCATTGCTATTTGAGTGACCATCCAGGCGTGTGAAGCTGTACTGAGGGTTGCAAAGTGAATAATCTTTGTCAAGATCACAGTTCCATTCAATCGAAATTCCAATTGATCCTCCCTGAAAAAAAACAGCAGACATGGCCTACATAAACATTTTAGTCTACTTATGCTCTGTAGACAGATTAATACTACATACCTTTGAAAAAGTGAACTATGGTTTTACCTCACTTGTCTTCAGCTAAATATTCTATAAGCAAATTTGCTAAATTGTACCTGACACCGTGACCACTATAAAGTGAATGGTGTTATGGCAAATCATTGGAGGCTATGACACCAACATAAATAAATATCTACCTTTTAAAGTTAATAAAGCCAAGTCTACTTACCAATACAGCCATTTCCTCAAAGCTGTGTCCGGTTTTACTCACAAGGTCGCCAAGGCGAAAAATAGGGCAATAAGGATTGTAATCTTCATCGTATGTACAGTTCTTAAGATACGAGTCATTCTCTGTATCCAGGATATTAGACCTAAAAAGGCAGGGTAAGTCTTACAACCTTTCCGTTGACCTACAGAAGCATGTATATCAGGCTGCTTTCCCTGAAGGTTTGTTTACCGATAAACAGCTCCTTTAATGTGCATGCTTCATTAATTCCATAACCTTAATTCATATGCTATGTAGAAAGCTACAAACTTGTATCTGTCTGGGCTTTGGCAAGCTTGAGTCATGGTTCCAGCTGGTTAAGTAAAACAACAACAGCCCTGCTGAAATCTGAGAACTTGAGCCCTCCCTGCTGACACCTGTCATGAACTGCGTAGTGTCTGCTGTTAGATTTCTTGGATAACAGGCCCTGACAAACAAGACAACAGTGACTTAATGCCGCAGTGGTGTGAGTTGTCAAAGTATAAAAGGGAGCAGCAGGAACTAAAAATGAATGATGAACTAGAAATCTGCAGATCACTATAAAACACAAATATGGATCATGATAGACACTTCGAAACTCACTTTGAAAATTCAAATTTAGGAAACCGGATGAAATTCTTAATATAGACCGTGAAATTTTCAGCTCGTTTTAACAAGGCGTCCCTGTTCAAGAAAAAGAGAAAAAAAATAGAGTAATGATTGCAGAAGGTGACTCATGAAAGGTATATAGGGGTCTGAATACAGTCTTAACAGCTGTGACAGCATTAGGACTGAGGAAGTCTCTCTCTCTCTCTCTCTCTCTCTCACGTGGGTTTGTAACTACGCTCCACTGGACACCAGCCATGGATTTCACAGGTACCGGTGGTATTTATGCAGTGTCCAGTCTTTACACCTGTGGAGATAATACCAACAGACAAACAACTTTTCTTACACAAAATCTGTTCCCAGTAACATGCAACCTGGCTAATCAACAGAAACTCTGGGCAAAGGTCAGAAATTCAAACAAGTGTCAGCAATATGACTGATCTTTTTAGAAAAACATGTCAATGGACTATTTTACAGGACTTTTATTCCTAAAGTTGCAGCATTCAGTGAATCAAGAAATCCAATCCTATGACATCAAATCAAACTCTTTAATTTTTAAATTATTACCATAACCATTCAGGTGGTCTTACCATGGCCAGCAATAACAATTTCCCCTTCAAGGCAGTCTACATCCAGTTCACACAGACCATCTAGCACTCTATGGCTCTGAAACATTAAGAAAATATGTATGCAGAAATTGTATTGCCTTTAACTACTTATTTTCTGTAGATCAGCAATTCAAGTTCAAATATTATGTTCATCTTTAAACCTCCACCATGTAACTTCAATTTATTATAACATATTTGAGCAACGCCAGACATTATTTTGTACCTCTGGGCAGACACCCAATCTCTGGTTTGGGGTTTCTATGTAATTGGTCACAATAAAGAATACACGTTCACCCTGTGGGGAAAAGAGTGCAAAACATGATGAAGTTTGGTAAAGTGATTACTATATATTCCCATACTCCCAAAAATCAATATCAATTCCAAGTAGTGGGTTTATGTGTGATGTTTTTATAAATGATTACTTTAATTGTTTGTAGGCTATATTTACTCTGAGAAGTAGGCTACCTGTGGGGGAATAACATAATCCTCTGGTCCCCAAATTTGTGCCCCTGAAGTGGTATTGATCAGGGTCACACCCTTTAATTTAGTAATCACAGAACTCTGAACTGCTTCTTCTTTCTCCTGGTAGCCTTTTTTCCACAGGAAGACCCACCTATAGTGAAAAGCACATTAGGAAAGGCTACTAGCCATGCAGGTCTAGCATGGGGCCATATGGGCTTCATGTCTAGACTGGACACCTTTGGTAATAATAACCATCACAATATGATCTGGGTATATAATAATAAACAGAATAGCATGCTCGGACCTAATTAGTCAGTATGACCAAAATCTATGTCGAGAAACCTGAGCAAGCTTAGTTTTGTCTTCATATGCGTCAAGCTTAACTACCATAGCTGTCATTTCAACTTAAACACAATAAATACCCCTAGCCTTTAGAAGGTTTAGAAATGTTTCGCGACGCTCAGTCCTAAACGTTGTCTCTCAATAGAAGAGAAATTACGTTAACATGTAGCCTATACCATAATGAGCATAAAGCAAACCTAGGCAGCGATTAGAGGGCAAATCGATTTTTTATGTGCGCAAACTACGTTCCTATTAATAGAAGTCGAGTAATTTCTGTCATATAGATTCGACTTTAATAGTTTAAACACTGGAAGTAATATTGAAATGAAATTTTCAATTAAATGGAGACTAGCTGATAATGTGGAAAAAAAAACATTTAGAGAGGAATCGTTGTTTCATTCAGCGTTGTAGGTTACCCTACTTACCCAATAAGATAGCCGATGACAGACAACTGAATGAGTCTGAACAGAATCCCGATTTTTTTGTTCTTGGCGATAACAAACTTTTCAGTTTTATAATCCAGTAGAGTCCGTGCGAAACTTGAACATGCCCCAGCCATGTTGCCGCGCACTGGACAAACCTCCCCGGTCACCCCTGCAGCCTGAGCAGTGGCAGATAGAATGAAATTACCGACCCTAGGACGCACGGTATGCCGAGCAAAATGTTAGTAGCAGGTTACAGAATCGTATCATTTGAAGTAACAAAAAATTGCATCAAACGAGAAGAGGAGCCGAATATATAGCCTACACTGCTATATGCTGCCTATAGTTCTTTATATAGTCCATTTATTTAGTTATTTTCTAGTTCAAATACCTCTGCATTTAACCCATGATTCTCAAACATCCATTACCAATGGACATGGTCAAACACCACCTGTGGGCCTAACATTAGTTCTCTACCACATGATTTCGTATATTACCAAATCCCTCAATCTGTTTAAATAATCCTAAATGTGCTAAATCATAAACTCAACAGTTTTGTTTTGACTGTCATTAACAAATTTCTCCAGTCTCCACTGGGGCCCGCCAGCACACCAAGAAAACTATTTAGACCGATCTTAACCAACTTTCATTCAAAGATTCTTCATATGCCATGAAAATCATTACAGCAGCACAACGCTAATCTTATCAACACTTACTTAACACTTAACTAAAATGTATTACTATTACCTATTGTGACTATAGTTTTGACAGTTTGTGTCAAAAACCTAGGCTGAAGCATTTTAATAGGCCTGTTTCTTTTCTTTTTTTTCTTTTTTTCAGAAAACAAATTAATCTGGCTTTATTCAGAAAAAAAAGCCATTTTTGTTTTTTTTTTTCTTTTTCTTTTTTTGTAGGAGCGAGCACATGACCATAATTTACATGGGATAACATGGAAAAAATATATTCAGAAGTCTGCATGTGAGAGGGGTATTTGGAGTACTGGGTCTATTTTTGCCCCATGACCCAGTTTGTGCACCATGGGCATCACTTTACAATGTACTATAGCTATTTCCAAATGACTGATACGCTATAAATCTCAAATTACAGATTCACCGGGCCTGTATTTAATAGACATTCAATGTTACAGATAAAGAAAGTAGTTATTTCATTACCAATACATTAATCTGAGATTGATCTTGGTGTGTTGATTGTTTCTTGATTTCTTGCACTAAGATTGCCTCCATTAAGTAAGATGGGTAAGATGCAACAGTTCCCATTCATGGATGACATATAAAACATTTTGCAATATTTAATCTTTTAACATGAGGCTGGTGGCTATTACTGATCTGCAGGACGACCCTTCAAATGACAAACTTTAAAAAATATATAGGCTAGATTATATGTATATATATGTCTTTGGATGTTTAATGAAATGCTCTTAGTAAGTTTGGAGTCCTCTGGGCTACTTCTAAACTGTCCCAGACTTTGGTGCTACATATAGCACTACATTTTGTTGCGAATTACTCTGTCCTAAAATTATGACTGGCATGCCCATTATGGGTTTCTCCTAGCCTGGGCCCGCCCATTCTTCCTGTGACACTATTCAATTTCACGAGCAAATCATTCTGGCCAGGCTGCCGTTTTAGAGGAATTATTTTTCCCAAATCTGTGGGCACCAATGAGAAATGACCTTACGCATACGTCATCAGAATGAGTGGTCTGATTGGTTGTAGATTTGTCAAGTAGTACACAGAGGCATCTGATGGACGCAGGTTAAGCCCGCCTCCCAGAAGACGTTTAGTAATGTAGGATGGCCAGACTAAGCTCCCATGAACTTTGTCGTGCAAGCCAGGCTAGGTTTCTCCTAAATACACAATGTTATAATTTTCTTTGGGATGAATAAAGTATCTCAATTTTTATGTGTTTATATGTGTTTTCAATTAAAACGTGACATAGCCAGGCAGCTGTTTACAGAATATGGTTCAAAATCTGCTTTCAGGTTATTATTGGGGCCATTATCCAAGTATTTGCAATGTAACCCTAGGATTATGCTTACATTTTAGTCTGTGTAGGTTCATGTCATAACAACATGCATTATCTCTATAGGTATACACTCTAAACAACTTTGTTACTGGAGGGAAAGGATTCCAACAACTTTGGATTTTGTGAAACACTGACATTTCAGCCTCATTTCTTTCACCAGTTTTAAAATAAAAAGGTTCAAAGTGCTTTTTCCCCACTAATTGACTTGCATCAGTTAATACAACCTGCTTATAAGATTGGTTTCTTACTTGTGTGCTCAGCTTTGATAAAGTAGATTCTAAAATTAACCTTCCAATTGATTTACTTATATAAGTATATATTTATTATAGTAAGTGTTGACACAAGTTAATCTAAATCTCTGAAATGTTCCATGTTGAAGGTACAAGATGTTGCTATATATATATATATATATATATATATATATATATATATATATATACACACACACACACAAATTAGATATCACATTCCAATATAGTAATAGAGCAAATAATTTACAAAATATATTAAAGAGGCAGTTATAACTTCAAATGCTTTATTCATCAGGAACAGTAAAAAAAAAAAAAAAATGGTGCAAAGTGAAATTAAATATAAAAAGGGAATTTGGATAAGATGGGGGGGGGGGGGGGGGGGAGAGAAACTGTGCTGAAACACTGTAACAAGACAGTTGATTATTACTGTCCTCCCCTGAGACGCAACACCAGGTGGAGTGTGGACTCCTTCTGAATGTTGTAGTCGGA
>JAGFZM010000007.1:2098661-2134542 GCA_017657215.1 Limnothrissa miodon | reverse complement strand
ATGGTGTCACTGGGCTCCACCTCAAGGGTGATGGTCTTCCCAGTCAGTGTCTTGACAAAGATCTGCATATTTCAACCTGCAGAGGGAAATGGAAAAAGCTACATAAGAATCCACACTGGCAGCAAGTTACAAATTTGTCAAAATCAGAACATATCCATTTTACACACACACACACACACAAATAGAAAAAAAACAAAAATAAATAAACCCACACACAACCACATCACACACACCAATTATCACAATAATACCACAAAAGCAGAAAATGTCAGTGAAAAAATGATCAACTAAAAATAGCCATCTAATTATTAACAAGTAAACCAGAGAGGGTCAGTATCCAAGATCTTTGAGTAAACTGGCTGTGACACCGACAGCCATGGACGCCATTTTAAGACATCCGGGTTCTTTGTCTTGTTTTTGAAGTGACTCAGCAATACCAATCTGCCAATCGTTATCTGAACGTTTAATACACTATTAGTACGAAGATTTCCGTCTCTAATGTTAATGTTTTCACATCAGTCAAACATTTACCAGATTTTCCGAACAATGTTGGGCAGAAAAATCGAGAAACGGCGATAGTGCGCAGTACATTGGAAGACTGCATGGTCTCAACTATACAGTGAATGGTCTTAACATTACACGTAGAAAAGAAACTAAAATGCTCCCACATAAAAAAAATTACAAGAAATAAACACTTACTTTGATCGATTCAAAGAGGAATAACGTCGTTTTCTTCTCTCGTGATGCACCGCCGTGTGTCTTCGGGTGAAATCTAAATTCCTTGATGGGACACTACTGTATTTATACAAAAGAGGGATTGTGACGTTTACAGACGTCACACCATTTTGTACGTCCGCTGAATAAAATAGTTCCAAATTCTAAGCCGCTTGTATTTTATTTCATATGCATACATGTAAAAATATTTTTAAATAGATATGTCACCTGCAGTGTAAACTGTGGTTGTATGTCTAACGTGTACTGTTGAATAAGAAATCATGCGGAATGATATTATGGTGTTACACCGTGATGAGTCTAGAAAATGCCAGAAAGATTTTACGCCTTCTTTCAAGTTCTTTGGTGATTGGATGGGGGAGTTGTTTATCAGTTGCCATTGGATAAGCATAACAACAATCTCTGTGTTAAGCAAAACCAAAGTACAATTTGGCTTCTTGTGCAAGTGTTGCAATGTTTAATGTGAAGAAGTTTTGCTAATATTGGCTAAAGTCAAGTGTGTAGTTACTGTTTGGTTCTTTTTTCTGATAGGCCTATAGCCTACTGGGCCATGAGCTTTCTTCTAAAAAGCAGTCTGTCTTCATACTGTCTCCATATGCCTATGATAAAAAAAAATATAGGCCTACCTCCAAAAATATCCTGTTTGATGATGAGAATGAACAGAAACTGTTCAGGCCACAATTTAGAAAGCAGCTCAAGGCAGAGACAGAATTCCAAAACAAGCTGTTGCCACATGAGGTGTCTACTGTAATGTAGGTCGGGTCATAAGAAAGCTGACACCACTTTATTGGTTATATGTGGTCTACTTCATATGAAAGCAGGATAATTATTGACATTAGATTATATTTAGGGCACATCAACACATCAAAACCTGCATTTTACAGAATACAAATTGTTATATATTGTTGTTTCTATGTTTTCTGTATAGTTTATTCTTGTAGATACCCGAATTCATGGTTAGTTTGTATTGTTATTGTTCTTTTAGAGAACAAATAGTTTTCCTCATTAATGGTGTTTGTATTTCAGCTGCTTTTGTGAAAACAATGGGACAAAAAGCCTTCTGCTTCTTAAAATTAGGCTACTATAGGCTATTGAAAGTATTAGGATATCTGGAACTGTTTTCCTAAACTATGTTAGAAGTCACTGGAAATTATAATTGAGCATTACCTTCTGTGCCAAATACTATTGCCTTAAACATTTTCAACTAAGATTAGGGCTAAATGATTGGTTTAAAAAAAAAAAGACATTAAATAAAATAGTTGTTTGTCCTTACATTTCCCCCCTTTCCCATATTTCCTGACTATACAAGGTGTGGTTCTCTATTTTAGGTCATGAAATGCCCTTTGCTTCAACTTGCCAGAATTTCATGTGACACCAGCATGATATGCCACGTCACTCTCAGGGTGTGCCTGAGCCTGCTGATAGACTGGCCTACTTTGACAAACCTGTTTGCAGTTGGTTGTTTTTGAACAACATGTTTTAGTAACTGTTCCAGGAACAGATTTCAGGCACTTGCTCTGACAGTAAAATAGCCTAATGTAGCTTGGCAAAGGTCAAGCCTAATTGCCTGTTTGGAACTGTGATGTAGCCTAAATAAACAACTCGATTTAGTCACAAAACAAAGGTGCTCACGTGTGTAGAGGAAAAGTCAAATATTTTAATTTAATGACTTCTGTAGGCAAAGTGTTTCCCAAAGTCCACATATAGAATACATGGGCAATAAATAGGAAAGACTACAGACAAGTCCGGGCATAGCCAGAGGTTCCCTGAAAGAATCACGTGATTTTGTCATCTGCTCACGCTTTTAGCCTGCTGTTAAAATTCATCAAGGACACATGAGAGTGTTATAGGCCTACGACGTCATGGTTGGTAAATTTGCAGTCGGCAATTTGATCTTAAAGTGACCGTGTCACAGAAGCACTGGAAACAGGATAGAAACATTTTTTACAGTCATCAATTTTAATCCCGTTTTTGGCTAAAAACGTTCATGGCACACAGAGGGCAAAACCAAAGGTAGGCCTAAAACTGAATTCAATTTGTTCCACTGCCGCTAGCTAGGGCAGAAATGTTTGTAGTCTAATCATCAGATCGCAAAGGGGTTATTTTAGTAAATCTGTGGTCTGTCTCGACTGGATAAGTCACGCATAGTGCCATCTACCGGCGGTAAAGTAGGCTAGGCCTAGCCGAGTTCGGAGACCTGCAAAAGACATTCTCTTCCAGCTGGTTTTTCTGCCATTTTAATATTTCGTTTATGGTCTATTGTTAGTAGCCTAATATCTGTGGTCATATACTTAATACATGAAAAAATATATTAGGTGAAGCCTATTCCTCAATTAAAGAAGGTTGGCCTGCCCTTATCTCACAAAGCAGATAAGTGTAAAGAAATGCACAATCAAATAATGTTGTTAAGCTAATACTAAAGTATTTAACACAAAATTGCTTCTTATCCAGTTCAGCTGTTTGTCAAAATGTGAATGATATAAAAATGTTTCAAATCCAGTTCGCTCTGATCAGTGTCTTTGGCGCATCATGTTTCTTGTTGCTCTGTGGCAGTTGTTACGTAGAACATTATAATTCTCTCCACCAGCCTTGATGAAGTCAGAAATCGTTTTTTCCCCTCCAAAGTTTCTTGTCTCACCTGTCTGCTGTAAGCATAAATGACACCCCACATGGTTAGCCCGAGATCATCAAAACATGTAGGCCTATTTCAGGCTACAGGCTACTCTAATGTAGGCCTACAGAAATCCATATTACATATTCACATATGTATGCCTTTTGGAATATCTAATTGCATTTTAACACTTTATATCGACTAGTGCAGGAACACAAGCACTATCATCAACACTCACCCTCCAATTTGAACTCATGTGGCGTGCATCGGTCACTACCGTCTGAGACCTGATTCCAACCCCTTTTCCTTTGTGGATCAGATGTTGTGAGCCATCCTGCAAGGTCACTCTGAAAAAAAAATATATATAAATAAAAGTTTGTGACAAGAGACTGATTCTACATCTGTTGCTTATGTTGAGGTTCTCAGGGTCAAGCTTTTGCATATGCAGTTATAAACAGATATGAATGGTTTGCCCATTCCTGCGCCCATTTACCTGACTCCAGAATGGGACAAGGTGCCATACTCTTTTTTCCAGCCATCCAAAGGGCGTTTCATTACTTCAGCATGGACCACTCTAGAGCCCAAGAGGCGCTGAAGGTCTGCTCTGTTGGTCAAGTCATGAGCAGGAGTCCCACCTAAATAGATAAATAACATGTAAGTCGTGTTATGTAGCCTATAAAGTATTTATAGCAGTTAATAAAGTGAACCAAGGCCAACTGTACACATGCAGAAAAACTTTTGCATAGTCATCGCAGTGGTCATTTGTTGCGGTGGGAGATTGGACAGTAGGTCTCTAACAGCACAGGCTTGCAGGCAGGCAGTGCAAGGTCAGTCCAAGATTTCACAATAAAGACGGAAGTTTTGACACATAGTGTCATTCCAATATACAGTAACAGAAAGTTAAGGAGGGGGCGTGTGTTTGGGGAACATAGCTGCAGCAGCAGACACCGCTTGCACAGGCATTTCACTTGTTAATTTCAGCTTAGATCTGTGCAGCAAGTTTAAATGCTTTCTAGGTCAAATCAGGTTGAAGAAGCAGTCTTTCTCGTATATGAGGATCTTTTATGAATTACACTATCTAGCAATGCTGCATTTCATCCAAGTTGGAAACAAACTTGCAAAGTCAGCAAAATGCCATGGATTCACAAAGTGCTTAGACATATTATAAAAAGCATGCCAGTCCTGCACAGTGTAATAAGCTTGTAGCTTCCTATTTGCGGAGTCAACAGTCTTAATGTGACCAGGCAAGGTGTAAAAGATCTGATGTCCCTAAGCATAGTCCCCAGCAGTGACGGAAAATTACACGTTTACGAGTATTATAGTATTAGTTGTAACCACTTGCAAATAGTTACAGCCTTAGTCACATGTGGAAGAGCAACACATGAGTTGGAAAAAAGCAAAGCTGATATAGTTGCAGTGTCTATGAAAATTTCACAAAAAATGTATAGAAACCAAAGAGAAACTGTGTTCAAATGAGTAAGCAATTATGCATTGTACATGACATTATGCATTGGTGCCACCTACTGGCACATGAAGGATTCAGAGAAGTAATATAATACATACTTGCATTGCCTACTTTCCTTGTAAATGTGTAATAACTTGACATAAATAATATTTGTCTATGTTTTGCATGCTGCATGGTCTGTGTCTAATGATTTAATTTAGCCTCATATAATTTAGGCTGTAATGCTGTTTAGCTTGCAAATACACAGAAAAAAACATATTCATATTTACAAGAATGGAAAACAGAATTGAACATACCTCGACCACCACGGCTGCTGCCACACTCAACAACTATTATAAAAGAGCTGCAGGCCAGGAAAACAATGGTCTTGATGGAGCGCATGGCTGCTGGGATGCTTCAGTGGAATTGGAGTTGCTTTGTCTGATTATGAAGCCACAGTAAGAGAAGTGTTGTATTTATATAAATACAATCCCCAGTTAAAGCAAGTCAAAAACTGAATATTAGTGAGTAATTCTGCAGTTGCGCAACACTGAGAAAACCCTAAGGAATTTCCAGTTACCCCTTCCCCTAACATAGTTTCACTTTGTTCTCCTGACCTCAGCATGCATTAATAGGCAACTGCAACCAATTTCTTTATGTGGAAATTTTCCACTTTATAACCTTGATGCATTAAAATAGGCTACAAACCAGTTTTTACAATCCTAACTGAAAGACATCTTCACACTCTTGACTTTTATTTATAGATGTGTAAAGATACATTGATATTGTGCAAGTTTATTTTATGCAACATTTTAACTAGTGCATTTCTGAAGCTAAAATAGTTTCCTCTCATAAATGTATTTTACAAGTAGTATTCTATGTGCATTTGGTGCTACAACAACCCTAATTTAAAGTCAGACTGTTTGATCTTTGCACTTTCTGTAGCCTTTTGCCCTCCTGATTCTTGGTTGTCACTATAAGAGATGCCAAATTATGCAGAAACCTCGTTTTTTATTCAGTTCAGTAACTAGCTGTACCAGGAAAAATCTGCTGAGACTTGCTGATTCACCACAAACTTTTGCCTTCAGTTTTGCTTTAGCCAAGGACCTTTACATGTTGACTGCTCAAAATGTCTTTCCTGTCCCGTGGTTTCGCTGTCTATGATTATCCACAAAAGAGGATGAGGAATTTCCAACCACTATACCGGTCAACCATCTGTTGTTGAACTCTAGATTTGTCATGGTAACAGGGGTGAAAGTAGGCGGAGTATTCCAAAACATCACACTCCGAAAGTCGGAAGCAGTGTGTAATAAAAAAAAAAATCTGATCTAAATGTGAGACTCTGAGAGAAAATCTCCAAACTTGGATGGATAATTTAGGTTATTTTTAATTTTATTGATTTCCAAATGTGGTTTTTGAAACAATGGAAAGGCCCACTGAAATATTGAAACTGAGAGATTTTCCATTTCTGCATTGTGGTTGGATGGAACCATTCACAGCGGGGTGTGGGTGTCCTGGTTCAGGTGGGACCGCCTACCATTCGTAAAGGTAACTGAGAAGAATAGATCATTATAAGCTTCAAGTGATCTCAAAACGTACAGTAGAGCCTATATGCCTACCAGACCCGACTGGAGGCGATCAAATCCTCAGTCCCACCAGTAACCAGACTTACTAGGCCTACTTACACTTGGCGAATTGTTGCAGCCTAGGCTGCACAAAGTTTTTTCAAAAATCTTTTTCATGGCCAACTTGAAATTGCTTGATATGGTTTCCCATGGTGCCATACGATTTATTACTGTTGATAGTTTTCTTTCTATGATTTTTAATAGATTTGACTTTTTGTTTATTACTGAAAAAAGAATGGTTGATAATAATTAGGCTACCTATATTTTGGTTAGGTGATGGTTTGGATAGAAGCGTTACTCTCACACACTAAGCATTTGCTAGCTATTACTGCAAAGACTAAGATTAAAGATCTCTTCACAAGCAAAGGCATACGCCGCACCAAAACATCTGGGCTAGTGTCCACGGTAGGCCAAACCCCCCGGCGCTCATGTAGTAGTGAAATGTCTGTTTACAATCTTTATCGGACTATTGACATTTTCTCTGCTGTATATTTGTGCAGCGTATGGCTTTGGCTGCACTGGCCAAACAAATGGGTTCTGTATATCCATTAATATATTAAGATACACAACCATCTGTCCTGCATTGAATGAAGAGGCTTAAGTTTAAACTCACTCACTCTCCCACTTATTATTCACTATGTTTTATTGTGGAGAGGAGTAGACAAACACAGTTTGACTCAGTTTGTTTTGTGCTCTTCACACAGGGAGAATGAGAGTCTGGTGAAGCACACTGGAGGATGTCATTGTGGTGCTGTTCGCTTTGAGGTCTTGAGTGCCCCTGATCTACATGTATTTGAATGCAAGTATGAAGATTACCACTGCTTTTTTGACCAAGTCATACAGTATGATGTGGCTAATATAGTAACAATCATCCAGACCATACATTTCAGATGACCCTCTTCTGACACAATTATTGTATTTTCTTTTCAGCTGCAGCATTTGTACAAAAAAACAGAACCTTCATTTTATTGTGCCGAAGGCCAACTTAACCCTTCTAAAGGTAAATCAACTTGGTGAGACCCTCACTCATAATGATTTTCAGTAACATAATGGAAAAGTCTGGCCTTTTTAAACCCATAGCCCTGTCTTTTAAGGTGATGTTGATGTTGAGCCCAGCAATTGAAATGAGTACACTCACTTGAGTGTCACTTAACTTGCTTGCATTGACCATTGCTTTTGTAGCACTGTTTGCTGTTCACCCTATGTTTTTTTTGTCCTTTTTCACATTCTACTGGAAAGATGGGCTGTGGGTTAATATAGAGCTATTTGTTTCCACTTCAGTTGACTCATTCTCCTATCTTCCTATACCAACAGAACCTTTAACAAATTTCTTAACAGGGATCGGACAGCCTGACTACATACACATTTAACACACACCAAGCCAAACACATGTTTTGTAAAACCTGTGGCGTACAAAGCTTCTACATTCCTCGTTCCAACCCTGATGGCTTTGGTAAGGACAGTGTCAATATCTCACACATAATCAACAAGTGATGAAAACATTTGCAATTTGCAAACATTGCAAAAACATTGGCTCCTTGTTTATGGTACCTGTGCCAATGTGATTTATTGATGTTTGTTTTTCTCTTTAAAGGGGTAGCGCCACATTGTTTGGACTCAGGAACAGTACGCAGTGTGACAGTAGAAAAGTTCAATGGTGCAGATTGGGAAGAGAGTATGCGCAAACACCAGACTATAAAAAGTATGTCAACGCCTTTGGTAAAGTTCTGAACAAAATGTGTACAAACAAATCAAAATCAGAACCTTTCACCTGCTGTTCATTTTAATCAAATTAATCTCATTCTGTTCAGCCATGTGTATTTGTTAAATAAATCTGTCCTTCCGAGAGTTTGGCTCAGTTGATTTTTTAAATTATTATGTGTTTCAGTATGTTTTCTCAGGAAGGACTTTTCCAATATCTCCAGTATTGTGAGGAAATTGGGCAATTCAGATGAAGAAAGAAAAACCTGCAAGGTTACTGGTCCCATATTATTGGCCTACTTTTCCCCCTGCAAGCTAACTCTGAAGCAGTTTGCTAAAATATGTATAGATACCAAGATATAAGAACATTTAAATACATAATGCAGTAATAATACAGTCTTCAAAGGATTCACATCCACAATAACATTTGGCAAAGGGGCAAAGTTTGTGTATATTAGATATAATACATATATGTACTGTATATTGATTATATATAGATTTATTGATTGATATATTTTTGATTGATTCAAACAGTATGCTTAGCTGTAGCATAAAGATGCTGCACTGCTGCAATTGGTGAAAAAATGAAATCAGTCAAAGAAAACAGTAGATGGCGCTATCTGCTGAGAAATAATCTACAGAACATTTGGCTTACTGTAAAGGCTCTTGAGGCTTGAATACTTTTGGAGTTCCTATTATACCAAGGCAGTTTCACATGAAAGATATGATCAGAACGTGAACAACTGAAGGATTATTGAAATATTTTTTCAACATTTTATTTACCTTTCTAGTTGAATAGAGTAAATCTTCACATATAATTTTTCACATCACGGGTTACACCTGATACTTTAATTTAGCATCATGGGTGTACCGAAGACCTCTTTCCATGAAATTGACAACCTTATGGCTTTTAGTATTGTCAGGATTGGACCTTGGTTTTTGTACAACCACCAAAAAATATTGGTATTTTTCTGTTTTCATTACAGTATAAAACCAACAAATGAAAGGTTTAATTCCTTTACTGTATGTGTAACAGTGAAGTGTCTGCTCCTCCTCCCAGACACACCTTGTGCCATGATCATGCAAAGACAAAGAAACAGTGTCCCAAGCCAATATTATCAGGGGTAGTAAGACTTTTTCAACTTCTGTGAAATACTTGGGTGAACAGACAGTAGAAGTTCCCAGATGTGCCCTTAAGGCGTACATACATTTGATTGGCTTGAGAAAGGTTAAAAAAAAACACCCTATGTGATTAAGGAATGATGATGAGGGGATGATAAGACATGATAAAGTTGATGGAAACAATTTAATTCTGTGATATTCTCGTTTACCACCTTTACATCTTTAGATGATGTCCTGCTGACATTCAATTTTAATTCAGCAGGTTGTCGGTGTGGAAACACAGCTACTGACACCTTTGTTCATGTGACTTGTTCGTCCTTGACATATGTCCATGATACATAGAGCCTATATAAGCCTAGGCCTATGTGAAGAAACCTGTAATTTCGTAGTCCTAAATTCAAATTTAAGATTATATAATGACATTACACAGCAAGATGAAAAGGCACAGAATAGACAGGGTCAAGACGGATTCGTGAATCTTCAAGATGAATGTGTACAAACAACGTATGCACGTAGGGTCGGCCTGCATATGTCAAAGACATTAATACCTCAGAGCAACTGTCAAAACTTGGAAACAATAAACAAAATATTAGCTCAGCCATGTAAAGGTATTCGATGGTCTTATTTTCTGTTGCTATATTTTGTATTTCAGTATTAAAATTGTTTTAGCATCCTCAGAGACAAAGCACTGTTCAGCTCCATAACTTAACCTTGCACTGAGCTTCATGATTGCTGGCTAGAAGAACTGTTTGGATTCCAAGTTAGTTTGTGGCTTTGAGGCTTTCCCTCGGCTATGTGGCAATAAAATACATGAAGTGTGATAAAACTAGAAGGAGAAAAGTGAGAGAGGATATTAGAAAAAAAAAGGAACATGTGGGTGTGTGTATGACTTTTTCTGCTTGAATGTTTGAGCACAGAAAATGATGGAGTCATTTAGGATTAGGTTTAGGTCATTTAGGATTGGGTTTATGAACGCTGACCCTGGCCTCATTTTATGACTCTGCAGAAAGTCTGTTCATGCTCTCTGCAAGCCAGTTTTCCATGAAAAAAATGCTTATACCAGTGAAGCTATGATGGATTAAAGATTTTTTTGAGTGACATTCCACATAGACCAAAAAAAATATACAATAGAAGTGCTAGGTTCCCATATCAACAGTACTTAAATAATTAACTCAGCCGTTTTTGTCTAGAGCTTTCTACAAACAGATTTATTTCTGTATGTCTGACTTTGTACACATTTTACTTTCCTAGAAGTTAAGTCAGGAGAGTGGTTGTTAAACTTGGAGGAGTACTGTCGCTGTATGAAGAACAAACATAAGATGGCTTGGCAGGGAATAACTGATATTTAGGACCCTTTTCTGTCCGCACAATGAAGAGGAAAAAAAGAGGAGGCAGAGAGTGCAGGAGAGAGAAAGAAAGTATGAATCATTTGAAAAGCCAGCAGTTTGACAGGTTCGGTTTGGCAGAGTCAAAACATACCACAATGTGCTTCTCCACCAAACACAATGGGGAACCCCATCTGTCTCCTTTAAGTTCAGAGGCAGGAAACGGAGTCTTTCCCTGTAAGGCAACAGTTGGTTGTGAGGAAGGATCAGGGACAGAAAAGTCAGTGATCAGAGTATTGAAGCAAAGTTGTTTGCTTCATTTAGCATTGCTTTTTGAAACAGAACATGTTTATTAAATTTAGAAAAAGCTCTACATTTGGATGGCACCCATGCAGGTCTCAAACAACATCTATTAATCGACAAGAAATGGAAAACTTAGAAATTTCTGGAGCTCTCTAATTGTTATAATTTTTTCCCAGCAATTCTCAAGACACTGAAACTCACTTTCAATTCCCAAGACACTGGACATGAAGCTAGTGGGCATAGTACATAGTGCATAGTAAAGTTTGGTCCCCACAGACTGCCTGCCCCCTCCCCCTTTAGAAAATAGCACAACTCCTAAACGAAAATGGTATAGAAGCATTTAGTTTAAAATGTAAGATTACTAAGAGCTGCAGTAGTTCTATGCACCCAGCTTATTCTGCCTAGTTCAGGTGAAATATAGGCTATAGAAAGATAATTGGAAAAAGGATATTCAACTGTCTGATCTCTGGCATTAGACTTCTTTTGGTTTCTAGGCTAAAGCTTGTATGCGAGAATCTCTGTTCAACAGTTCAATAAGCGTGGTTCCCAGAATCCCAGTACCTTACTATGCTAAAAAGGCACTAACTTGGGTTTTGTCAGACTGGTAATGACTGGTGAGAGACCGACAGAGTGACTGAGAGAGAGGATAAAGGGGTGGGGGAATGTTTTTGTTCAGCTCTTGATTTCAAATTCCATTTGAGAAATTTTCTGAAACTTCTTTGTGGTTGATAATAATCTTGGGGTAAACATGCCAAGCCTGACCCAAGAGAATTGTCTTCGTCTACTGCACAAAAACCCGCAAGTCTTCTGGGAGATTATTAGATGTGTAATTATGTCTAAATGCAGACTGGATGATTTGTTTGTCTCAGTCTATGAGTTGTCATAAGAGGGTAGGTAGGTAAACACAACCATGCAGACTAGACATTTGCTGCATCCAAACAATGATGGACTAACGAGTCCATATGTTCTCTGCAATGGTGTTACATGTATGTATATAGTTGAACTCTTTATGTGTAGCAAATATTTATCTCAAATCAGAGAAGTGCAAAAAGGCTCCTCAGAATGGGATGTTATTTTCATGCAGAGGTGATATTTACGTTAACTGGCAGACATATTTATTTCTCATATGTATATTTATTTTGTGTGCTTAACTTCTGAATCTATGCTTTAAAAGAGATCCTATGCAGCCCTTCCATGGTCATAAAATTATGGTTTTGGTTAACTGATCTGTTGTTGAAAAGAATTTGGCTTTTACATCCCCCCCACCTACATTTTCTTTTGGAAAACCATCATTGCAATATTTGAAAAATAGTTTGTCTTTCTTTACAATAAAAGACATCTTGTTGTGTTCTTTCTCTACATAGCTCCCCCTTGCAGCTTTTGGGTGCATAATGCAACAACAATGCAAAAAAGGAAACCAGGGTTGCTCAGCGCTAAATTCCTTAGCCATGTAATTAAATATAATTCCTTATGGAGTTGAAGGACAAAGACAGTCAATCACACCACTCTGATTCATAAATTTAATAATGCAACAGACAAGAGTAAGGTACGGTTTAGAGAGTGGAGTCTTATTTTTACTTCTTAACAGAAAATGAAGAATGTTTTTTTTTTAAGGAACATGCCACTGTTTTTCGAAACTGAACTATGTGCTTCCCTTAAATTAGCCAAGTTGATACATACCTCCCTCTCTCTCTCAGTCCATGTACTCAATTGTTCTGACACGCTGTGCATTTAGCTTAGCCAGTACTTTCAGGTCCAAACAGGGTTGAAGTTAGAAGCGACATTGAAACGTGTTCCTTTAATAAATTAAAAAATAGGGAATTTCAAGAGAATGTTACCTGCAAAACGTGTTGTCTTTACATTCAATGCTGTAACAAAATAAAATAAAATCGTAAGTCAACAATGACTTTATTTGACTTCCACTCTATAGCACCAATGATAACTACACTGGCCACATGTAAAGTGTTGTTAGTGTTTCACATCAAAGACAAAATGCAAGGCTCCTGATTTATGCTGAAGAGCATTTACGTGTATGCTGAGCTGGAATGCTGGCCAGGAGTCGGCTTCAGTCAAAGGTCAGAGCTGTCTTTGAATCACATTTATCTGCAGTTACAGCTCAGGGAACACAAAGGCCCCCTGGAAGCCTTAGTTACTTTGTTTCTTTTCAGGCGCACCCTGTGTCCACAGCCACACCATGGGAACCCATCATTGGAGACTGGATGATAGTGTTTGGAGGGTGATTTAAGTTACCATGATACTTGCCTTATTCTTGGTTTCTGCTTTATTCCCTTACTGCTCCTATCTAGCTCCAATTCTCAATCTCTCTATACACAGACATCAAATGGCAATGGGGGAGAGAGAGAAAGAAAGCAAGGCAGTGAAGCAGATTCAGAATGATTCAGACATTCGTGGGTCATGGCAGTTCAGATGAAAACAATGTCCTGGGGGCTTCATTAGAAATGAGGGAGCGAAGAAGTTGCATTTAACTATTTACACTCATGCAAAACGCAAACCTTTCAACCCATTAGCAGGTAATCCATGCACTAGAACAAACCCATTTATATTTGTTACAAAAAATACAGATGTGTTCACAGTTGACAACTGATATAAGTGGTAGCATTTTTGTGCTATTCCTCAGGTTTTGGCTCCGAATTAGTTTAAAAAAAAAAAAAGCCTCAGGGCAACATCCCAACTCAAGGTCAAAGAGTCAGGAGAAGGAGGGAGAATCCAAGGGACTGCTGACTATAGACGTGCTGAGTTAGAGAAAGAAAGTGAGCGTGTTAGATGGATTATCAGGGAAAGTGAGAATAAGAGAGATAGAAAGACAGAAAAAGCAACAGCAGAGGGAAAAGAGAGACAGAAGGGAGGGGGGAGAAATTATCACTAGAGGATGGGGGTGGAAAAGGATGGCCAATAGAGGTCTTCAACAATCCTCCACCCCACCCCCTTTCCCCCATGTACAACCCATGTAACCACACTCACAATAGGTCAGACCTCTTGACTCATCCAGGGTGTGATGGATAAGGACACAAATCAAATGCCTGCCAAGGTTATGGGGTCATACATGAGGGATGTTGGGACGCAGGAGGTTGCTGGGGGTAATTCTGATGGGAAAGCAGACATTGAGAAACAACCATGTTGCTTTCATGTTTCACCTCCATGGTGGGACTTGAGATTGACCTGCCTAGACCTGACCAGACCTTTATATACTGCTAACTCAGTTTATAAGAGTAATTTCTTTTCTTGCATTTTTGTGCATTTTAATTGATTTTTGCTCTGATTTAATTATTACATAACTTATGTATGATGTTGGTAACCAAAGGACAGAAAAACGCGAATGTACAAGACTTTGTGCACATTTACTACTTTGGGGTAAAAAACTACCTGTCTCATAAGTCATTGCAAGTAATACACTTTATAAAGAAATAGTCAACAACCACACATTAAAATGAGAACACAAAGACGTTAACACTTTACACTAACACTAACACTTTATTTTCACAAAGACACTACAGACATTAAGTATAAGTCAGGCCTACTAAGTTGGATCATATCAAGAATAGATTCATCACGAGCAAGAAATTTGTAAATAACAAATGGTTAATGTTGCCTAACACGTCTACAAGTCACTTGTACAGACATTAGGTATGTATTGGTGGAAGAACAGAATAAACTGTTACCACAAAGACTTTCTCCAGGTTGCTGTGAGCAAACCATCTTTTACCTAATCATTCCTTATGTCCTCTGCCACTAATTTCCTGCCCCCATTTCGTCGCACTTGAAGAGGGAGTTGCTTATGTTGCTATACTGTGAATATTTATTTCTGTGGGGCTTTCCTGCTTTCACCATATGAACTTGTGGCATTTTTAGGTCTACATTCTGTGGTTCAGTTAGCATGGATTATAATTTGTTTCTCGCATAGCATCAACACACATGTTAGACAATCACTATGCAGGAGGGACATGCAAAAGCTAAACTCTACAAAATGTAAATAAGCTGTAATTTCTTAAGTGATTACAAATGTTTTAGCTAAACAATTAATTTGCTAATTAAAATATAAAATTTCACACACATTTAAACCAACAGCCTGTAGCCATTGCTTGCAGGATGAACAAAGAGAGAAAAACAACACGGAAAAGAAAAATTAGCCAAAGATACATGATCTATCTGACCTTTCTCATGCTGTATGAGGTTAGACTGTTAGCTTTGCTATGGCAACAGCACTAAGCGACCTAGGGTAACCCCCCTCACACCACTCCATTCCCGCTCTATAGCTCAGGATGTCATTGTCTAATTGCTTGCAGGCATCTGAGTGCAGTTGTTGAACTTTGGCCCAGTAGAGAGGCTGTGGAACTGACTGACAGTGCTTGTTTAGTCTGGTCACATGGGGCAACGGCCTAGGAAGTTGCCAGGCTCCTGTCCTGCTAATTTGTCCATAGCCCATCGGATGAGCCAGAAAACTGAGCTACAGTTAACTCTTTGGACAGTCTCTTTCAGGCAATGCAGAACAGCAGCTTGTCCAGACAGTGTCACTGTTCAATGTGTATCTGAGATTTTATGATTAATCAAGTTCATTCAGATATTTTATAGACATAGCATCTTAATAGTATCATGTTTTTTTTTTTTTTTTTTTTTTTACCAAAACACTGATCTATTTTCCAAACAGCTTGCAGTGCAGCATGCTAGTAAAAAAGTATGAAAAAAATAATGATAGTTAAAAAAAAAAAAAAGTTTGACCGTGTTGTGTCTAACATGCTTGTAATGTTTTTTTTGTCAACAGCCATTGAAAGAATATTCCAAGCTTTTTGAAAGAAAATTCAAGGCTTTTTTTTTCTTTTTCTTTTTTTGTTACTGCTGCAGTCATTAAATATCTGTAGGGTTTTTTTTAATGATATGATTAGGAATATTATCCTGGACAAAAAACAGTGGAATTTCTCTATGAATGCTGAATTGACATTAATGTTACAATATAGTGCATGGTACAGTAAGCTCTAGACTGAACGAGTTTCATATAGTGCACTGAAAGTGGTCAGGTCACAGGTCAGCTCAGTACAAGTGAAGGGGCACTGAGGCGTGATCAGATGTGTGTTGATTACAAAGGGCCTCATAACGCACTGGGGCCCCGGAGACTGTCAACACAGCTGTCTTATTCAGTGACCATTAAGCCCTGATGAGGCCGGGCACAAGGCATATGATCTGATAACAACTAACTAACTTAGCGGGGAGTTAGCGGGGAGAATAAGTGGCATCTAGGTTTCATGTGTTAAAAAGTTCTTCATATAGGCAATGCTTCATCATGAATGTTACATATGAATATGGTATTTTCAAAATGGATACTTGTATCAAAATTGCTTTTTTAAGTTGCAGCCCACTGTCTTTTTTCAGGTAGCATTAAAATAAATGATAAGCTCTAATTTTTCTTTTGTTTGGTTCAAATGCACTGTAAAATGTTTGGTCAACAAGAAATTAGATCATAAAACACAAAATGAACATCAGACACACTGTTGGCTTTGTAAATGGAAAACAAACACTGTGTCTTGTACTGAGCTAAATAATCCCAGCCAATCAAAACAGAGCTCAAGAAGTGTTTAAGAATAGACTAATGACATTTGGATATGAAACTCAAATGTCAGCATTTACAAAATCATGTTTTTTTTTTTTATAATGGCTATAACAGTGTCTATTTAGTAAATACTGTGTATGCTATCAATGTCCACCAGTTACTTACATTCAAAACAGAGATCTACACTGGAGAATCAACATTTGGAAAAAGTGCTTATGGTACTAGTCCTAAAGTCCTGAAGTTCGCAATTTGACAAACCTTGGCACTTATCTGTGAAATTCAATAAATATTGTGTGTGTGTGTGTGTGCACGTGTGTGTATGAGCCCTGATGGAAATGGAACAGGGAGGAGGATAGAAAAAAAGTGGGTTTTGCCCTTGGCAAATACAGAGAAGAAGTGTAAGGGGCTTAGAGTTCATAGCCACAGCAGACAGAACAAACTAAGATCAAAGTTTAACTACATGTATCCAATGGGAGTTAAATTGGGATGAAAATGGATGAAAAGTGTGTCAAATGGATGAAAAGTGCTACTGAAGACACACACACACACAAGAATATCCTGGGCAAGATGCCAGTTAACCTTGAGAACTGTTTTAGTTTACATGTGACTCATGCTGAAATTGGTGGCTTTTTGCACGAAATGTCCTTGTTGTTCTCAGAAGTGAAAGTTGTTCTAGGTATGACAATTGCGCAAAAAAACGTGGCATGGGCACATAATCAAAGAGTCTCTACTGGACCTTGATTGATGTCCCTGATTTGGGCCTCATCATTAACTTCTCCAGGGATTTCATTTTTTTCTTCAAATCAATTGACTGACTTTGGTTTGGAATCCAAAAGTCTTACAGTGAATGTGGCAAAAAATAAAGCACTCTTTAGGTCACACAATATAAAAGGACAGCAGATCTAGCAAAAATGGTGTAATGTGTCCTTCAACACTGAAAGTAATGATTCTACATACTTGTTGGTGAAGAACCTGGCTAATACTGATAATACATGACTTTGCTCTTGACACCAGAGGTCATGGAAATACTGCGAGGAGACACCCCTGGTCATCAAGGGGCATGTTTGGACACAATTTGGTTACAATCCACCTGCAACAAATTCTGTGAAACTGTATTTAGTCTTTAAGAGAGGCTCTACTACTAGGGCAGTATTATCCACAATGAAAATTAACATTGAAAGACAGTCTAATACTGTATGGAGACAAAATGCCAAACATTAAAGATCCTAGTAATTGTCCATCTAAAGCGCCCAAAATTTTAAATGTGACGACTTACTCATAATGCAACCAATGTAGCAGGAAGTTTGTTCCATTCAATTTCCAATCAAAAATTGAGTCAAGTGGTATGTACAGTGAAATGTAAAAATGTGGCCAAAGAATTTAAACTTGACATTACATTTGATAGGGTGGAGGATAATATACAGTTTCCCAATGAAACATGAACTGGATTTAATTAGAAGATAATTAAAAAAAGAGAAGTAACTGTAGCATCTGGGTAAAAGAGAGTGGATTGCCTCAAACAGAATTTGCATCATTGTTTATTAGAATGTTTAAATAGTATTTTCATGCCATCTATGCAGAGAGTGGCTAGTGTTTTAGTTAGTCTTGCCATATTTTATATGATGGTTGTAGCACTAGCTTGTTATTTTCCCATTTGCATTCAGCCTTGTGCAATGCAGGTAGAATCATTAAGCCAGGGTGTAGTATTTGACTTCAGAAGGGCTATCATTTAAAATGTTGGCACAAGTAGAGTTAAAAGATTGACAAGCTCAGCAGTGTCGCCACAGGTGCCCAGGTCTTCAGTAATTTAGGGTAGATGGCAGTCAGAAAATGAATTAGAAAAAGGCTGGAGTGTCTTGGAATATAGAGGTTAGAATATAGAAGTTGTCTAGATAATGATGTCTCATATGACATATACAGTACGAACTTTTCAGTACGAGTTTTTCTACATTCTTTTTTTTCTTTCACTGTGAATCTCTCACTGGTGCCTTTGGCAGTAACAATAGAATTTATTTTTAGATGTATTTAAAAATGACTTCTGAGTAGTAGAATGGCAATGACTAAATGTTATTGTGGATACAGTAACTAGACCACTGGTTGCTTCAGTGAAAAGAATGAATCCACTTAGATGTTGAGGATATAAAGTGCCATTGTGAAACCATGGTGAAAAAAAGATCAGCTGCTTACACATAAACTACACATGAGAGTAGTTTATACACAAATGAAACCATGGTGAAAAAAAAGATCAGCTGCTTACACATAAACTACACATGAGTGTAGTTTATACACAAATGGTTGGTTTGGTTTGTTTTTTTTAAGTCATTATCTTGCTTGTTTGCTGTTGTTTACAAACCACAAAGACTAAAAAATAGGTGGTCATTGTTGTCATCACAATAATGTTTGCCGTTTCTGAAATATTTGGTAAGAGCACAGCTACCATTTCACTACCCATGATGCCTACAAACTAAAAGATTTCAGACCTGTTCTAAAATGGTAAGGTGTTACCCAGTGAAGGAATCAGAGCCAATACAACTTTATTTGTGACAGATTAAATTTTGAAACAGAAAATTTGAATCTCATTTAAGGTTGGGGACAGTTTGCCACAGTTTTATGGTCACTTAACAGATGCTTTTATCCAGAGCAAATTATTCTTCCTCCTCACATGTGGTGTTCTTTTATTATTAGAAAAGAGGTGCTGCATAGCTGTGCAGCCTTGTAATGATCCCCAAACAAGTATGTTATTTATGTCTGTAGTAATGTGTCTTAAAGTGTGAAGGGGTATATCCTAGGACAGCTAATTTTCCAAAAGCCAGGGGTAGGTGGGTCCCTTAGTCACTTAACCTTTTGAGGGGTCTAGTTGTGTATAGCCTATAGTGACAAAGGGAACCTATCCATTAGATCTGACAGACTACAGCTCTGTAGTTGTTAGAATTAGGACATTTTATTTGTAGTGAGACCACTGTTTGTATCTAGGTCTTGACTATGTGTGTGAAAGTGGGCTGGGGCAGGGGTGGGGGGTTGTTGCATGTTCTGAGTATTTAGTATCTACTTAGTTTAATAAAAGACTATTTATACCCACAATAACAAACATATGCACAACAAACACAGCAAAGATTTATATTTTTGTCTGTTGGACTGTCCTAAAACTACTGTATTCCACAAATGTATCTAATCCAATGTCCTGTCCTATGCCAGAGAATGAGGACTCCATGCTCTTTTATAATAACTCTAAAAAATTAAGTCTTTTTATTTTTTATGATGAACAGGCTTTCAAAAAAACATAAAACAAACCATAGAGGGCAGCCTGCCCCCCAAAAAATACTAGGAAATATTTTTGATAACATTCTTTCAAAATTTCAGAAAGGCATAGATAACAGAAGCCATCTTTATCTATGCCTACCACATATTTAAATAAAACACACTCCCAAATCCAATTCTTAAGCCAGTTTATTAACTTTGGCTGCAGCAGATAGATAGATACTTTATTGATCCCCAAGGGAAAATTCAAGGTCCCAGCAGCTTAAAAACCACACACAACATATACTACAGTGTACATAGAATGATAAGAAGCAAATCAACAAAACAACATGACTAGATCAACATTACTAAAAAGAACAGTAAAATACGAATACTAAGGGTAGAGATTTGCATGAATGTACTGTGGTCCAGTATGAGGTGTGTGTCAAGGTAGTAATGCAAATGAGTCCAGCAGTGCAACAGTGCAAGGTTAAAAGTCTAGTGACCAGCAATAAATATGTGCAAATGTAAATATGGGCAATAAAAAAAATATAAGCATAGCAATTTAACAGTTCTACTATAAATATATGGACAAGAAGATAAAAATAGCATAATAATATAAAAATTACAGCATCAGTGCAAGGATGTCATATACGGGTTCATGCATCAGTCATGTATGAAGGTCAAATATCAAGTTACAGTTATTGTTATTGGTCAAGTATGAAGTTACAAGTATAAGGAGGGGTTGTACATGTGGGCTACAATACACAGTATTGTAGAAAAATGTCTTCTAAGTGTATAAGAGGGTGAAGGTGCAGATAGACTGCAGAGAAGTCCAACTCTCCTTTTCCTTTCAGTGAAGCATTGTAGAGTTGTGGCCCTGGGTACAAATGACTTCCTAAGTCTGTCTGTTGTGCATGTCAGGGAGCGTAGTCTCCAGCTGATCAAGCTCTTCTGCTAATTAACTAGGCTGAATTATACAATTCTTACAAAAACCTGGTTCTACAAATCAACTGGCTTTAATTACTTTCTTAGAATACCCTCACCGGCCTTGCCTAATAACAAACAAACAAACAAACAAAAAAGTCATTAAAAGTTAGCCTGATAGAAATCCAATTTTCCATTTTTCCAATGGCACGTGCTAGCATCCACCCTGATGAGATTCCTCTAGAGTCTTTGGAAAAACAAAACCCCAGTCCATACAGCATTTTTTGGTTCGTGGGGACTGCGTATTCTTCATGCATATTAGTTATGATAATACAAATACAAACATAAACAGAAAAAAATCTATAATGAAGTGGGGAAAACAAATTGTTTGGCATAATACAAGCCTGATTACAATGTCTTGTCTTCTTCTTCTTCTTCTTGTTTATTGGCGGTTGGCAAGCAACGAATGGTGTGCATTACCGCCACCTTCTGAAAAGGAGTGTGGGTCTGGACTACTTACTCTCTCTAAAGTAATAATAATAATAATAAAAAAATTAAAAATTAAAAATTAAAAATTAAAATTATATTCTTCTTAATAGATCCGTTTCTCTTAAAGCCACTATGTGTAGGATTTATCTTCTATTTATCTTCGTCTTTTATTAAAAATACATTTTTTTCTTTTAAAAATATAATGTAAAACGATGGTAATTACCTCCATGAATAAATTGTAGTGTTCCCGTAAACTTGGTAATTTCAATTTATATATAGATGTGGCTGGGTACCAAATGAGAATATCCATTTTGCGCCGCCATTTTCAAAATGAGGACCATTGGAAATGAGGACCGTGGGAAGGGAAGGGCTAATACATTTTATTCAAACGTGTGCAGTATACCACTTCGCCGATAGATGGGAGAAACGAAAAAAATAAAACTTACACATAGTGGGTTTAAGAAAAGGAACAGATGACTGAAACATGCTTCCTCAGACTGTCTCTGCAATAACACTCTAAGCCTTAAGGGTACATGTTCAGCTTCAAGACACCTGATTAACTCATTTCTCTCATTCTGGTATTTATTACAGGATTCTATCACATGCTCTATTGTTTCTTGAGTATTGCAATCACTACACTTGCCATCATCATGTTTTTTCAACAAAAACAAGGTGTTCAAACCTGTATGGCCTAACCTCATTCTAGATATCACATCTTCTTCATGTGTGTTCCTATGTGAATTTCTGCACCCTCCCACAGTCCTTTGAATGTTATAGAGGTGTCTGCCAGTAGGTTCACTGTCCCACAACTTTTGCCACTTTCCTCTCAGTTTATCCTTAACAATACTCTTAATTTCAGCCTTGCTGTATTTAATTTCCATATCAATATTAGGTCGATCTGTCACCCAACTCATTCCCTGTAACTCCTATGTGAGCTGGAACCCACAAAAGTGCAACACGGATTCCTGACCTTTGCAGACTGTTTAGTAATTGAGCTATATCTAATACAATATCCTGCCTTGACTGAGACTGTAGATTCTTAATACTACATAATGCTGATGTTGAGTCTGAGGCTATAACTATATTGCTTAGCCTAAGCCTATTACTCTCACTCCATGTGAGAGCCAGAAAAATAGCAATCAGCTCTGCTGTATAAACAGCTAAGTTATTATTTAGCCTTCTCATTACAGCTATTTTTAATTTTGGGATGACAAATGCTACCCCCATTTGCTTGTCTTCTCTTCATGATGCATCTGTAAATAGAATAGATCTATCCCCATATGTATCCTGTATGTACCATTCAACATAAGATTTATTAAAGTCTTCAACTTCCTCCTTTGCCTCCAGGAGACCAAGGTCAACTACAGGCACCTCAAGGGTCCACAAAGGAACTGCAGGATAGGATACCGTGGGACACACAGCTAGTTGGTCTACTTCAACTTCTCTCACCTTTCCTTTAATGATCCATCCAAAACTTTTAATTTTTGTGTTTCCTCTCTCTTGACAGTTTGCCAAAGAATTCAGTCCTATGTGACCCTCCTGATGCCCCTTAAGATTAGCCCAGTAGACCAGAGATAGTTGATCACGTCTGAGATGCAAAGGCATCTCTCCCAGTTCTACCTGTAAGGCTGCCACAGGAGTGGTTTTCATGGCTCCACTACATATCCTTAGTGCTTGATGTTGAATAGTGTCTAGTTTCTTCAGTACTGTTTTAGCAGCAGACCTATACACTATACATCCATAATCAAATGTTGATCGTATTAAACCTATGTAGATAGATTTCAAAGCAGGCCTATTAGCACCCCACTCCACACCTCGCAGACATCGCATTACATTCAAAACTTTTTTACATTTCTCTGTCATTTTTTGGATATGCATTACCCATGTTAATCTCTTGTCAAACCAAATACCAAGATACTTAAAATGGTCTGTCCTTTCCAACTCTTTCCCACAAATTGTGATCTTTAAGTCATGACTTATAGTTTTCCTTGTGAAAAACATAACTTTTGACTTCTCCACAGATATCCTAAAGCCCCACTCTAGAGCCCATTTCTGTACCATATCTACTGCTTGCTGCATCTTATTTGCAATATGGTTTACATTTCTTCCTTTTTTCCACATTGCTCCATCATCCACAAATAATGCAATACCTATAGAATTATCTATGTTCTTAAAAATGTCATTTATCATGACAGTAAATAATAATGGGCTTATTATACTTCCTTGAGGGGTACCATTATCAACCTCATACTCATTGCTAAAAACCCCATTTATTCTAACTTTGATCTTCCTTTCTGATAGGAAACTTTTAACCCATCGCCACATTCTACCTTTTATTCCAAGATGAGATAATTTGACCAGCAATCCCTCCTTCCACATCATATCATAAGCTTTCTCTATGTCAAAATATACCGCTATTAGTCTCTTTATTGACTTGAGCCTTCCTTATTACATCCTCCAAGGCTACTAATGGGTCCATAGTTCCTCTACCTTTCCTAAAACCTGACTGATAGTGATGTATTAATCCTTTGGTTTCTAGATAATATGTAAGTCTATCATTGACCATTCTCTCAAGAGTTTTCCCCATTTGGGAGGTAAGTGCTATTGGCCTGTAACTGCCAGGGTTTTTGGGGTCCTTCCCAGGTTTCCTTATTGGGATAATGATGGATTCCTTCCAGGACGGGGGAAGTATTCCTTCTTTCCATACCTTATTATATAATTGAAGCAACACTCCTTTCCCATCATCACTCAGTTTCTCTAACATTGAGTAGCAAATTTTGTCCATTCCTGGTGTAGACCTGCCTACCTTTTTCAAGGCACTATTCAGCTCCTGAATAGAAAATAAGCAATTTAACACTCCTTCCCCATTATTCTCCTGCAACTCAACATTATACTTTGCCATTGTGTCTTGTCTTGCTTTAATCTCTCCAGGACTTAAGTTTCCTGAACTGTGTACCTTAGCCAAAGTTTTTACTATTGCTTCTGCCTTATCTTTACAGTTTACAATAATTTTACCTTTCTCTATCATTTAAAATGTCTTGTTCCAGTCCGGTAGTCTTATGAGCGTTGCCCAAAACGCTCCGTCTAAAACTGTGTACACTTTCTACACCGTTCCACCTAATTTGGTGGTAAAACTGGCTTTTCTGCACCACTGAGCTAAATTCTGCACAAGGCTTTAGTTCGTAACCGACTGTTTACAGTTATTAAATATGATCTCTCTTTTATTGAAGATAAAAAAATATTTTCGAAACATATTACCTAAAACGTCTCACCACGTACTACAGATTAACGTCGTTTGACGTACTAGAGATTAACAAACGTAGTATAACTAATGTATATATTTACATTAATTATAACTTCAGCATGTGGAGAGCATAATATTCTTCACTCAAAAAAAGATCAGACAGAAAGATATTTGGGTGGAGTGGAGGCATGTCGGAACTTCAGGCCGCCTGTGGGGAGCTATTTAACGTCACACCGTATCATCCTAGATGGTACATGTTAGAAAATAAAAGAACTCCAGTGTTTTGCTCACTTTATAACTATCTATGCCACATGCGTTTTTGAAATACACGGATTAAGACGAAAAGTGATGTAGTTATTTGATAGCAATAATATACAATCTATGAACATATGCAAGTGCACTAGACGTAGTACTTCTAGGACAAATACAATGTTGAAGTGTGCTGCAGTCTTTAGCCTGCAACATTCGTTCAGCTCGTCATCCGCGGAATAACAACCACCTCTCGCGCATTGTCGAGAAGTAGACGTCTTGTTTTGTCTAGGAGGATTATAGTACAAATATGTGGTAAGAGTCCATTTCACCCTACATAATAGTGTAATTGCATGTATTCGAAATTTATTGTTGTTTAGACCTTTACGTTTGTGTCTAGATGTAAGCAACTATTTGCAAGATGGCGGCTTGGTTGAGAATGCAGAGGTGAAATTAAACCTTGCTAGAAATACTTGCTGACTGTTTTTGCTATGTGTTCTACAATGGGAATTTAGAAAGCAATTCATGCTCGTGCATGAAATGCGTGGAAGAACAGTGTATTTGGGTGGGAAAAAAAAACAAATTTCCTTAGCAGTTACGATGTCGTTAGCTAGCAATAACAAGCTAACTAACAATTTGGCGTTCTAGCTGTGTCAGTTGGCTAACGTTAGCTACCCTAAGAAATGTTTCCAGATCCATACTAACTTATGAAATGCTATAGAAATCTGGATGTTTTAGAGAATCACATTCCTTCGGGTAAATTCCTGCCTAATTAAATTATAAGGTTACATATGGAGGTATTCTTATCCGACTCGCTGTATATGGAGTTAAAACTAGCTAACTCTTGGCGACAACGTTATTATTAAGCACCCTCAGCTAGCTAGGGAAACAAGTTGGGTAATGTTACAATTAGTATATAACAACATATTATCATCAGCGGAGTCACAGACAAATGTTATTGCTGACGTTATTTGTATGCGATAGCTTGATAAGTAATTTATTGTAACGTCACTGAGTGATAGGTAGTTTGCTATTGTACTGTTTAATTGGTTATCTACAGAGTTTGCTAGCTATGATGTGTGCAGTACTTTATTATTATTATTTTTTTAAACAACAACTTTATTGTGGTAACTTCAAGAGTTTGAAATAAAAAAACTGGAAACGATGTGGAAAATGTATTACTTTTTGAAAAAGGAGCAGGAATCTTAACTGTGCGACGTCAACTAGCGCGGGCAATTGGTTTTTCAGTTGATAAACTTAGGGAAGGACAGGAATACTAACGTTACATTCAAAGGTAGGCCACACAACTGACTGGGGCACTGCAATCTATCTTATCACCATAGTTCTTAATATAAGACATTGCTCTTGGGTTAACTGTCAACAATCTATTTTTTAATACTTCACCTTATACATTTGCAAATTCTTTTAAAGGTAACTTTCAGGTATTATGTAACATACCCTAACTGCACTGTGTTCTAAAAAATATCCAATGCTATAACGAATTTATCTCGAAATGTAAGTTTTTGTTACTTAAATTATATGTAGGCCTATTTAATTTTAAATGCATAGTTGGGTTAGATAAGAAGAGGAGAGATGCAACTCAAAGTGTACTCAGAGATGATTGATTTGGAAGAGCGGGTGATAACCAGAGCTTGTTTTACTTTTTCATTTTGAAATATTTTAGCGAGGGTAGTTCAACATGGGTACTCCACAGGAATCAAAATGACAAACCTAATTAAAAACCACCCCCAAATCATTTTTTGCTAAAGACGGGCTAATGTTGTGCATCCCAGCTCATTATCTATAATTATTGGGCGCTGTCTTAACAAAATGCCACACTCACTTGGTTTTGGTTTATTTCAAGAGATCTTGAGGTCTAATTGCCTTTTTTTTTATACCTTTTATATCTTCACTTTTCTTCGTACCCTATACCTAGACATGTTGAGAAATGTCAATTTTTTTCCTTCAAAAAGGCAGCTTGCAATAACTTGGTGACCGTGCACAAAAACAGAGGTTCTTTTACTTTTAAGAAGCCAGGTTCGGCTGCCTATTTGTTGGTGGCATATAGCTATATATATGAGTTCAAAAGCACAATGAGCAGAAGTACCTACAGTTTGTGTGTTTAAGTTTATATTTCTTTTTTTGTCGCAATCACAAAGCGACATTATTGCCAAACATTACTTTGTTACTCTGATTTTCTCATTTCTTTTACAGGTGCTCTAAGCGATGTGACATGTTTTTAGGACTAAAACATGTGTTGTTACATACAGCAAACATCTCCTCACAATCTGCTAGCTGCCTGTCCCCTGAACACACTGTAAAAAAACGCGGTCTCTGTAGACAGCCCAGGCTCCACAAACGGCAACATAACACAGTGGGCAAACCTAGCATAACAAACGAAAACGAAACATAACAGTGTTCCAGCCAATAAACCACAAGGTTCATGAGTCTTTCGGGAGGCATGGGAGGGAGGGGGAGGAGTAAGCTAACTTATAACGCTTGAACCCTCTCTGGAGCTATCGTCCGTTTTGTTTGACAATACTTCGAACGTCAACAAGAAGTGACGTGAAACAGCATCGCTTAGAGCGCCTTTAATTTCCAAAGCCTCTTGAATATGCATTTTGTTTATGTTTCTTCATCTGTGTTTCTGTAGGTGGTTTGGGTTCTCGGTCATGCCCCAGCTGAGACCGTGATCAGTGCCTCAGTAGCTTTCCCCAGGCCTAGGCCTGGTAAGGAAACGCCTGGGCCAGCATGTCCAGCTCAGGCTACCCCCCCAGTCAGGGGGCCTTCAGCAGTGAACAAAACCGTTACCCTTCACATTCTGTCCAGTACACCTTTAGCACAACACGTCATCAATCGGTAAGCTTGGTTCCCTAATGTTGTTTGCCTGTCTGCACATTTTTATTATGGTTATTGTCCCCATTGAGATGAGACCATTGGTAGCTTTTCATCTCACATTGGCTCTGTTTACCACCCGATGGCTTTTTCAGTTAGAAAGATACCTATCAAATATTAGGCTAGTGGTAAAAACAGATTTTTCTAATTAATCGAAAAGATGCTATAATACTTTGTTTCACACTGCCTTTAGAGTTGAGTACACTGATGCATGCTTTGTTAGAAAGCATGTGTTCCTGGCGCCAGTGTTTGAATTACAGGGTAGCCAGCTGAGATCCATAGATGAGCGTTGGACATTTCTCAAATGGTGACATTATATTTTGACCATATTAAAGGCTTATTTTTTTATCTCTGTGCTGTGAAATTGAAATATAATAAAGGTGTAGTCAGTGAAATTCAGTCAGTCAGTTGTTTTGCATTACTTTAAATAACGCTTTTTCGCACCTAACTTTGCTTTTTACCAGCATGTTTAATATTCAGGATGAAAATCAGTTATAGCTCTAAAGTAGTCATTTCCTTTGTAACAAATAATGAAAACAGTATTTTTCTACATTTTTCATGTTGGCTGTGTGAGGAAATTAGGCTGTAACCAGAGAAAATTTAAATGGCTGAAGCACAGTATGATTACCTAGCGTCTAATAGTTAGTAACACCAGTTATTACCTAGCTGTTTTATGTCAAAATGGCTTCTGTGAATGACAACAAATCCAGATCCGTTTGTATTCAATTCTGTGTGTTCAGTTCCATCAAGCATTTCAAGACTTGAGATCACTTGATTCTCACATCTATAATTGTGAATAAATTATTGCAGACATGTGGTACTGACGTTTGGCTAGATTATATTACAGAACGCTTTTGATTTATAAATGCAGCAGGGCTATTGTGTGTTGACAGTAAGCTACATTTCTGATCCCGTAAATTGTCAGGCTTTGAGTTTTTTAATGTTCTATATATGAGATGGTTGCGAGACATACTGGAGTTGTGCTGTGAATCATTTTAATTACCATTAGGAAAGTCAGGAAAAGGAAAAACTCAATCCGAAATACCTGTCCTTCACATTCTGTATATCATCATAGTTTAATTTAATAATTTACATAAGGCACACCGTCCCACCGCTTTTTTGTTTTTTTGATGGTTATGCTTGTGTCATTCAATGCCAGAAGGAGTAACTTCAAATCAAGCAAACAGACATGAAAGCCCAGGGTCTTAGCTTTCATTTGAAACCAATTTTATGTTTCTAGGTAAAGGGGTTTTTAAGTTATAAACTTTTGAATGTCAGTAGGCCCTCTTGTTTACAAAAAGTCTCTATGGGAATTTACATAGGGGTCCCAATCAAAACGCATAAACATATTTTTCAAAAATTTATTTAAAAAAATCATATTTTTGGTCTTTTGTCTTCAAATTTATTGTGTAACAAGCTCAGAGAGGGAGTTAGGACTTAGATTTTTTGGGGTATCATATGGGATGTACCATCATATCTTAGTTAGTTCATAAACATTTGAAATGAGCGGGAAAAAAAAACTTAGTTCCAACCTCTATAACTCTGTGTCCATATGTCACAGAATAATACATATTCTTCTAGAAAAAACTTGAGGGTGTCACCTTTCCAATGGTATGAGGCACATCCCTGAGTCTAAAACTATGTAGGAACTGTCAAGCTTTCAATTTGGGTATGCCGTTTTTTTTTTTTTTTTTTAAAAAAAGGAAAAATAGGGGTGTGCCTTAAGAGGATACAAGACAAATTTATTGTTGCATGCATAGATACTGGCTTTAGTAAAAGCAGAACTTAGCAATGCTGCTTTGTAGAAATATCAACCTGGATGTCCTCATGGAATGATTTTGGCACCCTGGATGCCATCTAGGGCTGGACAAAAATATTGCGCACCTCTGTGATTTCGAAATTGTGAATTTCAAAATTGCGATTATATTGCAAATGCGATTAATTGTTTTGTAACTGCATAGACTTAATGCATAGACTTGTTTGTTAGCTACACTATGCACATTTTAAACAAAGATTGGGGTTCAATGCAACAAGATATTCTCTTGAATAAAAATATGTTATGTTAATGAGAATAGTTAATTGTCTATTTTTAATTGGACCTTGTGTACTAATATGCATACTAATGGCCCATACTTGGTGCTTGTGGTTTTTATTGTGAAAAATCGCAATATTGGTTGAGAAAAATCGCAATTTTGATTTTTGGCAAAATCGCACAGCCCTAATGCCATCATGAATTTCTTGGCTTAGGCTTAATTTTATGATGAAGGTTAAAATATGTTTGATAATATATATGGTTTATGCAGCCTGTGATTCTGTGGCTCTTTGATTGCACACAAAGTAATGACCTCTGTCCTGCCCAGATAATGCATCTTATCTTCAAATGCCAGTGTTTCCCATAGCATTCCATCAGTTTGTGTGCCAGTCTTTACGTAAATGCAAATGTTGCCAATCTGGTCATGACAGATTTGCTCAGACGGTCTTGCTCTGAGTTGTTTACTGGCAGAAGATATTCAGTTATAATTGTGCATCAAGAAATGTATGAAGGCGTGATCAATTCCTACTGTGAGCTGATGAGTTGATAACGTCATCATTTACCATAATCAATTTTGGGCACATTTTCCCTGGCCTGGTTGTATGCTGTAGCTTACAGTTAACCTCCTAGTGAAAGGTTGGGAGAGATTGTGGGCTTTAGTGCAGACAAATTTTGAGGAATGCTGCATTTTGCTCTGTTTATTGTTTTGATATTTGTTTTTGTAATCCACAATGACTACTTCAGTTCAGCTTGCATTTCTGTATGATGATATCAACAACAGAGCTGGGTTCTGTTTCCCAACTGCTTTGCTGACCAGTTAGCAACCGAGCCGGTTGGTCGTGCACTATAGCCAACAATGTTGTTAACAGGATTTTGTTCTATGCTTGTAGTTGATGAAAGATTGTCAGTAAAGGAATACTGATATGGTTAATTTGTGTAATATCATGAGACCTGTTGGCATGAAGAACTCTCTCTCTGTCTCTCTCACACTCTTACTCTCTCGCTGCATCTGTCTTTTTGATTGGTTGCTGTTTAGGAATTCACCGTCCAAGACTACCGGACACACATACAAGACCAGCAACAGGGACGACGCAGGCCCTCTCTGCTCTCTGAATTCCACCCTGGGACTGAGAGGTAGACCGATACATTGACTTCCTTTTCCCCACATATTTGTAACATGTGTTCTGTCCTCTGAGGTATCGCATGTTGCGTCCCATCAAGACCACAGTCAGTGGAAAATCACACGCATATCAAGACTACAGTGAGAGAAAATCACATGTATATCACTTAGCAGAATAGAATGAGGAAGCATCTCAGGATGCATGTGAAATTGTTAGAAACAGGAATGACGATGATGATCTTATCATTCTATCAGATGGATTGATGGTGTAGCCATGTGTTTTGTTTGTGTTTTTTGTATCCTTACATCTATGTTTCACCTTCTCCTACTAGGCCACCAGAGAGGAGGCATGGCTATGAGCAATCGTTCCTCACGTCCGTAACCCCCCAGCCCGAGCATGAGTCCCTGGAACCCAAGCGTCCACGCGTGGAGGGACCATCCGAGACTCACTTTGCCCGTGCGCCGGCGGGGACTGTCGTTCTGCCCTTGCCCCACGTCATGCAGGATGGCATTAGACCTGCAACTGGAGAGGTCAAAAAGGTCAGATGCATCCGGCAATTACTGACAGTGGTTGTCAGCTGTGAGCACACTGTTTAGGTGGATCAGTGTATTATTTCTTTTCAGAGGCTTACAAAGTGAAATGTAATACACATGCCCTGAAGTAAATAGTCATACATAGTTTTTAATTAATGGATTTAATAGTTGGAGAGCATTCATCAGTCATGCGCCCTTACTGTTATTCCCCTCTCTCCGACAGGAGACACAGTTCAGTGTGAAAGTGGAGGCGTCCTCCCCTGGGGGGGTGGGTCAGCACCTGGGGGAGGAGCAAGACGCATCCCCCTCCAAGCTCTCTAAGGAGGAGCTCATCCAGAGCATGGACAGGGTGGATCGAGAAATCGCAAAGGTGGAGCAGCAGATCTTCAAGCTCAAGAAGAAACAGGTGAGGGGAGCTATTCTCCTGTTGGATCTTCTAGTCTCACATATGTCTGATGTTTGAGTGGCCAGCAGGAGAAAGGGGCCTTGGTAGTACGTTGAGTCTGCAGTTTTGCATATTTGTTTTGTCTGATTCTGCACAGTGTGTACTTGGTAACTTGACACTTTTGTGGAGACCACTGGTAGACCACTAGCTGTGATGCTGATAGACCATTTAGATGTGGGTAAAGCTTTGGCCCACTGGAAAGAAATATAGTGTGTTTCACTGCACATGCTGAGACTGACCAATGTCAGTTATAACGCATGCTGCTTTCCTCTGCTAACTCAGTGGGTGGATAAACAAAGCGTTAACGGTTATGATGGCCTACTTTTGCCTACCAAAGCAGTTTTTAGTTATTATTATCCAGTCATCCAGAAGCATCCCCCTCACCACCGCCACCACCTATAGTAGAAGGGTTGGAACTCCTCATGGAGATATCTGATGGCCACATTGTGCCTCATGGCAACAAGTAAAACAGACAATCAGAGCAGAGCTGTAAGCCTTTTGGTGGAGATCTGTCTTGTTGCAGAATTATGTGTACTGACCTTGCTATACCAACGGAGCTACAGATGCCCATCAACTGGCCGTTTTGTTGACCATTGTAACTGCATCTTCATTTCTAGTTAATAACCAAGGAATATTTCCTAACTTATTGATTTAACATTAAACAGAAAGTTAAGTGTTCACGTGAGCTTGTAGCCCTAGTAGTTTCTCCTCCAATCTGAGATAATCTTCAGCTCTCCCCTGGGAACGAAGGCTACTCCTTGGCCTCCACACGTGCTCTGTTGCCTGGTCTAATTCCAAATCCTTTGCCCTGGGAGTTTGTAATAATGCGGGTGAGGATTGTTTGCAGACGCATGCTCAGACCTCTTCTCGTCAGCAGTCTGCTTCTTTAATTAACCATAGTCTTTGGGGCAAAAGGGTGCACTTGGAGGTGAACTGGTTAAATTGGCCTATACTTCCTTCCTGGTCGTGCTTCTTATATGTTGTTGGTATGGGAAAGACTGATAGTGGTGAGGATGGAGATTTTTTTTTCTTCCCCCATACTCCCCCATTCCATTCACTGCTTCTGGTTTGATGGAATTCCCGGCTCATTAGAGAGGAATGCAAACTCTGCTTAAATAGGAATAGGAAAGAGGACTTTTTTTTGTTTTTGTTTTTGTTTTATATCTGTCTTCCTGAAAATTATTATTTGCTTATTGCAAGTGCGCCACAAGTCCTAATAGCCATCTTGTAGACTGTCATTTACAAAACCCGCATGTGTAAAACATTGTTTTTGTAAAGCTAATTCAGCCTGCCAAGAGGAGTTTGCTTTTGGACACGAATAAAATCAAGTCACAGTTATGTGTGTACAGCATAAGTAACTAGTTTGCACAATAGTACTGAAAGAAATTTGGACGTGCCATAAACAATTGTATTATTATTATTTCAATGTAGAAATGTGTGTGCTGTTTTATTACTGCTGAGTACTAAGACTTATGTTTTTCTTCTGCCTTGTCCCCTAGCAACAACTGGAACAGGAAGCCGCCAAGCCAGTGGAGCCGGAAAAGCCAGTGTCCCCCCCACCAGTGGAACACAAGCACCGTAGCATTGTCCAGATTATCTACGATGAGAACCGGGTTGGTGCCATGGGACAACCCCCCCCCCCCCCCCCCCCCCACACACACACACACACACACACACACACACTCACTTCCAGTCTATCTATTGAGCTGACAAACATATACCCTCCATTTGGCAGAAACAAACTTGTGGTCAAGATCGAGCTAACTGTGAACCCTCTAGTCAACATTGCCTGTCTGGTAGGGTTTGTGATTTAGCCATGCATCGGGTCGGATACTAACTACTGGTTTGTCAGACATAAGGTGTAGTTAGTGTCATTATGTGTAATTTCTTAAAATGTGATTATGTACATGGAAGACAGTGTGGACAGTGTGCGCATTGTAAGTGCTTGAGGCTGTATTTTGTTGTGTGTTTTGGTTTTCCAAGTACATATGCTTTATGTTGAGCAAGCCAGGAAGAGGCCGAAATCTAGAGCAGAGGATATTAAAAAAAAAAAGTGAGTGGTGTAGAAAGGCAGATATAGAGCTTGTATCTGTGCTACAGCGCAGTGGGAGGGAAAGGGTGAGAGTGACTGAGGAAAGTGGAGAGAGGGAGGGTTGTGGTGGGATGGTGAAGGGAGGGAGGGGCGTGTGGCTTCAAGGTTACTGTAGTTCAGCAGTGTTCGTCTGGTCTGTGTGCTGCCAAGACGTCACTGGGGCTTGGCGCAGAGCGCCGACTGTCATTAACTCCTTCGGCAGGAAAGAGCAGAGAAAAATGACTGCCACACAGACAAACATACACCTCTCTCTCTTTTTCCTTTCTCTCTCTCTTGTTCTCTTTCTCTCAAATTTTCTCTCGTTCTCTCTCTTTCTTTCTTTCTCTCTCTCTCTCTCTCTATCTCTCTCTCCCTCTGCCTGAGTGCCTCTCGGCCTACCTTGGCTGCTTCACAGTTAGAAATGTTTAGTACTTCTCCCTGAAAGAGGGATTGAGGATTCAAAGTTGTTGTTTTAAACAAATTTGAGTTTTCAGCTGCTCGGTCACATATTGCAAAACTGTGTATGTGCATTTGTGTCTGCTCACTGGTGCTGTTTTTGCGGTCATTCATAGATTATGTGTGGCTGTCCAATGCTGCTAGCTCATTAGTTTTGCTTGTTTCCATCCCTCATTAGCTGCCAATTGTGTTTTGAATAACGCTGTGGTTGGCAGGCTTGGTAGGAAAAACTAAAGGGAAAAAGTGGCTAAAATTCTAGGATGGCCACGTTTTAAGACTCTGTGACATGTTATTTACTTAATTTTTCTTGTGTTCTTGAGTGCCCTACCTTTTTTGGATCTTGACTATCAATTTAATAGCATGCTTTGTTTGTGTTCGCAGGCGGAACATTACAGAGCATGTTACAAATGAATCTGCTATTTTCTCTTCCCTTCCCCCGTTTACTGACATTGTCCATTGTCCAAAAACGCCATTTTGTTCTATTTCTATTTGAACAGCTGCATGCTCTCAGCCTTTGATTCATCACTATTGAGTGAACGGGCTGTGCTATCACTAAAATAATATTCCAGCATTCCCTCTTAACTTACAGACACACAGAACAGAAGACAATATTATTAATTGCACCATTGGCAGAGTAAACTAGACTTGGCATCTCTCTCGCTCTGTCACCCCTGCTCTTTCTTTTTTTCCTTTCTGTGTTGTGCGCTCTCTCTCTCTCTCTCTCTCTCTCTCTCACACACACACACACACACACGTGTGTACACACACACACACACACTCCCATATATGCACGTTGAGGCTAACAAATTTGGCTCCAAGTGAACTTGTACTGTCTCTTTAGCCTGCTGTCTCTTATTACCTTCTATACTTAAGATGATGTCTGTGGCATTTGCTGGTTTGGAAGTATGCACTCCGAGTCCTGGAACAAGCAGTTGTGTTCTTGCATATCAGGCACGTTAGAAACAATATTTTTTTATTTATTACAGTGCAGAGAAGGAGGGAGGAAAAGTGTGGCAATGTTTTCAATGAATTATAAAATGCAATAAAATTTTCTGTTGCTCCTGCTGTAGGAGTTTGTAGATGTTTAACCATAAATATGAACTGTTAAAAAAAAAAAAACAAAAGCAAAAATTATGCCTGTGTGCATAAAGAACCATGTCCTCTTAAATGAGATGTTTTGGATTCACAATTTATTTTGCAAAGTATTAGCAACAACTGTGAGAAAATGAGGTGGGGGAAAAAATTCTTGCTCACCCTGGAGCGAGCAGTGTGAGTTTGTTCTCTAAGTGGGTGGTGGCAAAATTTGCACTTTGATAAAAAAAAAATGTGTTTCCACTTAATGATGTATTTAATTGATGTATTTTTCGTTTGCTGTCTCCCTGTCGTTTACTTTCTCTGTTGTTCTCTCCCTCCCTCTCTCTTCCTAATCTCTTTTTTGTTTGTTTGTTCTTATAGAAAAAAGCTGAGGAGGCCCATAAGATATTTGAAGGTCTTGGTCCCAAAGTGGAACTAGTAAGTGTTAAGCGTTTAAAATGGAGGATATATGTGACATAATGTCTGACTAGGCAGCTAGGAGGACTGCTGGTGGATTTAGAAAATGTCTATTCCAGTCTGATTGTTTTCTGTTTTCTTTTCTCAGCCCCTGTATAACCAGCCGTCAGACACTAAAGTGTACCATGATAACATAAAGACGTGAGTATTTTCTTCCATTTTTTCTTTGTGTTCTTATACCAGAGTGAGTGCCAAATAAGGGTGT